>OZ018323.1:204328359-204645859 GCA_963969495.1 Ceratothoa steindachneri | reverse complement strand
AAAAAGCATAAACAGGGGTATTCGAACTTGTAACTCATATGACAAAAAAAAAGAACCATCTAGAATGCGATGTGCCTTCAGTACCCGCGTACTGTTGCTTCCTGTCGTGGCCATTTCGCTTCAAGCTTTCTCGCCGAGTGGTTTACTGTACTACTTTACGCTGTGCTGTGTGTGATTTTTTTGTTTCTTTGCGTTGAACTTTGCCCCATGCAATGGCTCCCAAGCGTGCTGCTTCTTCCAAGGCTGGTACTGAGCCTAAACGCAAACGAAGAATGATGACGATCGCTGAGAAGGTGAAACTTCTGGATATGTTGAAGGAAGGGAGAACTTTCGCTGCTGTCGCCCGAAATTTTAGCGTGAACGAATCCACCGTTCGCTACATCAAGAAAGACGAGACTAACATTAGGAAATATTAAGTTGCTTAAAAATACGGGTGAGACAAAAAAAATGGTTCAATTTTTGTAATTGAAAACCCACTTGTTTTCGATTGGTTTGTACTATGTGATGGGTGTTTCCTAAGTATCTTTGTACCCTATATAAGGTTGTCTTCTTCATTTTCATGCTATTCTTTGAAAATGAACTTGCAAATATAGTTCAAAAGCGGTTGGATTCATCTTTTTATTTTCCTGTGGGTTAATTTTCATATTATTGCTTCCCTCACGTGCCACTTTGTGAATTTTTTCATTATATATATATATATATATATATATATATATATATATATATATATATATATATATATATATATATATATATATTTGGGCAGTAGATTCTCTTCGTAACATAATATTTTATTGGAGGCGACTTCGAATTTCGCGTTAATTATTTTCTTCTCAAGTGTCTTGATTTGTCTTATATGGCGCTTTCTGTTGTGAATTAACCCATGCAAGAGTTTGCCAAAATTCATTAGGAAAGTAGTAACGAACGAGGGCAGGAAACTAGTTCACTAAGCAAAACAAAATATTCATTGGCCTGACGAGTTTCGATACACACCTGTATCATTATAATTAAAGGTTGATATTTTTAACGAAGAATTATTTAGATGTTAACAAATATATGGACATAGTTATAAGGAATGGAAATTCTTATACACAAAACAAATTGAGACATTTGAAAAGAAAATAATTAACGCTAAATTCACAGTTGCCTTCACTAAAATATGTTAAGAATATATATATATATATATATATATATATATATATATATATATATATATATATATATATATTTAGCATATATAATCAAGGTTTTTAGAATTCATCATATTATTACTATGTAAAACTTTTACTTTTTTTCTTATTTCTGGCATAAAAGTGTTATTTTCCCAGTTGTTCGTAACTGAAGTAAATGAAAAAAAGTATTTTGATCACCAAACTTTGCTTTTGTAACTAGGACATTGAATTTCTAAATTTGCCCATTTAGAAAATAATGATAGGGTATTATTAATTTGGGGGGCAAATTTGAGAATATATAAAAGGGTGTAGACTTTAATTCTTTTCAAAGCATAGTAGAAAATTGTAAATCTTGGAATGTTGTAGAATACTAATGGTTTTCAGAAACGTTTTAAAACAATATAGATTCTATGCTAAATTTCTTTAATTTATTGTTTCAGGAATGTTTCAGAACTTACCAGAACAAATCCCTGGAAACTTGTAGAACTTTCTGGAATATTATAGAAGATTACTTCAGAAATATTTATACAGGCATTGATAGATCTGCTATCATTTCAGCTCTGGCTACCATAGTAAACACATCAGAAGATAAATGGCATCAAACATCTGCCATCCCAGATGCAATCTGTTATATCTGCGTACACTTCATCAAACAAGAGCAAAAGTTTGGTGTAACTGTATTTTGAGAATGTATGAAGTTTACAAAGCATGCTTTGGCATGCCAGTTGGGCATCAAGACAAACTCTAGGGACCTCATTTTGCTTGTGAACATTGTAAGAAAACCTTTGATTGTCAGGATTTGGCGTGAACCAACTGAACACTTAAGCAACTGCTACTTCTGCAAGGTAGACTCTTCCAAGCGTTGAAGTGGAAAAAATCCACCTGCTAGTTCCTATCTCAATTTTCTATTCCCTTTTACACCAGTACAGCACTGTGCTGATCTTCCTGTACCTACCCCTCCAGAAAGGAATAAGCCTCCCTCAAAGAATTTATTGGATAAAAATGTGCAAGTGACAATCCAAAGGAAACTTCATAAACATTTCTCAAGATCCTTTACATTTCAAACTGAGTCATGGTACTGCAATGATGTATTTGGTCTGTTTGATACAATTGGAATTACATGTAATCCAGGTTCTTCATTGATAGCTCTTCAAGAATAATTAAAGCTGTATTTTTCTATAATTGGAATAAGCATCCATCCCCTCTCTTGGCTCATTAAGTATATCTCAAGGAGTACTACAGCTGTGTTAAGCTCCTGCTACAAACTTTGAATTATAAGGTGTAAGGCCGGGAAGTGATTGGAAACTTCACATTGATAGCATTTTTGATAGGTCTCCAGGGAGGTTTTAAAAAGTTCACATGTCATCTCTGTCTATAGAACAATAGGGACATCACAACACATTACTACAAGAGGCAATGGCCACGAATGACTGAGTTCTCTATTGAAGGGCATAATGTCAAGCATGAACAAATGATAGACGCTCAAAGGGTGTTCCCTCCATTGAATTTAAAAGTATGTCTCATGAAGCAGTTTGTTAGAGCTCTTAACAGAGAGTCTGCAGCCTTCAAGTACCTTCAAATTTCTTTCCCAAACTCTCAGAGGCAAAGGTGAAAGCTGGTGTCTCTGCTTGACCACCAATCAGGAAAATTAGTGTTCAGAATTACATGAAAATTTTACCATTCCGGAAAGTGAAGCCTGGAAGAATTTTGTTTCGGTGTGTCAGGACTCTTTGGGAAAACACAAGGCTGACAATTATGTATAACTAGTTTGGGAACTTAATCAAAAGTTATGGCCAAATGGGTTGCAGGATGTACCTGAAGATGCTCAACCTTGATATATTTAACCGTGGACATACATGCCAAGCATTATACAATGAAAACATGATGGGAGACTATATTTGAGGCCTGTATGGCAAAGTGAGTTAAATTAAATACGAATCGACAAAAAACATTTTTGGCTTGTTTTTATTTCCTGTAGAATTTCAATAAAATTCTATAAATTTAACTGATTTTGTTTCTAGTCCTACAGTGGAAGAAAAATCTAAATATTTTAGTAAATATCTCGTTATTTAAGTCACAAAAGAAAAGTTTAAGACAAATAATGGCTATTTTCTATTGTTTTGCAATAAAAGGAGTTAGGAAATAACACTTACTATCTAGGAACAATAGTTGTAGTACAGTGTTATTTTGCTAAGATGTTTGAATATTTTGATATTTGTGAATTTCTTAATATTCTACCAAATGGTATGTTATAAATTAAATGTTATGTTTGCTAACATAAGAATTTAACCAATATTTCATATGTTTAAGCTTAAATTTAAGACTATTATGAATTCACTATCGTTTTAAATAAGTAATATGACTAAAACTATAGAACTTACAGAAGCGCAAAGAGCACAAATTCAACTTCTCCATAGTAAAGGGTTATTACAAGTAGAATTTTCTCAAGAAATGAAATGTTCAAGGTATGCTAAAAACGATACAAAGAGACCAAGAGTTTTGTATCAAGGAAGAGTATTGGCAGAAAACGTCTTACAACACCAAGAACAAACAGATATATTATTCGGGCTTCACTGGGGAATCGCAGAAAAACATCTGAACATCTAAGATAGTTCAATGAAGCTTCAAGTTCAATAATATCACCCAGGACAGTTTAAAGGGGAGAAAGATTAAGGGCTAAAAAGATGCAAGGTGATAAAGAAGCCATGGATATCATAGATCAATAGAAAAAAACAACACCTTTAGTGGACCAAAACATCACAAAAGGTTATCTGGTTCGATGAAAGTAATTATTAGGTATATAAGAAATAGTATTCTATTGCTGTTTTACATTTAATTTATTTAATTCCATTTAAATCTATTTTAGGAGGAATTTTTAAAAAAATAACTTGCTTGTGAAATTTGTGCAGATTTTCAGGACTTCTGGGACTACCTAGGGAAGAACATATGGAGAGGCATTTTACTCTGATGGTGTACTACCAACTGTGAAGCATGTATGTGGTTCTATCATGATATGGAGCTGCATGTATTCATCAGAGCCAGTGGAGCTGTTTTTATGCCAGGGTATAATGAATTTCTCAACTTATAACAACACGTTGTTACACGTTTTAGAGCTATCTATCTAGAAATGGTACCCAACACCAAGAAATGAAGTTATATTTTAGCAGGACAATGTCTCATGCCATACATCCAACAAAACCGAGGATTGCTTTGGAGAAATGAGGATCACCCCTATGGAGTGGGTACCACACAACCTAGACTAAAATTTAATAGAACACTTGTGGTGTGTGCTTGGAAAAGCAATAAGAAGTACCACAATACAAATAAAACATAACTGTATGAAAAATTACAAGCTGAATGGGAAAAATAGCGTCAAAGATTTGTGAATATTCGGTGAAATTCATGCGACGAAGATTAGTGACTTTGATAGGAGCCTCTGCACCGGTTTACATATGGTGCTGGTACGCCTGCATCAGTGATGATCTCAAGTATTGATAGATGCATATCGATCAGAATTGCTTGCTTCAGAAAGAGTCCCCAAACGGGATTCCCAGCGCCTAAGCTGGAGATGTTCTTATAAAGCTTCTTCTCCCCCTCCCTTCACTGAACTTAAGTGTGACCGTGTCAACAGGAATAAGGCGACCTCGAACAAGAAAACAGACACCTCCTCAAAGTGCTGTCGATTTGACGGAAACGACCCTCAAGCTCCAAATCACAGCTGGGCAAAGCCTTACTAACAGTCCAAGGCACCCAAAGAGGAGATGGTTGAACAAGAGTATGGGGGCTTTTCTTCTTTCGGGAGGGGGCCTCCAGAGCGGATCCTTCGTCATTTCGTCGAAGGAAGAGGCTTTGGCAGATCCATTCGGCCTCGGTGCCATCTCTGTTGGTGAGATCAAAAAATGAAACCTCTCCCTTCTCGCCACAAAAACGTAAACAAGGAAGTAGTGTGTTTCTCTTCTTTGTCGAGAGGAACTAATCTAGAAAGGGTCGGATGTCTTATCAATGGGCTGGGAATGGGCTAATTCTTCTGACCTTAAGTTCTCTATTAGGTTGCAGAGAAAAGAGGGTCAACCTTGCCATGATCACTCAAAACGAAAATAAAGCAAAAGAGCGGAGCCTCAAAGACGTTTGGAGCATTCGTTTAGTGTCTGTCAGGCGTCTTCGAGCCAGTCGACTTCAACGATTTTTAGGACAAATGATTCGCCAACATGAGAGTGTAGCGTCATTACATGGTAGGCATTCCAACTATTTCCCACTTTTTAAAGGAGATCTTTTAGTCTAATGTGGTCAAATGCGCACATATTGTCAAAATTAGTGATCTTGAAACACTCATCGGTACCCCTATGCGCGGTGAACCACCACTCTACCATGAACTCTATAAAAGAGTAGTGTATGTAAAGGAATTGTTTGGCTACTAACTAGATAATATTACTGAATAAGTGGTTGATCTGAGGACGGTCAGGATTGGGTGTTTGTTAAAAAAAGAAGGATGAGTTTTGATACCCATCGGAACACTCTCCTAGCCATTCCTTGCCTCGGAGCGCCGTAGCTTCTGGCACCATTCAGAACACTTATGTGGGTTTTATAACACACATGGTCTCTACACGTGCTTTCTGACAGCAATAAGAGCTCGAACTATCTTTCAGCCAATACTATTCCGTTCCAATGCGCACCCAATTGCATAAAACAAAGCGGCCGTGATCCTACACCGAGTTGCTTGACACAGAAGAGGCGAATCCTGCCTGGGAAGTGGGAACTAGGTCAACCCATAGGAACTTCAAAGCAACCCAGCGGACAGAGAATTACAGTATAGGTGGCTACGGCTCTCTGCGCTTGCCAGAAACTAGACGGGCGCCTCGAGTAGTCGGTTCCTTCCAAGGATGAATAAGCGCTGACTTCAAATCCACCCCACGATACGAAGAACTCAAGGTACAAGAGGAAGGCTCGCGTGCCAAACAGAATTTTCTCCAGGAAGACCGCCAAGGTAACAGTGCCAACGGTGTGTTCAGAAGCCAAACGCCTTAGGAGTCGACTACGAGCAGCCTATGGCTATTATAGTGCGAATTTTTTGCTCAAATAGGGTCCCGTCAGCTCCCTCAAGAGTGATCCGCAAGACAAGTTCCTTCAGTTGCATTACTGTGGATTCCAGATTAACTGGAATGGGCAGCAAAGGCTTGTCTCCACCATTTTCCAGTTAGGCTAATCATCTACTTTGTAAATATTAGGTTAGCCCTTTTGCTGGATAGCGAAAGTGATCAGTACCCAACAATTATGATCGTCAATTTTGCTTAAAGGGGAGGAGGATGTTTTGCCAGACACTTAGATTAATCTTTTGAGTCTCATTTTTCACCCAACGCCTTACTTGGTAAGTAAACATTCGGAGCCTTATGGTATCTTTCAACCACTACAGGAAAATTCTTTACTCTTGGTCATTAAGCACGTAGCGTGCTGAAAGGGCACCTATATAGATTTTATATTACTCCTTTTTTTCTTCAAAACTTTACGGATGAGAAATTTAGCCACATGCATTCGAAATTCATTTTTGGACGGTGACTTAGATCCACACACTGGTTTGCGGTTTCACAACGAGCTGTATGCCATATAATATGGGAGACGGCAGCCTTGAATTGAAATTTGCTTGCCTTTGTATGTCATTCTCGATGGTATCGTGTCTTTATTTGTCGTGTCCGAATCTAACACACGCGCGGGACCCAGAGGCATTGGGTGGAACACTCCCTCCCCTGAACCATTATAAGAAGATTACTTGGTACCCTAGACTATTCGCTACGTTTGGGTTGAATATGCTAGACTGAGAGGGCTTCATGTGCGGTACCTCTCCTGGTAGTAAGGGAAGAGGGGTCGCTACCGTTTATCTCTGGTAGCGAGAGGGTCTGGTCGCCAAGATGTGTGGTGATTGTTTTTTTTTTGGGGGGGGGGGCGATTGAAACCCTAAGGGAAGTGGTCTTTCCTCGAGTACGTTCTTCTTAATAATTATCTTGAATTTTCTTATTTTATCGTTTAATGGCACAGGTACCCAGCGTTGCCCGGGATAAAAAGACCTATTGCAAATATATACAGATGCATATTATTTGAAGTTCTTATATTTTGGCACAAAAACATCTTTATTTGCTGCTTATTATTATTTGTGGGATGAAGGCAGATTCCGGAGAGTTGCGCACTCTCCCTATCATATAATATACTTACAAGAAGTAAACGTTTCACCGCGCGCCAGGCAGTTTACGCGCACGCTTGAATGACCGTTAGTTACGAACGAAAAACGTTGTGGCCACAGGAACAGATCGGACCTCTTATAGATACAGGTTTTTGTTATTTTATTTTGTTATTTTATCTTGTTTTATCGGCATCTGTGCCCTCGTGGGGGCGCGCCAGTTGAATGTGTTGAAATAGAAAAAAAAACTACTTATAAGAAGTGAAAACCAACGAGGGCACTATCGTTGCTACAAAATTGATCATATTCGATCTGGTATTCCTACTTCCTCTGAATGTCGTTATATAGTACCTTCTCGCAACTCTCCAAACCCCTTACAGGTGTCTTTCCTCAGTTCCTCCTTGTTCTCTTCTCTCGCCCCTCATTTGTATCTTTACTGCCCATTCTCTCTCATTTGGTGGGATACCATCCGATAAAAAATATGCCCAATTCTAAAGAATCTCCGCGTGGACCCAAACGACCCCACTCTTGCGCCCTCTCTCTCAACTTCCATTCCTTTCTAAAGGCCTTGAAAGCTGATCTCAGCTGGATTCGTGATCACATCTCCTCCACCATTGATGAGATCTTCCAGTTTGGGCTCAAGGCTGCTCACGATACTCAATCTGCTCCGCTAGATTTAATTCCCCTCCTATGGTGGGCGGTGGATGATATTCGGCGTTGTAGTAATTTTTTATCTCTCCGCAGCCTCTGATCCTGTCAACCACACTCTTCATGAATTCCTATGGGTTCTGGATCCTAGATAGACTGGTTTCGCTCCTAACCTATTATTTCATCCTCAGTCTTATAATATCGAGATTGATATATCCAGACTGGCATAAGTGCGGTTAGGTGTTCCTCAAAACTCGTTTCTTGGTCCGCTTGCGTTTCGGATCTTTCTTCTTACCCTCGGCATTCTTCTGTGTCACCTTGGTCTATCGTTTGATTTCTCTGCCTATGACCCTCAAATCTACCCACACTTCTTCACAACATCGTTTGCGGAGACTTAGAAATCTACTTGCAGTCGACATCATTACTAAATGGCATAGGACAACTTTCTGAAACTCAACCATGACAGAAGGTTGGTGATGCTGGTTGGCAAAGCTTAGGATGTGGGTGTAGGATTATTTCATCTAATTTTAACCTTTGTGGCTCCTTGGTTCCATTTTCAGACAAATTAGGCTTCACTTTTAATGATCATCTTTCTCCCCCGCAGGGGGGTACCCTGTCTAGCCTGGTGTAATTAGTATCCGGAAGAGTCGCATGTCCTCCCAGCCTGAGTGCAATTAGGGAGGCCCTGCCACTGGGTTCTCTTGAACTCTATGATGGGCCCTGGAATGTTGTTGGTGCGCTTTTTCCTCACCCACATACAACACCACTTTACATTTTTATTATTATTATTAGTATTATTATATAGTATTTTTATTTTTGTTATTAGTATTTATTATGATATAATATTATGTATTATAATTATGTATTATAATGATTAGTATTTATTATTATTATTTAGTGCTATTAATTTTATTATTATTTAGTGTGATTTTTATATTAGCATTAGTATTTATGATATACTATTATTATTTATCATTAATTTTTATTACATATTATAATTTTTTATTATGATTAGTATTAATTAATTATTATTAGTTTAATTTATTAATATTATTTATTATAAGTATTATTTATTATCATTACGGCTCTCCACTCAATGTCTTCTTCCCACTCTTTCCATAGGAGTGTTTTCACCTGTACAGAGTTCGGTCTGGTCGTCATGGTGCCTTACCGGACTAAATGCTATCGTGGTATCACCTACAACCAGGGTATGATAATAATAGGTAATCACTCAACCTACTCGTTAGTGGGCCCGCCTATCTCTACTTCCCATTATTACATACCCTCCTACCCATTTCTACACTTGCTATCCTATCCACAAAAGTTGTGGTTGCCCGGCGCACTTTCGTCCTCTTATGAGTCTTAATCGAGTGGCAATGAGGTACATACCTACTGCGAGGACCAACCCCGCTGGCTAGGGTAGGTATGAGGTACGGGGTGTACTGGACCGTCGACTCGGCTCACCTTCCCCCAGTACATATATAAGATGTCTACGCTTGTACCATCGTTAATGGTCAAAGTTCACCGACACTTTCGCCTAAATGGCAAGCTGAGTTGGTAAAGTCCATCAACCTTGAACCGGGACCGATTATTTGCATAAATGATCACGTTCTGGAATTTCTGATCCTTTGCAGACCTTTTTTCTTAACCTCGTCACTCAAGGGAAGGTCATAGTATCTACTTTCCATGAGGCGCGCCTTTTTTTTCTTTGAATATGATGACAATAGAAAGCAATAGGGAGCAAATGCAGAGGCATAGCGATCAGCCTCAAAAGGCGGCCTCGTCCTCCCTAGGTGTCGGAGAGGATGAGGTACCCCATTGACCAAAGAATTGACTATGACGGAGAGTACCTCGTTTGGGATCTGGAATGCCTTGGGAGGATGGCTACATTAAGGCCTCTCCCCTAAGATGGACATGGTCCCGGAGGTGAGCCAGCTTTAGACGGTAGGATCTTCCATGGGGTCAATCCCGGATTCGGGGCCAAACACCGAACCTGAGTCAGCCCCTGTGTAAGCTTCTCCTGAGAAGGTTTGGGCCACTGATGACTCAGAAGAAGAGGAGGGACCTTTCACCCCGGCTAGTGCCCCTATGACAGCTAAGACCTTCTTCATCTCCGAAAAGGATTTTGCTGAGGCCGGTCCATCCGACCATGATCGCACGTTCGGCGCCGAGGACACCCCCCTGGGGGGGAGGGGGTAGATCAAGACCAAAGTCGCACATGCGCTGAGCGGAAACTCGATTATGCCGGGATCCATCATTGAGAGATTACCTGGCGTGTTCAAGCTCGCTGGTTTCAAACGCTCTCTAGCTATGCGCACCACTGATGGCAGCATGTTGGCCAAGGGAAACATGATCCATCAGAGGAGAGTGTTATTTTAGTTTGCTTGGTAGAGAGACGAAGGTGTTCAGTTTCTCGGAAGGAAGCCTTCTGGCGAATGCGTTGTATCCCTCCAAAGCAGCAATGATTAGTGCCCTTCGGACACTTAATAGCACGCCGGTAAGTGTGACGCCACACTCAATAATGAACTTCGTAAAAGGAGTGGACAACACAAGGGAACTTGTGGACTATTCCATACATGATATCACCTTATTGCTGGCCGACCATGGTGCGGTCAAAGTCAAACGTGTGATGAGAAAAAAGGAATGATCTCATCCATACACTCTTCTTCATATTCGACCCTGAGAGGCTCCCTGAGTCAGTGGGTGCCGTTGGGTATCGCGATTGCATGAAGACATTCGTGCCAGTGCCGCGAAGGTGTTACTACTGCCACCGATTTGGCCATATGAATCGTTCTGTAGAAGTGCAAAGTCTGGTTTACCCAAAGTCTGTGTAAGTTGCTAAGGCCGCACGCACTATAAGTCTATATTGTGAAAAGCTAAATGTGTCAATTGCGGAAAGCCGCACCCCGCTTTATCAAAACAATGCAGTGCATATCTTCTGGAGAAGGAAATACTGGCCGTTCAGTCTACGGATCATCTATTCCCCCCGCCCCCTCCGAAAGCAAGACAGTACCAAAGGAGCTTCAGCTCCTATGCCAACACCCAGGGCGTGTCTGGGTGGCTTGCAGACGCTGGATCCTCCAATAGTGAGCCCCTCGCCTACAAAGGAAGCCGCCGCACCCGCGTAAGCTTTCGAGGGAGAGATAGGAAAATACTCCCATGGCGACCCCAGCCTCCCCCGATAAGTCCTCTAAGGCGACAATGCATTAGCCCCGTGTTCGGCCAACAGCGCTCGGGGGTTCTGCCTCCGCGAAAAGCAAGGCCATTCCTGTTAGGGTCTTCTCTTCGAAGAAGACCCTGTAGCGACATATTCTTTCAATGGAATTGCCGTGGACTCAGGGCCAACTGGGAGGAGCTGCGGCGGCTCGTCTCCTCCCGTTCACCGTTAACAATTCTTTTGCAGGATACTATGCCAGGCGGGTGCCCCTGCCCACCCTCCCGTGGTATAATGATTTCGGCGCCACCACCACGGGGTGGAGGACGGGAAGGACGATGTGCGATTTTATACCCGGTATGCTGTCTTGGTTCTTTTTTTTTTACTTTAAATACTTTCTCTTAGGCAGTAGCATTACAGTTTCACATGGATAAGAAGTATACTGGTACTTGTGCGTAAATTTCACCGTCAGCTGAATTCGATGCGGGAAATTTTCGCCCCACTGTAGCACGGTTACCGAAGCTCTTTCTACTGCTTGGAGATGGAGATTTGACCGATAGACCCCCACCCTCCTGAAGAGACTACTCGACCAATCTCAAGGGCCAGGTCGTTGCCGACCTGATCGGTTAGCTGGATGAATTTGCTCATCACTGCTTGAGAAGCACTTTCTTTAGATGTCCTGATCTATCTCTGTGCTCTTCGGATTCATGGCCTGACTTTGGGTTGGAGGTAATCGATGACCCTCATGTTAGTGATCACTTTCTTATTCAAATATCATTTTCTCGCTCACTGGTCACTGAGAGCCCCCCCATTTCCAGTGGTGGTGCTTGCCACGGTCCCTGGTGTCCGTATTTCATAAAATGACTGATTTCCCTGTCCCAGTCGAAGAGATTATGTCCGTGGATGAGGTCGTTGAGTTCCTCGCTGGTAATCTCATCGCCGTGGTTCTGGCTACTCTACCTACAACGTCTCGCCGTTTTGAATAATGACCGCCTCCATGGTAGTTAGCCGAGTGTGCGACGGCCCTCGAATAGAAGTGTTATGCCAACAAGGGCTATAAGTGCCCCCCCCTCCCACACGAACGATTTCACTATAGGTGAATTTCGTCAAGCTACGGCTAGGTTCCGGCATGTTTAGAAGCATGCCCGTACCTCTTGATGACGGGAATAGGTGTTCACTTAACAGGAAGACCCCTTTAGCAGATAACAGATGTGGAAGCGAGTTAAAAGGATTCTGGGCAAGTTTTCTTAGGACCTCCTTCGCGTTCTCCAGGAAAATGGAACCACGGACTACCGCGCATGCGCCAGGCATCATCAGGGCCGGCTTTCTGGCGGCAACGGCCCGGAAAATGACATGTGAATGGGAAAGTGATCAGTACCATTGAGGTCATCGTCCCCACCACCACCAACCAAAATCACGCTGTGCATCTGGAGAGCACAAATATAGATCGAGGCAGGAAATTGAATCGGTTCTCGCGTAAACTCATCCAAATTAGGACACCCATCTCAAGCTCATCGATCAGGTCGGCAAGGACTTGACCCATAGAATTAATCGAGTAGTCTGCCGAGAGAGGATGTCTACCATTCAGATGTCCGAGAAAGAAAAATGGCCTCAGCAACCATATCGTCAAAGTCGACTGACGGTGAAATGTATGCGGAAATAACATTATATTTCCTATCCAGGTGCAGCTGCGCAGATACTACCTAAAAGGATGTATCTAAAGCAGAGAGAAGAACGGAGACATCATGCCAGGTGTAAAGCTCGCATCTTCTTGCCCGGACCCACCCTTTCGTGGTGGGGTCGTAAAGCCCTTATACTCCAGGAGGGTGGGCAGTGGGCACGCGCACAGCATGGTCTCCTGCAAAAAGATAGCTAATGGGGAACGGGAGGAAACAAGCCTTCGCAACTCCTCCCTGTTGGCTCGGAGTCCGCGGCAATTCCATTGAAGGAATATGCCCTCCAGGCCTTGCTCGGGAAAGATGCAGGGGCCCTCTTGGAAGGGAAGGCCCTTACGGGAATGGCCATACGCTTTTCGGAGGCAAAACTCTGGGTGCAGTCGCCTTAGTGGACTTATCATGGGATGCTGGGCTCGTCATGCGAATCTTTGCCTCCCTCCGCCTCGAAACCTTGAACCCTGGGTGGCTTCGGAGGCGGGGATCCCTCTTTCAGAGGATCCACCGTCTTTAAGCCACCCAACCTTCAACTAGGTGTGGGCGAAGGAGTAGAATCTCCTTTAGTGCAGTCCTTCTTTCCGGAGGCAGCTTTAGGAACTCCGGAAGATGGACTCACGACCAACTCCATGCGTGTTTCCTCCTATGAGTCTGACGCGCAGCCGTTTCTCCTAACGGGGAACGGTCACGCTGTTGGAAGCAGGGTTAACCCTGGTTTTAGCTAGGGCTAGCCCCTTTATGCCACCAGCTCTACCAGGGGATAGCCCGAATGAGTAGAGCACGCAAGAGGGTTCTAAATGAGCGCGGATTTGACCGTGCTCATAGGCCTGGATGGGCCAGAGCAGAGGGTGCCTTTATTAACATTGAGGCATAGGACGTCCCAGGCAGCGCCTGGTGCGCCAGGACCAAGTCATTACCTTCGGGAAATAAGAGACGATCCTGGAACTGAACGGCCAGGATTTCCTTCTCAAGGAGATACGCACCATATTGCTTCGAAGAAGGGGGCTCGGCTTTTCGCATTGGCACACTTCGCCTAACACGATTTTTCCTTATCGTGTGTGGTCTTGAAGAAACTTACACAGACTTCGGGTAACCCTGACATTGCGCGTTTACAGGAGCGATTAGTATTGTCAAAGCGTTTGAAGTAGTAGCACCTCTTCGGCAGTGGCAAAATTACCTTCACTTGGTAGCGATGCCAACTAGCACGCACCGTCTCAGGGAGCTTGTCATAGTCGAACGTGACGAAGAGTGTAGGGCTGGGTCTCGAAGCCCCTTCCTGTTTTCTCATCACACACTCAACATTAACCGCCCCATGGTTGGCCAGCTCTAAAATGATGTCATAATCTACTCCTTTCACAAAGTTCATGGTAAAGTGCGGCGTCACACTCACCGGCGTGCCATCAAGTGTCCGAAGGGCATTGATAATGGTTGCCTCCGAGGGATTTGACGCATTCGCAAGAAACGGGTCACCTTTAGCTCTCTACCAATCCCGCGAGCTAAAGCTCTACTCTGATAGATCATGTTGCCCTTAGCCAACAGGCTGCCATCAGTGGAGCGAATGACGAGGAAGCGTTTGAAGCCAGCGGGCTCGAAAACAACCCGTTAACCTCTGAATGAGGTGCTCCGACGTAATCGAGGCTCCGCTCTTTGCACTTTTGGCCTTAGTCTGGGACTCCCACCCGGGAGAGCAACGGGGTCAGACGTGCCAATCTTGACTTGGTCGCTTACCGAAAAGGAAGCAGACCCATTCGTCCCCACGTCTTCCGGGAAAGGAGAGGAGCCCCGAGTCTTGTTCGGCTTTTATTCCTTTTCTTTTTAGGAGCAGAGGGTGGGGAATGAACCCGCTTCTCTCCTCTCCTTGTGAATCCTCAGACGCCCGAGCCGTCTGAGCGGAAGCTTGCATAGGGGTGGACTCGGATTATGTGCTTGGCACCTAGCCCGGGTTCGACCCCATGGAAGATTATACCGTTTGGGCTTGGGTCACCTCAGGGACCATGTCCATCTCTCGGGGTGTCCTTGATGTGGTCATCATGTGGTCATCCCCCCCGAAAACATCCCAGATCTCCTTCGGGGGACTATTCGTATCTTCTTCTGCCGGCGAGACGGCACCAGTCACAGAGGCGAGGGGTGCACGTACACTGACCCCTTTTAGACTCTGCACGCACGCTTGCAGGTCGTTATGGAGCACTAACCGAAGGGCCCTGTCATCCTTTGCCCCCTTAAGGGGGTTGGCCCTATCGAGGCTCTCCCACCGGAAGCGGTCATTTTTTGGCCGCCTTCGTGTTTTTTGGCAGTCCCCTCGGAAAGTAAAGGGGAGACTGCCGCTAGTAAGAAGGAAGGCGACTCCAAAGAAGGGATTGGGGGTGTTCCCCTGCACCCGTAGACATGGGAGGGGTAGAGCTACCTGAGCACGGCTCCGATGGTGGTAGAGGGTACTTTTTAATTTCTCATCATTGGGCATGGTGACTCTTTTGGTAGCACGGGACGCAAACGAACATCACCCCACGCAGTAGCCCGCACTGCAAGGGGTGAACACGGGGCCGGCAAAGCCAGCTGCCGCCATTTGAGGCCACTCCTTCCACCTTGTGGCCTGGCAGCTCATCAGCATGGCGGCTCCCCCTCAGGCTCGGCGTAAAATTGATAAGACTGTGAATAGGAGAGAGAAAGGGGATGTGACCAAGGTGAGGGTGGGAGTGAAGCAGGTTTTTAAAAATCCACCACCCTAAACCGGAGCTCAGGGGTGAGAGGGCGTTACCTTCTCTCTCCTCAGCCCCGATATGTGATGGTTGGGTGAGAGGAAGCTGGTCGGTGTCTAGCCTGTAAAATTAGAAGGCGACCAGAGAAAGTTGTGGGAGAGGTTGTAGGGAAAGTGAGGAGGTAGGATAAAAACACAGGATGTCAGAAAGAAGGAGAAGAAACTAAGCTACAGCTGGACGGGGCACCGAGTCCCGTCAGCACGGCAGCCACGAAGGCAAATCGCTGCACCCCTTACGGGTTCCCTAATGGGAGTCGCCAGATGGGCTCCTAAATTAAATCTCTCTCCCTCTCTCTAATATCTTGCCACTAATGTCTGTAAGCTGTTTCCTGTCCGCATCCTCCATAATCTTACTCCTTTCCGTTCTCACTTTAACCCAAAGATCTTCGATATTATCATTCGCACTTTTGTTACCACTTGCCTTCACTACTGTAACTCACTTCTTGCTGGGTCCAATCCTTCCGCGCTTTCATCCATTCAAATTAGTGAAATCACGACAGCTTGTGTGTTTGCATCTCTGGAGGCGTTTCTCTCATGCAATTCACCGTGCTCTTTAAACTCTACTCGCTACACAACATTTACCCAATCGTCTCCAAGAACATTCTTACTTTTAAGAACTTAAACACCAAATCTACCCTTCTTTCCTCAGCCTTCAGTCTATCCTGACGTTTACAAACCTGGTTAGGTTAGAAATTGTTGTTTCACGCAGTCATTTGTGCTGCGTGTGCAATCTTACTTTATCGATATTTGCTCCTAAGATGTGGAATTACCTGCATACTGTAGACGATCCCACCTATTCCTCGGTGCCTTCAAGACTCATCTTTTCTTTACAATTCCTTAGTTTTGAAGACAAGCGTTCTTGTGAATTTCTGTAGCCCCGAAAAGCGCCATACAGAATGCCTATTAGTAGTAGTAGCAATATTGCCACATAATGTTATGAGAGGTTCTTAAAGAAAATGGTAAAGTTATGAAAATGGGGTTATGTACCTTTCATACATTCGTACTTCTCTTAATTTCACCACTTTCATCTTACCATAATTTTAGAGAGTTTGCGGTGGAAATGCCTTTGTTGGTTAAGGTCGGCCATTTTTAATATACACTAATTAAAAATTATTAGATGATTTAAACAGTGTTGCGAAAAAAGAAATGCAGGGAAGCAGCATATGTGTTGGATTAAACATGCGGTAGCGATTTAAGTATCTTGAAAGCATGTTATGAAGACCCGGAGAATGTTTGTATGCAAAGGTGTATATCTACATGCTCAGCCAATCTTTGCTACTAAGCTTATGTTTAAAGAGGGAGTGAACGTGTATATATAAATTGAATAAGCATGAATATATAGATTGGGTAAGCATGTATGTAAAGATAGTGTAAGC
Organism: Ceratothoa steindachneri; assembly: GCA_963969495.1. Taxonomy (NCBI): domain Eukaryota; kingdom Metazoa; phylum Arthropoda; class Malacostraca; order Isopoda; family Cymothoidae; genus Ceratothoa; species Ceratothoa steindachneri. Next base: position 204,628,915 of record OZ018323.1, on the reverse strand, counting down.
ATGTATGTAAAGAGGCTTCCCCAAACTTTGCTAGTACAGCGGCGGCCAAATGTTTTTGGACACAGGAAATTTTAGGATATTAATAAAGGCATTTTCATAGAGTTTTTATTTGCATATCAGTATGAATATAACAGTGAAATAAGGAGAAATAAATAGCGATAAGTTAAAGATGCCCCAAACAATCAACAATATTAACAAAATATTTTTTTTCTCCAAAACATTTAACATTAGCAAAATATAAGAAATAAATGAATGAAGCTCTGTTAAAATTAGACCAGCACGAAACTGATAGAGGAAGCTCAGTAGCGTGGCGAGAGTCCCTCGGCATTGACAAGAGAATTGTTTTCGTTGAAGCACCCTCTCCACGAGCCACCCTCTCCACGAGCCACCCTCTCCACGAGCCACCCTCTCCACGAGCCACCCTCTCCACGAGCCACCCTCTCCATGAGCAACCCTCTCCATGAGCCACCCTCTCCACGAGCCATCCTCTCCACGAGCCACCCTGTCCACGAGTTATCCTCTCCACGAGCCATCCTTTCCACGAGGCATCCTCTCCACGAGGCATCCTCTCCACGAGCCATCTTCTCCACGAGCCATCCTCTCCACGAGCCACCCTCTCCATGGGCCACCCTCTCCACGAGCCACCCTCTCCACGAGCCCCCCTCTCCACGAGCCCCCCTTGTCCACGAGCCCCCCTCTCCACGAGCCACCCTTTCCATGAGCCACCCTCTCCACGAGCCACCCTTTCCATGAGCCACCCTCTCCACGAGCCATCCTCTCCACGAGCCACCCTCTCCACGAGTTATCCTCTCCACGAGCCATCCTCTCCACGAGGCATCCTCTCCACGAGGCATCCTCTCCACGAGCCAGCCTCTCCACGAGCCACACTCTCCACGAGCAACCCTCTCTACGAGCCACTCTCTCCACGAGCCATCCTCTCCACCAGCCATCCTCTCCACGAGCCACCCTCTCCACGAGTTATCCTCTCCACGAGCCATCCTCTCCACGAGGCATCCTCTCCACGAGGCATCCTCTCCACGAGGCATGCTCTCCACGAGGCATCCTCTTCACGAGTCATCCTCTCCACGAGCCACCATCTCCACGAGCCACTCTCTCCACGAGCCATCCTCTCCACGAGCCACCCTCTCCCCGAGCCACCCTCTCCACGAACCATCCTCTCCACGAGCCATCCTCTCCACGAGCCATCCTCTCCACGAGCCACCCTCTCCACGAGTTAGCCTCTCCACGAGCCATCCTCTCCACGAGGCATCCTCTTCACGGGGCATCCTCTCCACGAGGCATCCTCTTCACGAGCCATCCTTTCAATGAGCCATCTTCTCCACGAGCCATCCTCTCCTCGAGGTATCCTCTCCACGAGCCATCCTCTCCACGAGGCATCCTCTCCACGAGCCACCCTCTCCATGAGCAATCCTTTCTATGAGCCATCCTCTCCACGAGCCATCCTCGCCACAAGGCTGCGATTCCTGAGCGGTGCGATCCTGGTCGACTCCTCCGCGACGGCTGCTGATAGTTGCTCATTGGAAGCTGGTTGACGATGTCTTAGATCCTATCAATCCCGCTACTTCTGTGATACCTGCGGACTAACGCTCCTTATGGTGGATAACAACTAGAACCTGGAATCTTCGGACCATAAGACATGTCCATACTGTCGCATGGTCCAGGTGCGGTGATCACATGTCCAGGCCAGTCGACGTCGCTTCTGCTGAAAGTTGATCAGTGGCTTCTGATGTGCTTTACATGACTTAAAGCTTTGTGCAAGCAGTATGCAACGGACTGTGATGACGGATCCATTACCTTGGCCACCCTCTACCCAGTCATGTTGCAGCCTGACTCCAATTTTCTTATAATCATGAAAGTTCGAAACGAGGTCGTTCTTTTAGGTTCGAATCTTCTTCAATACCGGAATGTGATCCGCTGACTTTCGGGGCCATTTGTCTACAACTGTGCACTCCTCATGCAGCAAGCGTTTCAGACTTTTTTCCTACACGGTAGAGTTACCTATTTTCGCCATTATTATATCATTTTCAAATCTTGTCGGCATGAAATGCCATATTAATTAACAAATTTGTTATGTTATACGAAGTCATTTTTGACTAACGTATCGCATACTGACACCAGGATTTCATACATTTCAATAGCATCGCCATTTTAGATATTTCAAAAAAGTAATTAGTGAGCTGTTCCTTTATTATGCTTTCCCAATGTATTGGACAGGTAAAAGAAAACCTACACCAACATCTAAGAATAAGAAAAATTCCAATAGTCCGAAATTTTCTTTTGTATGCAAAAATGAAAATATACATGCTTACCCAATCTTTGCTTGTAAACATGTGTAAAGATGGAGTGAGCATGTATCCATAAATTGAGTAAATATGTATATAAAGGCGGGATAGGTTTGTAGGTAAGGCTGGTTGTAAAGATGGAGAAAGTAATTACATACAGTGCTCCCCCCCAAAAAAAAAGCGAGCCGAACTTTAAATTTTTATAATTAGAAAAAAGAATGTCAGTTATTTCTTCATTGTTTGGGGGAATTTATTTTCTCAAAATCTCTCTACACTTTAAAATTTTCAGCAAGTTTAGTTTAATACTGGGAAACCTGTTAGTGAAAGTAACCATAATTACATTTGTGCAAGGTAAATTGGTGAATAAAATGTCAATTTTTGAATGGAACAATGAATTTATCAAAGATTTTTTTTAAATATCCATTCCCTCCGTTTGCTTGCATTCCATTGCATACCATTCTATTGATGCTAGAGAAGGTAACCATATTTGCGTTTGTGTAAGGCAATAAATTTATTGAAAAAATAAATCCATTTCCTATAACAGCAAAAATCTATTCCTAAGGACCAGTTCCCTTCACATTTTCGCCGTTTCTCGCCAAGCGCAGTTGAGCTTTAGATCTCAATACTCGCACGGATTTTCTTTATGTATTGTGGACTTTCCTTAGCAATTTGACTTCCTGCGTTATTCTGCTTCTCCATTGTTTCTATTTATACGTGGAATTTAATTTATTCTATCGATGATATTACAAGAAAAAATAGCAAAGTGTTAAACTCTGGAATTTTGGGTGTCACTAAATTTAATGATTAGCAAAACTATGAGTCGCTCAAATTCTTTTGTCACCGTCTCTCTCATCGTAATCTGCCTATGTGCTGGAGCGCCATCCTAAATCCACCAAAGTAAAACGAATTTATTGTGATAAATGTGGTGTAGTTCAGGAATTATTTGTTCTTTCATCATGTTCAGGTAGAGACCTATAAAACTGCTATTCTTGCATATTCAGATCCATAGAGATACATTTTCCTTGAAAATAGCGCGGTCAAAGTTGAATTCAGGGTTGCAGAAGGTCAAACATGATGGTCATTCACTTTTTCCATCCACAAAAATATGATGCCTTGTCACCTTCAACAATATCATCCAACAAACGAGCGGGTTGATGCAGAAGCCATTCGATCAATCTTATTTGTCGAGAAAAATAGATCTAAAGGAGTTGATGCCGGAGGTATATCGTGTAACGATGCCGTTTCAAATCAAGTTTCGCAATGAGATTAAATCCTAATACTGACATTTGCATTCTATTGGATTTTCAAGAAATTTATTTCAACATTTTCAATAACTTCTTCGGTGATTACTGACTTATGATGACCTAAATGACCTTTGTTTAAATTTAGACTAGCACATTCCCTTTTGTACTTCTTAACATTATTCCAACTGGTGGATTTAGTGAAATCATTCGCTCAGAAGTAATTGTTAAAACAAGCTTGATGGAAATTTCAACATTTATTAGTGAGGTTTTTAAGAAACAATTCGCGTCTGCAGACGGAGTAAAATCATGAATTCTTTTTCTATTTTTATAAATATATTTATGTGCATTTTAAAAATAGTAAATACTAGATGCATTTAAAAATAGATGCATTTCTAAAAATAATAAAATAGATGCATAAACATTTAATTAAAATATTAATAGTGTTTGCTTCCGGTGTGTTTGTATATACATATATCCAAAGGCGACAAATGGTGTAATAGGGGTAATTGCTCTTGAATATAAATGAGGGTGAATGCGTGAAATGCATACATATTTGTATTTAGTGACCAGAGTGTGGAAGAAGAGAAGATTGTGATGATGACTTGGATGAAAAGATGTCGTTGACAACCTAGAGAGGAAAAAGTGAGTGGAATTCCCAGCAGACCTGATTGCCATGACATGGAAGGCATGGAGAGGCGATCAGTGGTTCCAAGTTGCGGCGCCCAAATAGCAAAAGAGGGAATGGGGAAAAATAAAAATGGGAAAAGAGGGAATGGGGAAAATTAAAAATGGGAAAAGAGGGAATGGGGAAAAATAAAAATGGGAAAAGAGGGAATGGGGAAAATTAAAAATGGGAAAAGAGGGAATGGGGAAAATTGAAAATGGGAAAAGAGGGAATGGGGAAAATTAAAAATGGGAACAGAGGGAATGGGAAAAATTAAAAATGGGAAAGGAGGGAATGGGAAAAAGTAAAAATGGGAAAAGAGGGAATAGGAAAAATTAAAAATGGGAAAGGAGGGAATGGGAAAAAGTAAAAATGGGAAAAGAGGGAATGGGAAAAGAGGGAATGGGAAAAAGTAAAAATGGGAAAAGAGGGAATGGGGAAAATTAAAAAATGGGAAAAGAGGGAATAGGGAAAATTAAAAAAGGGAACAGAGGTAATGGGAAAAATTAAAAATGGAAAAGGAGGGAATGGGAAAAGTAAAAATGGGAAAAGAGGGAATGGGAAAAGGTAAAAATGGGAAAAGAGGGAATGGGGAAAAATAAAAATGGGAAAAGAGGGAATGGGAAAAAGTAAAAATGGGAAAAGAGAGAATCGGGAAAATTAAAAATGGGAAAAGAGGGAATGGGGAAAATTAAAAATGGGAAAAGAGGGAATGGGGAAAATTAAAAATGGGAACAGAGGGAATAGGAGAAAATAAAAATGGGAAAGGAGGGAATGGGAAAAAGTAAAAATGGGAAAAGAGGGAATGGGAAAAGTAAAAATATGAAAATTGTGGAATAGGAAAAAGTAAAAATGGGAAAAGAGGGAATGGGAAAAAGTAAAAATGGGAAAAGAGGGAATGGGAAAAAGTAAAAATGGGAAAAGAGGGAATGGGGAAAAAGTAAAAATGGGAAAAGAGGGAATGGTGAAAATTAAAAATGGGAACAGAGGGAATGGGAAAAATTTAAAATGGGAAAAGAAGGAATGGGAAAAATTAAAAGTGGGAAAGGAGGGAATGGGAAAAGAAGGAATGCGAAAAAGTAAAAATGGGAAAAGAGGGAATGGGAAAAAGTAAAAATTGTAAAAGAGGGAATGGGAAAAAGTAAAATTGGAAAAAGAGGGAATGGGAAAAAGTAAAAATGGGAAAAGAGGGAATGGGAAAAAGTAAAAATGGAAAAAGAGGGAATGGGGAAAATTAACAAGTGAAGAGCAGAATTTATGAAGCAGTGGCCGAAGTTGTGAAAGGGAGCGAATTCAATGGGTGTGTCAAAGAAGGCAAAGTAAGGGGGCAGTAGACATGCATAGTCCTGAGTAACATATGGGAGAGCGTGTAAGTGCTGGTGGATCTCCCCAAGAAAGAAACTGGGCCCTGGGTACCATCTGGGCACGCAACTCTCCCGACCTATGCCACATTTCCAACGAAGGGCGGTCTTCCTGTCCTGGTTACCCAATACAATGGCGATATGGTTGTGGTCGGGTAGATATAGAATGTGGGAAAGAAAGAAAAGATGTAGGCTCAAAGAGGAGTAAAAGTGTTAGGGCAACCTACGCTTTTATAGACTATTTAGGCTGAAACATTAAGAGGGGTTGGTGAAATGTTGTGAAAGATTCCATACGTGAGTCGAGCTCTCGCTAGATACGGCGGTGGATTTCTAACGCTTGGGTGCCGTCGTTCGTGCACCCACTCTGACCCATGGGTGATGGTGGCTAGATCGCACACATAAACAATCACAACGCCACTCTCTCTCCCCTCGTCTTTACTTCGAACACACAACACATCACTCTTCCGCCTCTGAAACTTCCGCCGAAGGGGTTACAATGCCCATACTACCCGGTGTGGAAACTGGTGGCTATCATTTGAGGCACGAAGGGTTTCCTGCCCTCTGGTTGGTAGGAAACATAGTACTACACCTCATTCTGTATCTTCTTACCATACAAGAACGGTCTTCTAGGGCCCACGGTGAGCCAGCGATTCACATACTGATCTTTATATGAATTACAGTATCAGGTGGTGGACCCCATCCAAGAATAAAAAGGAACAAGTGACGCAATTACAGAATAAAGGTGAGTTAAAGTAAAAAATACTGAAGCGCTAAGGATAGAATTTGAATCAAACATGGAGTGTCTGGTTGAAAAATCTATTTTTATTTTTGTAAATGAGGAATGTTTGTGTGAAAAAGCCATTTTTATTTTTGTGAATGAGGAATGTTTGTGTGAAAAAGCCATTTTTATTTTTGTGAATAAGGAGTGTTTGTGTGGAAAAGCCATTCTTATTTTTGTAAATGAGGAAGTTTGTGTGAAAAAGCCATTTTTATTTTTGTGAATGAGGAGTGTTTGTGTGAAAGAGCCATTTTTATTTTTGTGAATGAGGAGTGTCTGGGTGGAAATCAATTTTTAGTTTTAAAAAGGAGAATCATCTTAAGGAAAAAGCCATTTTTCTTCCTGTAAATGAGTAATGTCTGGGAGAAAATGCTATATTATTTGTATTAATGAGGAGCGTGTGGGTGAAAAAACCAGGGTTATTTTTTCTAAATGATTGTGAGGGGGTGTTTTGATTTTAAAAATGTGCCGCTGAGGCTCTACTCTAGGAGTGGCACTCATTGGCCAAACGTGGCATGATGAAGCGAATGCCAAAACATAATAATAAACTTTATTTTTGCTATTGTTATCATTTCTAATAATAATTACATAGATAATGTTTTGAAGGCGATTTTAGCATTCTTCTTTCACGGAATCGTCTATGTCCTTAACATACACACGCACCTACACAGTACCGTGCACACACATGCCATTATTTTCTTCCGTTTCCCTCTCGCCACTTTCTCCTTCTGTCATGCCCGCGAGCCTGGGCCATTTTCCTTTCTCTTACACCAACCCTTACACACCTTGTCCTAGTGCTCTTTTTTTCGTATTTAGGGGTTATCATGCTCTTTCAGTTGACTCCTGTATCTTGTACCAGGAGCGTTGAACTGCCTCCCCCTAACCCTTTTAATCAATAAGGATTAAAAGAGATGTGGTAGTACACCTTTCACTATCCTTCTTTCCCTTTTAAGATTCGATTCCCTTTCTGGCCGTTTATCTCTTTTACGTTGCGTTTGCATCATTTGAGCACTTATTACAGAACATTTATACGCAAAATGAGGATCACCGAACCTAAACTAATCCACCATAACCTAAACTAAACAAACTAATACTAATCTAGCTAAACCCGAACTAACTAAACTTAACCTAAATTAAACAAACCTAACTCAATCAGACATAATCCAACCAAACCCAACTTAGAATGAGCTAACCTAGGCAATCATAAATGAATCAAACTTAACCTAACCTAACGTGATCCAACATGACCTTATATACCCAAACCCACCCCAGACTTAACTAAACCTAACCTAACCATTATTTTGGAGGGTAAACATGTAGATTGGAGGCGCGCCCGAAAAAGTGGATTTTTGTGTGTTTATATTTCGTTCACCCGTGCCTGAATATTCATGCGCGTTTGAGTCCTAGTCCTGTAAACGTTAGAACATTATTCTATAAACAATTATGATTATATAGTGGGGGCTATGCCCCACAGACTTCCCCCAATTGATTGACACTCAGGATCATGGTAAGGGGGTACACCTGCAGTGTTTACCCCCACATGAGCAGTCCCCCTCAAATTTACTCCAAAAAGGGGAAACATATTGGAACACGGACGAAATAGTTTACGTCCCATCGTTCGCGCCGCCAATCTACATATTTACCCTTTTTCGTTTTTGCGGCATTGAAATACCCCTCATACTCTGTAAATATTCTATCCATACTCAGGGGTTCCAGGCCATGGGCGGGAACCCGCAAGTGGAGATGACGTGTTTTTGCCGTGTTGCGTCACACAGTTTGGACTTTTACTTTCGAATTATAATCGAGAGAGAAAAATTCCTTGGCTTAATGGGATTCTCTATTTTTCTAAGGGGTTGAAATGTTGTAGTGTAGGGAATGTGAAAAGTAGTGGGTGAATGTTGAAGAAGTCTAACCAATGCCCACCTGCATTGAAGATCAGGGTGACTGGAAATCCATACCCAGGTTTGACAATCCGGTGTTAAAAAGGCAAAGACCCTTGGAATACCTGATTAACATACGTCTGTATGAACGCACAGATACGCACATATACACTTGTATGAGCACAGATAGACAAACATGCATAAATGTAGATGGATAGAAAGACAAGTTTGAATGTATAGGTGTAGAGATAAACCATGCTAGAGACAAACCAGGAATGCAGAAAGTTACCTTTTTTCCTTTGGGGTAGAAAGTTGCGGCCCATTTATGATTGATCTCATCTTCGTTCTAAATCACTTTTAATAATTTGTTTGTTTGTATTAGCTACTTTCATTAATCGCATCTATTTAATTTTTAATCAGTAAAAGGTAAATCGCACTGGTTGTGTATAAAAAAACAACATCAAATTCCGAAACTTGCAAAATTTGATCACATCCGCGCTCAAGTTAGAAACAATTTACCTTCACCAACGCCAAAAGTTTTTTGAGCATGAGACTCATCGCTGAATGCACTGTGGCTTCATTTTTGCTTTCACATCAACTCCATTTCACGACACCTCTGGACAAATCCTTCAGATTGCCAAGCACAACCCCACTGCCGAGAAATATATTCACTGCTTCAGCTCTTGGCTGCTTTCAACGTTATGCCGAGTTTCAAGTCTTAATTTCGAAATAGTGACTTGCGTTTGTTCGTTTGTGGGGTTTCGGCACAGCCCAGGGCTCTACAGGGCGCTTTCTCTTCTGGGACCGGATCGTCTTGAGTTTGAAAGGGTGTGTTACAAAATTGTCATCAACATCTTGAGCTGGAGTAGCAGTTTGACAAAAATGTCACCAGAGTAAATATTCGATACAATTTTTGTTTGTGTGACAAAGAAGAATTTTTTTTAGCAATTTTTTAAATCATTAAATTGAGACGATAAATTTGGGAGTTCGATTCTCAGGGGTTTTCGTGTCTATCAGCGACAAAAGGCAAGGGATACCCGGCAAATGGACAGGCTAAGATGGCTTCAGGGCTTTTACAATCTCTCCTCAAGGTTATTCATTAAGACGGATATGGGCGTGAATGTAATGAAAGTTAAGTAGAAACATGTCCCACTCTTTAATCGAGGGATCTGTTCCGTCTTACGTCCTCATAATCTCATTTTTTCCGGCAATAACACCCTTCGGCACAGAAAGAAGTTAAGTGATTGAGTCTGGATGAAGTAGACACATGACTATGCGATCTCTAAAGCTTATGATAGGTATGGAGGCTATGGAATGGAATGAAAGTTAAGAGGAAGCATGTCCCAATTAAGGTAAACATTTCCCACCCACCCACTCATAATATTCTTTTTCGTCGTCAAAATAATAATTATTTACATAGTAAACAAGTCGTTATCTAGATGGCTGAAAGTAGATGTAGGAGATACCTTTAAAATGAAAGCGACTTTCGCTTTTTACTCCCCCAAACCCCGATCATACTTGACCATAGCTATTTCAACCTCGAGGCAGTGTCGAGGAGGGGGGAGGGGGGAGGGGGATCTCCGAAGGGCTATTTTTGTTGCTGTTTTTACTTAAAAATAAAGATCAAACCAACGAGGGAATTTCGCTAAAATGTTCGCCAAAGAATCTGTAAAAAAAATAAAAATGAAGGAATTAAAAATGTTTGCAAGATATATTGCCGCAGATCCTCCTGGGTTAGGGGGCACCGTGTGAACTGTAGTAAGGTTGCCCATGCTTTGCAGGGAATCCCTTTGTTGGGGTCTAAGGAGAGGGGAGAACCCCTCGGAGGGGTAGGAAAATTAAAACCCTGTCATTCTTGAGGTCGTCCTTCCTGGCATGTCCCCATAATTCCCGCTTGTACCCCTTTCAAGGGTGGTTGTATTTTCGAACCCGTGTTCTACTTGTACCAACTCGTCTCTGAGGATCATAAGGCGCCCTTCCGGCCTCAGTGATATCTTTAAATTTCCCTTTTGTTGCCCTCGTTGGTTTGTATAGTCATCTCCCCATAGAGGTCTCAGGTGTAGGATGACCAGTGCAATTCAGTGGATATCTGGATCGTTACGTGCCCCCCTGACCTCAACACCAGCAAGAGGATCTGCCACTATACATCTTCCACCCATTTTCACCACTTGCTTTACAGATCTCTCCTTACAAACTTCCTGTGGTAGATTCCCTCTTTGGTTTTCGCCTTAAATTATAAAAATGCCTTTTTACCCACTTTAAGTTTTCGGCAGTCCAAGTGCGGATAGAGGAAGCGTTGGGGGGAGGCTAGGGGCCTGAATAACCCTCCCCCAAATTTCACACCCGTTTATGTTTATATATATTTAAGGCCATACTTGTATTCTGTTATTCAGAAAAAGTTATGTAATAGTAAAGAATATATATAAAAACAGTTAAACCCGTTTCCATCGAATGTATCTTATATGATACATGTCTGAAATACAGGTCAATATAAAAATTAATATTAAATTCATTATTATACCTGAGCTGACGTTCAAAAACTACAATAAACCACAATTCATAATTTTCTGATGTGTGGAAATATATCGGATCTGAGAGGGTTCGTGCTCACTCATGTGTGAAATAGTTATTTCTTATCAATGTTGTGTAAGATAACTATTATTAATGATCATTGCCATTTTCTCAGACTACTAAGAAGGAGGAATTCAGGTTAGATCCCCTAATTTTATCCTGGATCCGCAACTGCGTCTGTCTGTCCTCTTTCTCGTTTTTTCGCGACCGATGGGAAATTTCCTCGAAGGTTATCCAAGTTTTCTCTGTTTTCGATGCAAAAATTCTTTTCGCAACTAACGAGGGGTTTTACACCGGAGGAAAAGACAAATTTACAAAATTATTAAGTACTATAAAGACCTAACTACCACCCCTTTACTTCTCTCACTTATGGCTGGAGTTTAAGGGGCTGGTCTTATGTGAGGGGAGGGAAAGTTAATCCTTTCCACATGGGACTTTGGTGACCATTTGGGCTCGATCGGTAAATACAAGCAAATTTTCCCATCCCGGTCCTCACAGAGGACCAAATGCTACGAATTCATTACTTTTTAAACTCGGTCAGGCCCTTCAGAGGTTATTAATCCTCTGGATAAAACTTTTAAATCGATCATTAAAAATAATTCTTTAAAAAAATCAGTATTAAAGTTTTTACACTCAATTTGTACTGTATTTTGCCGATCGTAGTGAACGCAGTTTTCATTCTATTCTGAACAGTCCCATTCGAAAGGAAAATCTATTTATCCATTATTAAATTATTGCCATTAAACAAAGGACTATTAAATGAGGATTCATAGAGGATTAAACCATGATTATAAGAGGGATAATTTATAGGTTCCTACGGATATAGCGGCACCAGTTTATAGTGGTGACCGGAGACACCGATTTATGGGTGTATACAAGTTATTGAAGGTGAATTAATGAATCTGACTACAAAGATGAATTCTTTCCAATGTTCTTATTTTTATGGGCTTACCGAAAGTTTAGGATAATCGAGGTAAAGAAGGACGTTGCAAAAATATATATTTTATTCTAATATTGGCCTATAACGGGTCACGAAGTTACTTTGCGTGCTCCTCGCAGTCTATATATACTCAACGCGAAGTGTTAAATTCTGGAGCGACAAGACTTAGTGAATTTAAAAGCGGTTCCGTAAACGCTAATACGGGTATGACAATTATAATGCTTAATTCTAAACTTTCTATTTTTCTCCTTGCTCGCCTATATATACAGTTTCATTTCCAAGGGGGCGTGGCCTAGATTAGACTCCGGGACAAATCTGTCATCGAGGCTCATTAGTTCCACTCCCTAAGAGCAGAGTTTTTCGCGGCTTTGTATCACAATTTGCTTACATTCGTCAGCTAATCTAGCTATTCTATGACCTGATATTACAGAACTGTGTTATATTTTCTTTTGGTTGCACTTTATGTTTAATTAGGTGTTCCGTAGACTCTTTTCTTCTGATAATTTTATCCCGAGACGTGAATTCTTTGTTTATTAGTTTCTTCTTGTTGACCTAGGTATGTTGACCTTTTATCCCTTTTCTCGCGTTCGTTTTTTGTATTTCCAACGGGTTAGGATTTAATGAGATCACCGCGCGTCCATTTTGGGGAGTTTCTTGCTGGGCCTTTGAATCCTGCCACTTGGGGCCAGTAGCCTGCCTATTACATAAACTGATCAACACAAATTAACTAAGAAGCGTAACTGTCGACTTAACTCGAACGCCGCTTTCTAGCTTCAAACGTTTCCGTCATCAAAATTGATTGTCAGTTTAACCTGCAAGTACGCATGGCCTTAGAAAAGACCTCTACCCGAGATTTTTTTTGTCTTTGCTGGGATTTTGGGCATGTGTGTGTTATGCCTTGAGTTGCTACCAGTTAATAAAACCATTACAGCAGAGATCAACTGTGAGAAATTGGAACGTTTGAACACTGTTTGACGAGAAAAAAGCCTTTTCAACTTGATAGCAAAACCGTGTTGTTCCATATATCGAAGACCGCAGTGGGAAAAACTACAGAGCTCAGATGAATAAAGCTCCCACACCATCTTTATTTTCCAGAACTTGTTGCATCTGATGACCCCAGAGCCATAATGATGGATTAATTATTACAACACATAAAGACGTGGAAACCACTCAATATTCTTCTTCTCCATTCCTAAGCATTTCTATGCGAATGGTACTGTGAAACATGCGAGTTGTTTGAAGGATATCCTTGGTATTAGTGGGCAACTAAGGTTTAAGGTGGGATGCGAACCACGGATCGATACGGCCTATGGCAGCCACAGCAAGTTGACCCGAATCAGGACTACATCATATGTGCTTATCTTCCCTAGAATCGGAATCGGTGTTTCCACAAGCCGAGGCTGAAGCCGAAGACCAGCAATGGTAAAAATCATGCTAATGAATGATTTTTAATAAAATATGAAATATATTTATCTTTTTTTGTTACAAAGTCACTCATTATTTATGCGAATGGTTGATAAAAATAGTTACTAGTACCCCAACCTTTGATAGTTTTAAAAGACTGGATAGAAAGTAGTGAAGTTTTGGGAAATGAAAACGTGTGTAAAGTTGCCGAAGAGTCCAAATTAGAAGACATGTTGGCATATTATAGGAGAGGTGGAGTCACCTGAAAATGATTGCCCCCTGAAATTACTCCCGAACAAAGGCGACCCCAAATTTTCTCAGATGAAGATGATGAGACGACCCGGAAAGAGAGAGGTAAAATTATACCCTAAATGCCTCATATGAGAGAGACGTAAAATGATACCCAGAATGAGAGAGAGGTAAAATTATACCCCAAATGTTTATAACCTCGTCAAAACTCAATTAAGCAAAATTGCAAATGACCGAAATTGTCGAACAAAAGATTTCAATCTTCTTTGGACTGTGCTTTTCAAACCACGGGAATTGGTCAAGTACTCATTCAAGAATTCCCTCTTGCAATCCTGCATTTTATTGATTTTAATCCAACCTAACCAGATTAAAAAAGTTAGTACTAAACAAAGTTAATTTCTTGTCCCAAAGTTTCCCGCTCTTCCACACAATAATAAAGGGTAAATAATCTGATAAAAAGGGAAACCGCAGTGTTTACATTCATAACGCGAGCTATAATGTCCTTATCGTCACACTTTATCATATATTGTTTTCTCAAAGTTGTTAGTATTGAGTTCCTCCGATGTAAGGGGGCTTGACTCTAGTGGTTAATAAAGAGCTATAAGGGGAAACTATCCACTCGAATTTTATGTTTTGAAAGTTAGTTGTTTGTTAGTTTAATATTTAAAAAATAAGTGTTAAAGTTTGCCAATAGTTTGATAATTTTAATAAGTTTGATCATAAGTATGGCGTAGTCTTTATAACCAAGCTTTATCATATATAGTTTTTTTTTCAATGTGCTATAAGCTGCAAAGCTCATAAGCCCGTAAAACCTAACTAGACCTAAAACTACAATTTGCTACCTACTCTGTGATCGAATCTATTCCAACTTTTCCCACATTAAGATAAGCTACCTTAATTTTTCCCTCCTGAAGAAAAACGACCCATATTCCTACCTGAAGATTAGCGACCCTTCCCTCTCCCTCCCCTCAAACGAAGTTACGCGATGGGGAAGGCACGTAACTCTCCTAATACCCGGTTACAAGACCTTGGGACAGATTTCCCTGCGGGGGTTTTCTTTCGAGATTGGGTACGAAATACAACAATGCAGAGATTTGAATTAAGAACCTCATTGTTTACCAAGAGATTTAGGACATTCTTTTATTAATGATGACTATCATCGTTTTCCTTTGTTTACATTTAAAAAAAATATCCTTCGTAAACAAATAAATAATTAAACGCTTCGAGAATTCATGTGTGGAAATTCTGCACAGATTATATATTGAAGATTAAGAATCGCGGAGGACAATGGCGGTGGTAAATTTTAGTAACTTCGTGAATACGACAAAGTACGAGTGCCATTATCTTCGACAATTACCACCCGTGAGTGGCAATTTTAACAGGGTTTAAATAGTTATTGTTTTCTATTTTCTTTTGCATTGTAAATTTCCTTCTTCTCTTATTATAATTTTTACTCCTTTTATTTCCTTTTTCTTCCATTTATATGTTCTCTTTATTCCTTTTATTTCCCCTTTCCTATTTTCCATTTATTCTTTTATTTTACCTTTCCTTCTTTTCTATTTTCCTTTCATTTTCCTTTCATTATGTTCTATTTTTCCTCTCAATCCTTTGTTTACTTTCCATTCTTTCTTTTCGCATTTTATTAATTTTGATTTGCCTTTTCTTTTTCTATTTTCCACTCATTCCTTCATACCTATTTTCTTTTCATTCTGTAGTTATTTTTTTCATTCATTCTTTTACCATTGTATTCATTTATATTTTCCTTATCTTTTTCTATTTTCCGTTCATTAATTCTTTTTTTTTCCTTTATTTCTTTTTACTATTTATTTGCTTTTTTTCTCTTTTCCTTTATTCCTTTTACTTGCTTTTCTTTTTCTAGTTTCATTTATTCCTTTATTTTTGCTTCTCTTTTTCTAGTTTCATTTATTTTTTTTATTTACTTTTCTTTATTTTATTTTCCTTTATTCCTTTTATTTGCTTTTCTTTTTCCTAGTTTCCTTTATTCCTTTTTATTTGCTTTCTTTTCTCTAGTTTCCTTTATTTCTTTTTAGTTGCTTTTCTTTTTTTCTAGTTTCCTTTTCATTTGCTTTACCTTTTCTAGCTTCCTCGATTCCTTTTCATTTGCTTTGCTTTTTCTAGTTTCTTTTATTCCTTTTCATTTGCTTTGCTTTTTATAGTTTCCTTGATTCCCTTTCCTTGTCTTTCCTTTTTTTTAGTTTCCTTTATTCCTTTTCAGTTGTTTTGCTTTTTACAAGTTTCCTTTTGTTAAAATCTTTCTTAGGGATTCCGCTATTCCTTCTCTGCATCAGACCATGCAGACTGGCACATGGAGAAGTGGCATGCCCTACCGGCCCTAGTGCTCCCAGTAATCTTAAACTAGATTGAAACTACCTGGGGTTTTCTCCTTCTAGACATCTCCACTTTACCAATTTTTTGCCACTTCATTTGGAAGTCTCTTCTCACTTTTTTTGCAGGCTAGTCGTCGAACGGCTTTCGTCCACTCACTCCTGGTCGGAGCACGGAAGGGTAGGTGCGTGGGTCATCTCTCCCTCTCGGATCCACAGTGGGGATAGAGGAGATTTGATATGCCTGTTGCCCCCCCCCCCTTCCCTTGGCCACTACCTTTTTATTACTCTCCCCCCAAAGGTGTGTCAGGGAAACCATGCTGTAGCTTACATCTGAAGGATTGCGCGTGTCTCTCGGTCCTAATGCCCTCGTATGCATCCTCTCCGGCCCCAATAACTGTATCTCTCCAGCCCCAATCTATGGCTCTATATCTTCCACACAGTTTTCCTGCCTCCATCTTCCTCACTCTCTTTGCAGGTCTCTCCTTACCACCTTTTTGCGAAATCAGCCCTCGTTGGTTTTTCCCTGTGGTGAAGGACCAAGTCAAGGCGTCGCTTTTTTCCCAAAAGGAGTAAAATTCAATTGTACCCATTTAAAGCCATGAACTGACCCATATGACCATGGGACATATGGTTATTCTCCCGAGAGATTTCAAATCTGCCATAGAATTTGGCGATGGGTGGCGCCATCTAGTGGCAGAAGCCTCATTTAGCCATTCAAAGGCGCTTGTGAGTGATTTGAACCATGAGAACCTTCATCACATCACAAATCACCCCAGGTCATTGAAGGGACTTTCCCTCTTGTTGCTCTAAATTTCGAGTGAAAAAAAAAATGTCTATCGGAAACAAGAATTCAAAATTCTGTTTCTGCCCCGTCCCTTTGTACTGAAGCTGGGCTTCGGAAACAGCCTCCTTGCATTGTATTTGAGTCGATAATCCGGAAAATGAAAAACAGCCAAAGTTTAAGATTGTCGTTATAATAGACATAAAGATAGTTGGGTATTTTGTAGACAGCTTCGAGATTAAGTGGTTTTCTTTATAACTAAGACTAGTTTGAGTAATTGGCTAACCAAAATAAAAATTTTAAATATAAAGAAGAGTTATGAACAAAGTTACAGACACTAAAGTTATCAGCTATTAAAAATCTATATATGTAATTCGTTTCATCCATTCTTCACTAACTCTATGATATAAGAAGGGGAATTTTTTAAGTATTTGAATAATAATTTCATCTTAGTTTGGTTATGACTTATGTTTCTTTGTCAAAGTTATTTCTAATAATTCTTTTATGATATCAAAAAACATAATGGTGAAGTTCAGAAATAAATATAAGTATCGAAATTTTAGCTAGGCGCGTGCCCCCTGCCCGCCTTCCCGGGGTATACGGGTTTTAAAGACCCCACCAACACGGGATGGCCGGATTGGGGGATGCACGGTTTACACCCGGCATGATGTCTCCGTTCTTCCTTTCTCTTTAGATACCTCCTTTCAGGCAGTGGCTGTGCAGCTGCACCTGGATAGGAGGTATACTATCATTTCTGCCTACATTCCACCCTCAGCCGACTTCGACGCGTGGGACTTCAGCCGCGCCGTGGCACGGTTGCCGAGGCCCTTTCTCTTGCTTAGAGATCTGAACGGCAGGCATCCTCTCTGGGGAGATTACTCAATAAACCCCAGGGGACAAGTCCTTGCCAATCTGATCGAAGAGCTTGGGTTGGGTTTCCTAAACGTGGAAGAGTTTACACATCACTGTCCGAGAACCGCTTCATTTTCTTGCCTTGACCTATCTTTGTGCTCTTCGGATGCACAGCCTGATTTTGATTGGGGGGTGGTCGATGACCTCCATGGTAGTGATCACTTTCCCATTCAAATATCATTTTCAGGGCAACTGCAGCCTGAGAGCCCACCTTGGTGGTGCTTGGCGCGAGCGCAGTGTCCTGAGTTTCAGGAAATGACTGAATTCTCTATCTCAGTCGAGGAGTTTAGGTCGGTAGATGAGGCCGTTGAGTTATTCTCCGACAACCTCATCGCCGCGGACCTGACTACTATTCCTAGAACGTCTGACCGTTTTGCACGCCGACCACTCAAATTGTGGTCGGCCGAGTGTGAGACGGCCCTCATACAGAAGCGTTATGCCTACATGCGCTATAAGCGCCGCCCGAACGATTTCACTGTCGCTGAATTTCGTCGGGCTAGGGCTAGGTTCCGGTATATTTCGAAGCACGCCTGCCGCTCTTATTGCCGGGCATACTTGTCTTTCCTTAACGGGAAGACCTCTCTAGCAGAGGTGTGGAAGCGAGTAAAAAGGATTCGGGGCAAGTTCTCGCAGGACTTCCCTCCCGTTCTCCAGGAGAATGGGACCGCAATCTCAGACCCAGCGTCCGTGGCGGATTCCTTTGCGACCGCTTTTTCCGCATTCTCTAGCCGGGATGCTGCTCCACCAGCATTCAATGCACGTCGTGATGTCGCGAAAGGCCGCCGGCTGGACTTTACCTCCAGAGGCGGAGAACCCTTTAACGACAGGTTTACTGTGAGTGAGTTGCGCTCCGCTCTTGCTTCGTGCGCGGACACTGCCGATAGTCCGGACGATGTCCCGTACGCCATGCTTCGACACCTGAGTGAGCCAAGCATGGCTTTTCTGTTAGATTTGTTCAACAGGATCTGGGTGGAGAGTCTTCTCACAGATTCTGGCGAATCGCTACTGTGCTCGCCTTTCGCAAGCCAAGGAGAGATCACTCTACTCCGACCGGTTTTCGCCCAATCTTTCTAACCTCTTGCGTGTGCAAGTTGATGGAGAAATTGGTGAATGTTAGATTAGCCTTTTTCCTGGACAGCGGAGGCCATCTGTCTTCTGCACAGTGCGGCTTCCGCAAGTTCCACTCCACGTCGGATGCTCTGCTCCGACTGGAAAATGCCGTCTGCCAGGCTTTCCTTCGTAGACAGCACTACGCCACGGTGTTTTTTTGATCTGGAGAAGGCCTATGATACCGCATAGCGATACGGTATAATGGAGACTCTCCACACAATGGGGGCGAGGGGACGCCTCCCAATGTTTATTTCTGAATTTTTGCGAGATCGTCGATTCCGCGTACGGGTGGGGGGAGCCCTCTCCGGCCCAAAGGAGCAGGAAGAAGGTGTACCACAAGGAAGTGTCCTCAGTGTCACACTCTTTGCCCTAAACATCAACGACATCACCTCGATGCTGCTGGAAGATGTTCTCGCTACGCTCTACGTGGACGACCTTTCGATCTCTTTTGGCATGCCCAGATGCAACTCTGGGGCATTGAATCCAACAGGCACTGAACCGCGTCTCTCGCTATGCCGAAGCGCACAGGTTTCGGTTTTCTTTGGCCAAGACTAAGGTGGGCACTTCTGCCGCCATCCACGGCTCCACGCAGACCCAGATTTGTTTCTTAATGGGGTGCGCCTGGATGTGGCCGAATCGCACCGTTTCCTTGGTCTTGTATTTGACCAACGCCTCACCTGGGAGGCTCATATTCGCAGCCTTAGGGTCTCTTGTACCCGCGCCATGGATATTCTCCGTTCCGTGACGTTCAGCGCTTGAGGTGCTGATAGGGATACTGCCCTACTTGTTTATCGATCTTTTGTTCGTTCGAAGCTCGACTACGTATGCGAGTTTTATGCATCCGCATCCGAGCGTTTATTGCGGAAGGTGGATTCGATCCACCACACTGGCCTTCCTCTTGCGACCGGTGCCTTCCGCACTTCTTCCATTGAGAGCCTGTTGGTCGATGCTGGGTGATGCCTCTCGCTCTGCGCCGCGTGCAGTGCACTACTTGCCTGTACGCGCGAGCTCGTCGCCTCCCTCAGTCGCCAACAGCTCTCACTGCATCCGCAGCTGATCTTGACGGTGTATATGCCGCCGAGAGACGCCAGTCATGCCCTAAGCCTTGGGGTTTAGTGGCAGGAAACTACTTCGAAAGCTAGATATAGCTCTCAGACCGGTGGCGCCCCTGGTTCTGCCCAGGACGCCACTCTGGAGCGTACCACATTTGGCTATTTGTCGCCACGCCTCTGCTCCCAAAGCTTGTACGGCGCCCGGAGTATTGCGTTTGACCTTTTTGGAGCACACCTCGTGTCACACTGGAACCGTGCCAGTGTATACGGATGGCTTCAAGTCCCAAGAGGGGGTCGGCTTCCACGCCGTGTCCCCTCTGTTTGAAGTCAGCGGGTCTCTGCCAGGCGCTGCGTCTGTCTTCACGGCCGAACTGGTTGCAATACACTACTCGGTACGGGAGATTACGCGACGTGCCCGGTTCGGAGACCGGATTGTGATCTATAGCGACTCACAAAGCGCCCTGAGCGCTCTCGGGGCATTGGAATCTCCGCATTCCCTGGTTCGCGATATCCGTGACGCCACAGTTTTGGCGAGCCGGGCGGATGTCGAGATTATCTTCTGCTGGTTAACTGGACATGTAGGAATTGCGGTGAATGAGCGCGCCGATGAGGGCGCCAAAGAGTCCGTGAGGACTCTGCGACGTGATCAGCGTTTCGCTTTTCCTCACACAGACTACATGGCAAGAATACGGGCAGCTCTTCGGACTGCTTGGCAAACAAGATAGGAGACGGTCGAAGGGAACCTAAAGTTGCGTGCCATTGCGCCGCGACTGTTCCCATTGACTCATCCCCCAATTCTGCGACGGCTTCAGGTCGCTTTCTGTCGTCTCCGAATCGGACACACTCGTGTGACGCATTGCTATTTGATGGAACGCTTGCCTGCGCCTTATTGTGACGACTGCGTCGTCCTCCAGACTGTTCGGCACATTCTTGTCGAATGTCCCAGACTGGGTGATCTTCGCGCACGTTACCTGTCCGGGTACCCGGATGGGCGGGGGTCACTACCGCCTGCCGCTTGTGCTTGGGACGAGTTCGTGCACATTGACTTGTGGACTTGTGGACTTTTGAGGGGAGGCTGGGCTTCTCGCCTTTATTTAAGTAGGTTCTATTTTCTTTTGTAGGTTACACGTTCCTGCACTTGGGTGAGGGGGACTTCCCCCCGACGCCGGAGATTGCTTCCTAATTGTTAAGTTTTTCCAATACTTATCATTTATGTTTTCATATTTTTATTTTAAAGTAGCCTAGTTCTAAGCTGTCGTATTTCCGGTGACTTATGCCCAAGTGGGCAGTCACCAGATGGGTTCTAAAAAAAAAAAAAATGCAACGAATAAATTAGCCTACAACAATTTAGATAGGCCGCCTATAGAATAGATCTAAGGTCGAATTTCTGCCACTACGGTCGGGTACTTTGGAATAACACGGGTGGAATAATTTGTTGAGGTGTTTTAACCCTAAAATATGCACTCGTTTCTTTTGTATGCCATAGAGGCAATCTCATGACATTTAGAGATGGCGTCGTTGAAAGATTCTCGCTTTGCAGAATCTGGTTGAAATATTGACTTTTCGTGACTTTATAAGGAGTAATACACCATTCCGCCATTAATATATTACTTCTAGTACACTTACAACGATATGGAGAAATATGTCATGATTTAGTAGCCTAAAACACCTGCGCCCGTCATATTCAAAATTCTCGCGGATGCTAGTACTTCATCAGCAGGGTTCCGGAGCAGAAGAGAAAGTTATATTCAGTATGCTGTTATGAAGATGAGAAGGGAATAATAGAGGTGTTGTGATTAACTATATGCATGGCGATGCGTGTGAAGCTAGTTACCCTCCCGGGGGTAAGTTTATTTTCAGTCACTTCTGTTTGCTCCCCGCCATTTGGTTAAGATGCTGTCCGACTGGCTGGAAACTTTTGGGGGCTGGGCATGAGTCAGAGTACGTTCATATTTACATTTTGAGAAACGATATTCATTTGATTTTCTTATGGAAATGATAAGTTATTCACGAAAGAGAGATAAGCATTTTTAAGAACACCCCTTTATAAGGCCATTTTTTTCAAAATGAGCAAAGTATGCAAGGGTTGTTCAGTGCAGTTTATCAATTTACTCCCTAAGATTAAACTAAAATTCGGAACTCACCTTTTTAGTGAAGTATAATCTCGTGAAAACTTGTAAGTGTTCAGCGTGTGGCTGTAATCTTACGATCAAAGAAAATATTGTGTTTCGGTGCCACAAAATTACGAGTACATGTACGGTACTCTCAGTAATTGTATTTTCTATTGTTTCTGCCGTTTTTAGGTTAAGTTAAGGGCCGTTAGTTTTTCATATATTTTAGCTAAATGGTTCGTGCTACTATGACCTCTTCTATATTTAAAGATTCCGAAAAGTAAAATAAAACAAAACAGTACCACGCCGATATAGACAATCCACGCATCACTTCGCACTTTTCACTCTCATGAAACTGGAAATTTAAAACAGGGTAACACGAATCATTTAGTTCAAATATAAAAACAAACAAACCGAAATTTAATTGCCCCCTAACCTTCAAAACTAGGTACAGTTTATTTAGTCCCTTAAAATAGATCATTTATGACATGTGATACAATGCGTCACTCAAACTTTTATTTGTTATTGTTTTCTCTTTGGTATTAATTGTTTTACAGTGAAAAATTATGTGAAATCTTTACCCGGAGCAATTCTGGAAGTTTGCTTAACGCTGTCCAAGATTACCAGGCAGAAAACTTTGAGGAACTTAGCAAAGATTTTTGTTTCTTGTTCAAGTAGCCGGCTGGATCGAGAACTGGCTAAGTGGCAGACGGCAACGGGTGGTGGTGAATGGACAGGCTTCTAAGTGGGTGCCCGGTACTAGCGGGGTGCCTCAAGGTTCTGTCCTGGGACCACTACTATTCATCATCTACGTCAATGACATGGACGGTGACATGGTTGCCAAGATTTCCAAATTTGCCGACGATACTAAGCTTGGTATGAACGTTGCAAAGGATGGAAATACTGCTCGCCTGCAGGAAGATCTTGGAAAGATTGGGGAGTGGTCGGACACGTGGCAAATGCCTTTTAACGTGGACAAATGCAAAGTAATGCATATCGGCCACAGAAACCCCCAATCTCATTATATCCTTAGGGGCACTGCTCTTGAATCGAGTGACACTGAGAAGGACTTGGGTGTAACTATCACTAGCGTCCTCAAGTTTTCGAAACAGTGCATTGAGGCAGAGACGAAAGCCCAAAGGATGTTAGGCTACATAAAGCGCCAGTTTAGATACCGTAACAAGGAGATAGTACTTTGTCTGTACAACTCCCTGGTTCGGCCGCACCTGGAGTATGCCGTACAATTTTGGAGTCCTTCGTTTCGAAAGGATATCGCAAGGTTGCAACGCGTACAAGCCAGGGCAACCAAGCTGATTCCCTCTATCCGACATAAAAGTTATGAGGATAGACTAAGGGAATTAAATCTGTTCTCGCTGGAAACCCGTAGACTGCGTGGTGAACTCATCGAAGTTTTCAAAATACTTCGAGGGTTCGACAATGTTGACTACCGGGATATTTTCACACTGAGTGAGAACAGAACGCGCAATCACGGCTTCAAACTTGAACTGAAGCGTTACAACCGAAATCTGTGTGGAAATTTTTTCACTTACAGTATCTGCGGTAAGTGGAACGCACTTCCAGTGGAAGTTGTCAACAGTGAATCTGTTGACCAGTTCAAGTCAAGACTAGACAAAGTCTTGAAAAGTGGCCGTTTAGGGACGCAAAACAATTGAGCAGCCATGTGCCTGCTCGATTGCTAGTCCAAAGGTACCCTCTTTGAATGGACCGTAAGGTCTCCTAGGGTACTTGCTTTCCTTGTTACTCCTTGTTACTTTTAATTTTTACTTTAGGAGTTAACATAAACTAGCCAGTCAGCCAGCCTATTAGCCATTTTTTTAAACTGTCTGCCAGTTGGCGTGAGTTGAGCCATTCTGCGAGAAATACTGTGGATCGAAAAGAAAAGACCCCAATACGGAAATCAGCTGACAATTTATCATCGATAAGCTTTTCATATTATTTTCGTATTTCGTATCAGAATAAACTTAGATCACATAAACTCGAATTGTTTTCAAAATCTATAGATACCAGGCAATGGCTTGCGCTTCGCTACTAAGATTAAATTTTAAAATCTAAAAAAAAACAGCCATGGTTAAATTTGTAGAAATTTTCTGAACTTCGCCAATTATGATAATTTTAAAAAGGAACTCTAAACTAAATTTCCCCCATTCAAAATATCACGTTGCTAAAATATAGTTATAGAAGAAGATATAGAAAAATAAATTTTCTGAACTTCAACATTTGTAATTCTTTGGGTTTTAAAGAATTCACAAAATTTCGATACTTATATTTATTTCTAAACTTCACCATTTTGTTTTTTGATATCATAAAAGAATTATTAGAAATAACTTTGGTAAAAAAACATAAGTCATAACCAAATTAAGATGAAATTATTATTCAAATACTAAAAAGTATCCCCTTCTTAAATTATAGAGTAAGT
This sequence comes from Ceratothoa steindachneri, assembly GCA_963969495.1. Classification (NCBI taxonomy): domain Eukaryota; kingdom Metazoa; phylum Arthropoda; class Malacostraca; order Isopoda; family Cymothoidae; genus Ceratothoa; species Ceratothoa steindachneri. The sequence continues at coordinate 204,604,770 of OZ018323.1, read as the reverse complement.
GATGATGATGATGATGATGATGATGATGATGATGATGATGATGATGATGATGAAGTGATGATTTATTCTGTACGATTAAATCTTTCTATACTCTTTTTTTATGAACGGGTCACAACGAACACATTCACATGAATGTATGTATACTACACAAGATGTAGACCTATTATCTGCATATCAAAAATGTAAACACCTTCTTTGGAGATAATTTCCCTCAATTTTTTATAAAGTCTCTTAGCGAGTGAATAGTTCCTAGGGAGTTCAAAAAGGCAAATGCAACATCAATTTTCAAAAATTTCAAACAGAATTTTCCTTCAAATTTTAGTTCAATTTCCTTTACTTTAGTCTTTGGCAATCTCTTAGAGTACATTGTTAGAGTTAGGATCGCGGAGCAACTGGGGATAACTTAATAAATAACCCATACGTCGGCTTTCGACGAAGACCCCCATGTTCAACTCATCTGCTTCATTCTTTACAGGGAATGATCACAAAGTTTGACCAACATAAAGCTATAGATTTTAATTCGATTTCAAAAAGGCTTTTGACATCTTTCCACATAAAAGATTTAATAAAGCTAAAATTGTACTGAATAGGGATAAGTGCAGTAAAAATGGATTGAAAACTGGGTCAACAAAAGTAGGCTGAGGGTTGTTCTCAATATAAATAGTTCATCAATGGCTTTGGTAACTAGGAGCCTTCCTCATGAATCTGTTCTCTCACCGTTGCATTTTTAAATATAATTACACCAACTTGCCAGGAACTTATTAGGGACAATTTCAAAATTTTCTTATGTCAGGAAACTAGATACTAGGGCGAAATATCAGAGTGACTATTTTAACTTGCCAAAAGAATTGGGTAGATTAGTCGAATGGTCTGAAAGATGGCAAGTAAAGTTCAACGTGGAAAATTGTAAGGTAATGCATATAAGTCATGGGTGTTCAAATTTTGAACACAGGCAATATGGAAGAGAATTTAGGTGTCTTAATCGCAAATGATTTAAAATATTGAAAATGGTTAGGGGCAGATCAGCGGCAAATTTCCAGCACTAAAGCATATCAGCGCCACTGGTTTATAGTTGAGTCGACTAAAAGTTTTTTCATAGTATACGAGTAATTCCTCAGTAAAGATTAAATCAATTCATTTATGTGTTACTAACATTAAATTAGAATCTCTTACATATGTTGTTTGTCTAGAATTGAAAGTTCGGCGTTAAGCCACGCTCATGAGTAAGGATCCAAAAAAATTGAACTTAATTCGTCACTGAAGTGGACTTGGTTCCATTCGTCATCCGTCCAGTGGCGAGTACAAAACAAGCGCTCTTGTTCTTTAGACTAATTTGTGGCTTAAACCCTCGATTTTCTCTTTCTGTTTAGCTCTTTCTCGGCCTACAGATTGAGTTAGCAGCCTTACATAAGCCTATATTACCAAAGGTTGACAGCATATTATGGCCTATACTTTTGGAGCGCTTGACAGTCTCTCTAATGGCTACAGTTAAAATACCATCTTGGTAGGTTCTTTAAGATCAGTTAGCAGACAGATAGGTGTGAATGATTTCTTAGACTTGTCAGTTGGATGATAGTTAACAAGAGATTGACGTAAGGCGCTGGAAAAAACTGAAATTAGTTGCTATGCAAATAATACCGGTTTTTCTCTACAAAAAAAATAAGTATTCGGATAATTTGGGACACTTAACCTGTTCTAGTAAATTGCTTATCTGCTGAAAACTTTCGTTTTATTCATCCAAAGTTGGATAACCTTTATCCATACGTGGTTCAAACCTATATGATATTGTACACCAATGATGGAAACCTTCGATTCTCTCCGGCAAAAGTTATGGAATATGTTGTGATAGATATCTTTGGACGGTAATATACGTTTCATATTTTTATACATGCAAACAGAAAGTTATAAGCTATCTTTTTTATAGTTCTCGACCTACCTATTCTTTAAAATAGACATTACTTTCCTCATAATAATTATCCGATGTTCTATGAAATGAAACTTGGAAATTAAATGAGTATGTTCAAGAAAATAGGGATTTTGGTATTTTGTTCTCTAGTTGTAGACTGCATTCTATTTGAATAGCTCGAGAAAGCATTTGCAGGGCATCGACTTAAGTTAAATTTGAAGAAACTCGGACAATGAAATGAGTCTTTTAAAATTATTAGACAATACAAGAATAGAAATGAGGTTGAATACTTCCGTGCAATTACACACAAATTGTCCATCTAATTATTTCCTATTTGTTTTTAGCTTCATAATAAAGTTTGCTTAATATCTAGTTTTAATATTTTTTATATTATAATGTTTAGGCTAAATAAAAAATAGGGCTTTATAATAAAATTCATTCATTACCTAATAAAATGGTGCCATTGAAATATCTTTGGAGCTGAACCTGTCACAATCCCTTCAAAATATGCACTGCAGCATCAGAAAAGGCGAATAGGGTTCTACGATTCATAGCTCGACATTTTACGTTCAAATCGAATAATATTTTTCTTCTTTTATATATGTAACGTGGTTGTAAGAACTCATTTAAAGTATGTGGGGTGATTCTGGTCTCCATTTATGCGAAAGGAAAACGTCCTTAACGAGCGACGAAATCCCTTGCGATACAGAGTGAGGTACCTCATTTCATTTTTACCGGAAGATCGGTATCGACGCAGCCAACTTATTTAAGCATTTAAAATAGTCAAGGGGTTTTCTAATATAAATTATGACTCAATATTTGAGTTAAATAACCGAACAGTGACTAGAAATAACGGTTTCAATCTAATAAACAAAGTCTTTAACATGAGGATAACACAGAAATGTTTATTAGAAAATAGCACAAACTTGGAATAATTTGCCTAGGAAGGTCTTTGAAAGCACTACACTACATATGTTTGAGAATAGAATAGATAAATTTTCCTTTAAGTATGACAACAAATAAATAGGAGTTGGGAAACAATCTTTATCCATATTCTTTCTTCCTTTTACCTGTCCTTCTTTGACTTTCATCTTTTGCCCCCATCCCCTCCCTTTGTTAACTAACCCCGTGTGAATCTTAGGGTCTTTCCTGGTTAATAACAATTCCATCACAACTTGGTCACTTTAAGCCTCTTACGGCAAGTTCTTGAGTGACTCAGTAATCTGCGATAACTCTCGTTCCAAATATTCGATAAAGCCCCCCCCCCCCCACACATTTAGCTTTAAAACATCAGTCCTTAACCGCTGTACTTTCGGCATTCATCAAAATCACTCCCAACCTCAACAACATCTTTCACACAAAAAGGATGGGGTCAATAAGCCTCAACCTGATCGAAAGTACCCTCCCGAACTCAAGCACAAAGCTTCAACTGCCAGCTGTGATACGTTCCTCCCCCTCCCTTGGTGCCTTCAAGCCCAAAATTTCCTATCAAGCCTTTTCTTAGTAGGTAGAGTGTCGCTCGTAAGTGTCTGGGGCTCTCTTTAGGGCGTAGGACAGAAAAGTTAATACATTTTGTCTTTTAATTACTGTAAAAATCCTTCTGGCCACATGGAGAAGGCCTATGATACCTTAAGGCGATACGCTATCATGGAGACTCGCCACACGATGGAGAGGGAAGGGAGGGGTCGCCTTCCAATTATAATATATGAATTTTTGTGGGGGAAGCCCTCTCGGGCCCAATGAAGCAGGAAGAGGGTGTCCCACAAGGAAGTGTCACACTCTTTGCCATGAGCATTAAAGGTATAACCTAAGTGCTGCCGGAAGATGTTCTCGCTACGCTCTACGTGGACCACCTTTCGATCTCTTTTGGCACGGCTCAGATGCCAACTCTGGAGCGTCGACTCCAACAGGATTGAACCGTGCCTCTCGCTATGCCAAAGCGCACATGTTTTAGTTTTTCTTGGCCAAGAATAATGTGGTGCACTTTGCCGCCACCCACAGCTCCACCCTGACCCAGACTTGTTTCTCAATGGGGTGCGCTTGGAGGTGATAGACTCGCATAGTTTCCTTGGTCTTGTATTTAACCGATGCCTCACCCGGGAGGCTCATATTCGCAGCCTTAGGGCCTCTTGTACCCGCGACATGGATATTCTTCGCTCCATGACGTTCAGCGCCCGGGGCGCTGATAGGGCGAATGCCTTACTTTATTATCGATTCTTTGTTCGTTCGAAGCTCGACTACGGATGCGAGTTTTATGCATCCACAGCTGAGCGTGTATTGCGGAAGGTGGACTCGATCCACCACACTGGCCTTCGCTTGGCGACTGGTGCCTTCCGCACTTCCCCCATTGAGAGCCTGTTGGTTGAAGCTAGGGAGATGCCACTCACTCTAGGCTGTGTACAGTGCATTATTCACCTGTACGCGCGAGCTCGTCGCCTCCCTCAGTCGCCAACAGTTCTTACTGCATCCGCAGCAAAATCGACGGTGCCTATGCCGCCGAGAGACACCAGTTATACCCTTAGCCTTTTGAATTTAGGGCCAGGAAACTCCCTCAAGAGCTAGGTATAGCTCTCAGGCTGGTGGGGCCCCTGGTTCTGCCCAGAACGCCACCGTGGAGGGTCCCAGATTTGGCTATTTGTCGCTACGCCTCTGCTCCCAAAACTTGTACAGCGCCGGGAGTATTACGTTGGAACTTTTGAGAGCACACCTCGTGTCACGCTGGATCGTTCCAGTGTATACGGATGGCTCCAAGTCCCAAGAGGGGTTCGGTTTCCACGCCGTATTTCCTCCTTTTGAAGTCAGCGGGGCTCTGCCAGGCGCTGCGTCTGTCTTCACGGCCGAGCTGGTGGCAATACACCACTCGGTACGGGAGATTACGCGACGTGCCCGGTTCGGAGACCGGATTGTGATCTATAGTGACTCACAAAGCGCCCTGAGTGCTCTCAGGTCATTGAAATCTCCGCATCCCCTGGTTCGCGCTATCCGTGACGCCACGGTTTTGGCAAGCCGTGCGGATGTCGAGATTATCTTCTGCTGGGTTCCTGGACATGTAGGAATTGCGGGGAATGAGCGCACCGATGATGGCGTCAAAGATTCCGCGAGAATTGGGCGATCAGACCAACGTTCCGAAATCCTCTCATCGATTACATTGCAGAAGTACGAGCAGCTCTCTTGGAGTCTTGGCAAAGAAAATGGTAGACGGTCGAGTGGAACTTAAAGTTACGTGCCATTGCGCCACGACTGCTCCCATGAACCTACCCCCACCCCCCCGCCCCCCATGCCATGACGGCTTCAGATTGCTATCTGTCGTCTCCGAATTGGGCACACTCGCGGGACGCGCCCTTATCTTATGGAGCGCACCCTTGCGCCATACTGTGAAAACCAGGTTGTCTCCCAGACTGTTCGGCACATTCTTGTTGAATGTAACAATCTGGCTGATTTCGGTGCACTTTATCTTTCCCGATACCGGACGAGCGGGGTCGCTACCGATTGTCCCTTGTACTCGGGATGGGTTCGTGTAATCAACTTGTGGACTTTACAACTTTTTGGAGGAGGCTAGCCTCCTCACCTTTATTTGACCTTTTTTTGTGCGTTTCTTTTTGTAGGTCGTATGTGCCTACGCCGGGGGGAGGCGGGCCTTTCCCTGACGTCGGATCACGCTTTCTTCTTGCCTTTTTGCTTTTTCCCGTTATTTTTTTTTAGCCTTAGTGTTTTTTATCGTTGTTATGTGTTATCTAGATATTGTTATTTGTTATTTTTTATCTAGAGCCTAATAGTAGGCTGTTGTGTATGGCGAGACTTATGCCCAAGTAGGCAGTCGCTAGATAAGCTACCACAATGGACCCCCCATCCCTACTTCTGGCCACATGGCGTTGCTAAGGTTTATTGCAACGATCTTTTTTACTTTTACTCTTTCTTTTCTGTTCATTCTTTTCATTATACAGTATTTACCCTTATCATCTCTCTCACTTACACATACCTGACGAAGGGTGAAAGGTGTGAAACTCCTTCCCAAAATACTTGTTCTAGTTATGCACCTGGTACTTCTTGTATTTCTCCCTTATTTTCAGTCTTCTTCTGTGAGGATAATAACAAATCCTATCAACTCCAAATCCTGCGTTCGTTGGTGTGGGAGGTTGGGGGGTTATAATCCTTCACGAACAAGTTCGTACAAAGAACACCGATACTCAAAAGTACGAACTTAAATTCACTTTCATAGTTTTACACATGCATGTATGCAATGCTATTATAAAAGTAATAAGGTGCAATAATAATAATAATAATAATAAACTATTAGTGTTACTGAACACTTTATAGCGCTCTTCAAGTCTATTTTGCTTAACAGAGCGCCTCTCACTAAGAAAAGGTTTAAGAGAAGAGGTGGGTCTTCAAGGCATTCAGGGACTCTTTAAGTTCTCAAGTGGAGGCGGATCATGTAGAGCAGGCAGGTCATTCCACATTCCCAGAGCAAATGACGAGGCAGCCCGATCAGTTTTTTCTGCACATATGACTACGAGGGAGGAGCATTACACGGGAAGAACCGGAATGTGGGTCTCTCAGGGGCCGGGGTAGGCTCAAAAAGGAAGAAGAGTAGGTAAAAACGAGGATGAGGAAGGTGATTTTGAATCAAATGTTTGGCCAGGGCATTCAAGGAGCAAGGAGATGCATGGAAGAAAGGTCTCCGGCGGAGGAGAGTTTCTGCTGCTGTTTTCAACGAGTTGAAGAGAGGTAAAGAAGGGAAGCACGAATTACAATGAGAATGTAGTTAAAGGTGTCAATGCAGGAGGTGAAGGCGGCCTGGCAATCTCGAAACTATTGTAATGAAAGGATGAGCAGATGCGGAATAAATATAAGTCATCTTTTACTTCCCTCTATTGTCAAGTTTCAGCATTTCCAGGAATAATTATATAACTAAATGTAGCCAACCCAAGCTAAATTTTACCCATTTCTCTTCCACAATATTATTCAAATTCTCAGCCGATCGAATTCATTATTGACAAGGCTTTTTTTCCCTTTTAATTTGTTGAAGGGACTTTGATCGGTCTAATACCTTTGTTTGATCTCTATTTCTCGCTGAATTCAACTTTGGAGATCATTGAAATACATTTCTCCGTCATCCTGTGATTATCCTCCGATGTATCTTTTCCGTTCCCCAAATAATGGAAGTGAAAGGAAGAACGGAGAGAAGATACGGTGTCAAGAACAACAAACAATCGTTATTTTTTAACGCAGAAGTAGGTTGAATGGAGGCAGGGGTGCATCTAGCCTTGACTCCCCACCCTTACTAGTTCTAGTTGCTTAATAAATTCTAACGGGGAATAATTAAGAAAGTCACAATCTCACTACCGGATATGATAAGCTTAGATTCATTACCAGATATTTTAATTAAATTAACGTTTTCTTGTAGCAACCCTTGGGAATTAGTGTCGTTTCAAGCAAAGGGGCGATTTAAGGCGTTGAAGTGGCATTTTAAGATGAATTGTTGGTACTTCAAGAAAATAAGGCTACAATGACAAACATCGCCTCGAAGTTTTCTATGGTAGAGTGTGTCTCAAGGGTGACCTAAAAACATTGAAAAATTGGGATAGAAATAAGCATTGTGTTAGAATGGTTGCAGTATCCTGCCAGCCTGGAATGTAGGAGGTAGCTTTGCTCTTCAGGAGCTCAGCATAAAGAATATTGAAAGAATGGATGAAATTAATCCCTGATAAAACTAAGAAAGATCAATTTTAGTGAAATTGTAATATAAGGCAGAAATTGATAAGGGAAATTAAATTCCATGTCCTTTTGCATTAATATAAGTGAAATGCCGCCATTGTTAATTGCTTATCTTGCTAATGAATTACAGTATAACGAGGGTTTCGAACCAGGTGTTTACAACATATGCAGGCCATGCCAATCAAAGTAACTATAAACATGAATACCATCTGTAATAAAACTTACCTAACGCAGCTTAGTTTCATTTAAGATTGTATACCTTATATATAATGCGAGGTGGTATTTAAATACACAAACTCTTCTAATTAACTCCCACGTACACCTACGTACATGTCACTAAAATAACGGCAGCTCCGGCTGTTGTTTACTTTCTCTACCAATTTTAGCGCATTTTTCGCTTAGTGGGAAAATTCCGCGGGAAGGAAAGTTTTGACGCGATTGGAGGGATCAGGACGCGAAGCGCTTGGAGCTTTCCATGCCGGAAGCCGTAGAGGGTTTTTAAGGTATTTATCCTGAATCACAGCCGTAGTCTTCCGAAACTTGGAGTAATTCCCCTGGGATGCTTTCATGGATGCGAGACCATTCGTTGTAAGTGTTGCGTTGCATTCAACTGCGTTCAACATTGTGACGATTTCCACTACTTAAAATAGTAAGTACCACCTCATGCCAGCCATAAATATGTTAAAAACCATTGTAAAAAGGTGGTCGTATCTGTTAAAAAAGTGGTAGTATCTGTTGAAGAGCTACGGCCGTCAATACCATTACTTATACACTCCCTTCGTGTGCACGAGTACCGAGGCTATCTGCCTTCTGTAAGTACAATTATAATAGTATTTAAGTGTTGGTTGTCGTAATTTCCCAGCAGGAGCGGCTGGATAAGTGATCGTATTCCTTTGGTGTTCCTTACTGTAAATTTCAGTTAAAATGCGAGGAAAATAATTGTTTCTTATTAGGAAAAAAGGGTTTTGAGTGGAGTGAAATTTATCCCCGAATCTTTATTAAAAGGACAGAAATTGGTACATCGACGAAAGACACTTTCTTTGAGCGGAAAGGTTTAGGAGAGGAACATACAGAAAAGGTGGATCTATAGAAATCGAGAATAATGCTAAATACTTAGGAAGGCAAAGACTTTAAGTATTATAACCCTAAATACTGGAACAAGCGAAATAGGAACCCTAGAAACAAGTTTGCACCAACAACCCCGGAGCTCAAATGTAAGAACTTATGCTTACATGTCGGGATTATTATATGCTCGAAAGAGAACAACCTTTTGTTTTACTCTTTTTCAAATTGTATTTGAATGGCAAGAACTGGTCATCATTCTGTACAACATAGAAGCCCATTCAGATCACATTCTACTCGACAGCTGCAACATGACTGATTGTAGAGCAGAAACAAATAAAAATAAGAGGACCTCACCAAAGTCTATTATGAGAGCTGTTTCTGTAAGGAAAGGTCAATCGTAGTACATTACTGAATGGTGATACATTTTTACTATTTTAAAATATAGTTGATTGTTGAGGTTTTAGTGAGTGGGTATCCCAGTCCCACTTCCTGAACATATATTTAAGTAACGCACCGAGGTAGTATCTGTTGAAGAGCTACGGCCGTCAATATCATTACTTATACACTCCTTTCGTGTGCAAAAATACCAAGGCTATCTGCATTGTATCCAATACACCTACCTTAGCCACTTCCGGTGAATAAGAATAACCCCGGTGCGCACCCTTTTAGGCAAAACTAAGATGATGATCTCCTGAGTGTGTTCCCCACTCAGTAAAAGCCAACCATAGGTGGGTCGGGGGAATATTCAGATTTAAGCCGAGTGGATTGCTTAATAATTGCCAAAGGATCGTCCAAATTAGTTAAACACACAGATACAAAAATAATCTTTAATGTACATGAATTTGAAATAAGCAACAGCGTATATAAATATAAATAGGATTAATCTTGCACTGAATAAATAAGTCTACAAAATGTCGTGGGGATTACTTGCAGATTACTCACGGGGATGTTTGCGCTTAATGACACCAGTCAGAACGAAGGGAATATTATTATTGAGTTAAACACTGAATTAATAAGCACTTCTAATATTCGAGGGTATGGGCTCGGGATGATAATTCTAGTTCACAAATAAACTGGTGAAGTTAGGAGAGGAGATAATTCAATTAACGATACCTTTGAGTTCGTAAGTATTTTTGAAGGGGGGCGGTGAAGATCTTCTTCTGGTGACGATGATTGCACCTAGTCCGGCCGGTGATATGCTGATCATTTGCCGGATCTCGAAGGTGAGCCACACGATGACTCAAATCGGACTTCTTCCTTGAAGTACCTGTCCGATTATTCCGCTGCTGGAGTGGGTAGCCAAAACCGATTACCTAGCTACGTCTAGGGTAATCCCCAGAGGAAGGTCATGTGTAACCTCAGACTCTGAAGAAAACGGGGGTGCTGCGAGAAGTTTGGCACCTACAAGTACCGTGACGGCAACAACCAATTCCCCGAGAAGTTCCTTCCTTGCAGTGGGCAAACGGTTTCCTATGTGGATTGAGTTTCAAACATTCGACGGAGGTCCAGGAGCTTCTGCCTGATTCCAGTAAGAAGTCTTCCTTTTATTTCTCTCACAAGCAGAATCGAGAGAGAGAATCAAATTCTCGTAAAATCCGTATCGTCGCGCGAAAGACCTTTTTTCATCTTTGGGCCGACGGTATTTCTTTCACGCCTTTGAGCCATTTCGTAGTTTACGGCGGTGCGAAAAAAGGCGACGGAGAATTCGAGGTGAGAGGTGCATTTTAGGGATACGAGAGAGCGCGCACCTTTGTGTCGGAGTGTTTCTGCGTATACCTATGTACGCAGTATTTAGACTTCTATATTGATCGAATGAGTGAGAGAGAAAAAGGCTGACTGAGGAGGGAGTGGATGATTGTGTGTATGATAGGTGTACATAGAATGAGGATTGCGAGGAAGAGTGCTAGGGGCCTTCTGTCGAGCAATAAACCCTGGTGGCACAAGATACTACAGTCCATTGACCACCCATCCTTCTGAAGGGCGGGCAATTTGGTGTGTAAACAAAAATTCATGCAAGCTTGCGCTTAATAGGACATATATGGTAGAGTGTGATAATTTATATTGGCGTTGAGGAGCGCCAACCCCACTTTGTGAGAAACTAGTCTGAGTGTAAGTCTGCAAGTCTTGAACTTGCCCTCTCAAATGGCTAACGACCGGCTGACCCGGCATGGCAAAGATAACACTTGAAGTTTGACATAATCTCAACTACAGTGAAATAATAATAATAAAAGACTTTGCAGCACAAAAAATAAGAAAAGTTGGATTTCAATCAGTGAAATAATAATAATATTAAAAGAATAGGTAGCACAGAAATGAGGAAAATTCGATTAAAGTAAAATAATAACAATAGTGATAAAGACTTTCCAGCACAGAAAATTAGGTAAGTTCGCTTTCAGTTAAATAATAATAATAATAAGGATAAAAGACTAGGTGGCACAGAAAACAAGGTAAGTTCGCTTTCAGTTAAATAATAATAATAATGATAAAAGACTTTCCTGCACAGAAATTAAGGAAAGTTCGCCTTCTGTGAGGAAGCAACATTTGTTTACCTTTCACTGTTAACTTTCAATTGATCATTTGTCTCCTGTGTTTCATGCAATTAGTTTATGTTTATTTTTATTAAGTCTTTTAACTTTTAATATTCTTATTTTGCAATTTTTAGCTGATTAAATTTACTTTTGTTCATAGCCTAATTAAATGACAGAAAGCATCTTATAATAGTTTACGTGTTTGATAATAATAAAGAAACAGTGTTAATGATAGGTTCTTAGGTTCTGTTTAAGGTACACTTGTAATCCCTAATTTATATTTCCCATTTTCAAGTACCCTAACTTGACCATTTTTCCAAAACCTTTTGCCATCAACCTTTTAGAAAATAGCTCCCCTCATATTTTTCTTTACTTTTCCTCGATATTAAAATTACCCTCCTTGGAAACCATCAATTTTATCTCTCACTTCTACGAACTTCATGAAAATTTCGAAATACGAACTCGTATCTTGCACAGCCCTTGCATTTCGGGGGTCGACCTTCACTCGACTGCAGCGATAGAGGTGGAAAGAAAGTTTGCATGCGAAGCAGCAACCCTCACACCCACTTCAATGCGTTGCCACACTTGACGTTAAAGAGGAAGAGGTGAACGACCTGCCAAAGGAAGAAATAGATGGTTGTACCAGCGTCGAGTACTGCATCGAAGAACATACCATATCGAATCTCACCCAAATTCCATCGTTCATTCTGCCACTCTCCTCAGTAATCCACCACCGGGTAATGGCAACGGCCCAACTTCCCAACTCGTTCTGACCAACTCCACACACAATCTTCACAATCTCTTCAAGTGAAAACCTCCAGGAAGAAATTTGTACAGACTACACTGACTTTGAATCTCAGACACCTCCCCCATTAAATAACTTGTACAAAGAGTACAGGAGCTCTTAAGTAAATAATCTAACGCCCTCTGGTGGGGTAATGTTCATCATGCGCAGGTAGCGAAAGGGGTGCCACTTGTGCGGGCATTTGGCACCCATGCGTGATAAGCCTCTGTCGGATTACGTAATCATAAAGTGGCTTTGAATGCGAGCAGAGGGTAAGATATCAGATCTTAAAACGTTCTAGAAAAGTAGAACCTAAATTCATATTAATAGAAGTACTAGATTTTTATAAAGAAAACCTAGTGTCCTAAAGCCTTTCTATAGATACTTATAAACTCGAACTTAAAAATACTCTAGATGTTCTCGAGAGATAGTACCCAAATTCTTCTCACTAGAAATTATAGATTTGAGAAAGGCTACTAGTGTCCTTGAGCCTTTCTATAGAGTTTTCTCGTATCGAAGGTTTTCTTTTAAAGCTTCCTAATATTCTAGATCTTTCTAAACAGCTTACTAGTCGTGCTAAATAAAGACTTCTAGTTCTTTGTATTTTTTTTCTCTCTCTCACTACCCCCTCCCGTAAGAGGCGCGGCGATTTGCCATCCTGGCCACCGTGCTGACGGGATTCAGCACTCCGTCCAACCCCAGCTTTGCCTCTTCTCTTTCCTTCAAAACACTTGTGTTTTCCCCTAGTTTCCTCGCTTTTCATACAACCTCTACCACAACTTTCTCTGGTCAGCCTCTAATTTCACAAGGTAGATGCTGACCTTATTCTCAGCCAACCGTCCCGGATCAGGGCTGAGGGGGGAGGGGGCAACGTTCCCTAACCCCTCAGCTCCGGTTCGGGATGTTTTTTTTTAACAACCTGCTTCATCCCAACCCATACCTTCCTCACATCCCTTTTCCTTTTCTCTTCACACACTATCAATTTTACGTCGTGCCCAAGATGGAGCCTCCATGCTGAAGGGCTGCCAGGTCACCAGGCGGGAGGGGTGGCCTTAAATGGTGGCACCTGGCTCTGCCAGGCCTGAACGCACCCCTTGCAGATCGGGCTACTGCGAGGGGTGATAAGCGATTGCTTCCCGTATAAAATATAGGGTCACCATGCACAATGATGAGCAATTAAAAAATCAACCCTCAACTTCCCCTTTTCCATCGACGGAGCCGCCCTCGGGCAGCTCCACAGAAAAAATTCAGGTCCCCTCCCTGTGCTTGCGCAAGGGACCCTCCAAATTTCTCTAACTGGAGAGGAGGCTTACTCCTCTCCTTCACCTACGGGTGTAGGGGACTCCCCCTCACTCCCTTCTCTGGAGGTGCTTTCAGGCACCTCCCTGTTTCCAGCCGCAATATCCCCTTTTCCTTCCAAGGGGACTGCCAAGAAAGCCAGCAGACAGCCCATAGCCGACCGCTCCCCATTGATGCGGCTCGGTAGGGAAAACCCCCTTAGGGGGGAGAGGGAACCCAGGACCCTTCGGTCGCTTCCCTCAAAAGACCTGCTGGCAAGAATATTGAACCTTGCCGGGGTCAAGGCCTGTGCCTCCCCACAAGTGACTGGTGACACCGCTGCCAACGGGACCTGCGATGTCCAGGTGGGGGGGAAGGGGGATGGCCATCTGGAGGCCCCCCGTGAGATAGACATGGTCCTTGAGGCAACCCAGCCTCCGGGCTCTGCGCCAAGCACCGAACCCGAATCTGCCCCTATGCAAGGTCGTTCTCAAAGGGCCCGTGTTTCCGAGGCAATACAAGGAGGAGAGGGATCTCCTCCAAACGGTGCCCCTGCAACTACCAGGACCTTCTCCATCTCGAAGAAGGACCTGGCTGAGGTCGTTCCATCTGGCCTGGGGGCTCCTGCCGGCGGAGGGGAGAAGCGGGTTCATTCCTTGCCCTCCTCTCCTAAAAGAAAAAACAAAAAAAGACTAAAAAGACTCGGGGCTCCTTTCAATCAGCGGATGGGTCTGCTGCTTCGGTAAGCGACCAAGCCAAGATTGGCACATTCGACCCCTCTCCCTCCTTGGCTGCAGGGCCCCTGACTGAGACTAAAAGGGCGCAGGGCGGAGCCTCGACGACATCGGGGCTCCCTCATTCAAAAGTTACCCGGCATTTTCGAGCCCGCTGGCTTTAAACCCTTCCTCGTTATCCACTCCACTGATGGCAGCATGTTGATCAGGGCAACATGATCCATCAGAAGAGAACTTTAGCTAGTATAATTGGGAGAGAGCCGAAAGTGACCCGTTTCTCGGACGGGAGCCTTCTGGCGAATGCGGAGGGTCCCTCCGAGGCAGCCAAGATAAGTGCTCTTCGTACACTTGATGGCACCCCGGTGAGTGTGACGCCGCACTCTACCATGAATTTTGTGAAAGGAGTAGTTTATGCGAGGGAACTCGTAACCTACTCCATAGAAGATATCACTCTAGAATTGGCCGACCACAAAGCGGTTGAAGGTCGAACGTGTAATGAGAAAACAGGGAGGGGCCTCGAGACCCACCCCTACATTCTTCATCACGTTCGACTGTGACAAGCTCCCTGAGTCAGTGCGTGCCGGTTGCTATCGTTGCCGCGTAAAGGCATTCGTGCCACTGTCACGACGGTGCTATTACTGTCACCGCTTCGGCCATACGAATCGCTCATGTAGACGTGCAAAGTCAGGGTCACCCGAAGTATGTGTAAATTGCTCCAAGTCTGCACACGATAAGTCTAAATCGTGTGTGGCCAAGTGTGTCAATTTTTGAGAGCCGCACCCCGCTTCTTTGAAGCAATGTGGTGCATATCTCTTTGAGAAAGAAATCCTGGCTGTTCAGGCCCAAGATCTTCTCTCATTCCGCAAGGCTAAGGACTTGGTCCTGGCGCGCCCGGCTCTGCCTGGGACGTCATATGCCTCAATAGTTTGAAAGGCACCCTCTGCCCCTGGCCCATCCAGGCCAACGAGCATGGTTGTTTCCGCGCCCATTCGGAGCCCTTCTGCGAGCTCTACCCAACCCGGGCGCTCCCCTGGTAAAGTTGGCGGCAAAAAGGGTTCATACCCTGCCCCGGCTAACACCAGGGCTCCACCCTCTTCCCCCAGCGTGACCGTGTTCCGTCAGGCGAAACGGCCACGCGCCTCCACCGAGTCATTAGACTCACAGGAGGCAACACCCCTAAAGATGGTCGCTAGGCCATCTTCCGGGGTTCCTAAAGCTGTTCCCCGAAAGGAGGACAGCAACAAAGGAGCTTCGGCCCCTTCGCCCACGCCCCGAGGTGGAGCGAGTGGCTCGGAGACGGTGGTTCCTCGAAAAGTGAGCCTCCCGCCTCCAAAGCCAACCCGTCCGCTTAATGTTTGGAGGCAGCGGGAGGAAAAGACTCGCATGGCGAGCCCAACCTCCTCCAATAAGTCCTCGAAGGCAACAGCACCTTCAGCAAATTGTCCAGCCAACAGCGCCCGGGGTTCTGCCTCCGGGAAGCGTACGGCCATTCCCTTGACGGTCTTCTGTTCGAAGAGGGCCCCCGCGTCTCCTCCAAGCTAGGCCTGGAGGGCATATGCCTTCAATGGAATTGCCGTGGACTCCGGGCCAACTGGGAGGAGCTGCAGAGGCTCGTCTCGTCCCGTTACCCTTAGCTATTTTTCTACAGGAGACCATGCTAGGCGCGTGCCCCCTGCCCGCCCTCCCGGGGTATAATGGTTTTGCGATCCCACCACCACGAGATGAGGGCCGGCTGGGCGATGTGCAGTTTACACCCGGCATGATGTCTCCGTTCTTCTTCTTACTTTAGATACCTCCTTTCAGGCAGTGGTTGTGCAGCTTCACCTGGTTAGGAGGTATACTATCTTTTCTGCGTGCATTTCACCGTCAGCTGACTTCGACGCGGGGGACTTCAGCCGCGTCGTGACATGGTTGCCGAGGCCCTTTCTCTTGCTTGGAGATCTGAACGCCAGACATCCTCTTTGATGGGATTACTCAATAAATCCCAGGGGACAAGTCCTTGCCGATCTGATCGAAGAGCTTGAGATGGGTGTCCTAAATGTGGATGAGTTTACGCTTCACTGTCCGAGAACCGCTTCATTTTCTTGCCTTGACCTATCTTTGTGCTCTTCGGATGCACAGCCTGATTTTGATTGGGGGGTGGTCGATGACCTCCATGGTAGTGATCACTTCCCCATTCAAATATAATTTTCAGGGCAACTGCCGCCTGAGAGCCCACCTCGGTGGTGCTTGGCGCGAGCGAGGTGGCCTGCATTTCAGGAAATGACTGAATTCTCTATCTCAGTCGAGGAGTTTAGGTCGGTAGATGAGGCGGTTGAGTTCTTCTCCGGTAACCTCTTCGCCGCGGGCCTGACTACTATTCCAAGAACGTTGGCCGTTTTGCACGCCGACCACCCCCGTGGTGGTCGGCCGAGTATGTGACGGCCCTAAAACAGAAGCGTTATGCCTACATGCGCTATAAGCACCACCCAAACGATTTCATTGTCAGTGAATTTCGCCCTCCGGTCTTCTTGGTGGGCATACGTGTCTTCACTTAACGGGAAAGACCCCTCTAGCAGAGGTGTGGAAGCTACTCAAAAGGATTCGAGGCAAGTTCTCGCAGGACCTGTCTCCCGTTCTCCAGGAGAATAGGACCGCAATCTCGGACCCCGCGTCCGTGATGGAATCCTTCGCGAACGCTGCTTCGCACTCTCTAGCCAACATGCTGCTCCGCCAGCATTCAATGCACGTCGTGATGTCGCGGAAGGCCGCTAACTAGACTTTACCTCCAGAGACAGAGAACCATTCGACGACAGGTTTACTGGGAGTGAGTTGCGTTCCGCTCTTGCTTCGTGCGCGGACACTGCCTATTGTCCATACGATGTCTCGTACGCCATGCTTCAACACCTGGGTGAGCGAGGCATAGCGTTGCTGTTAGATTTGTTCAACAAGATCTGGGTGGATGGTCTCCTCCCAGATTCCTGGCGAATCGATACTGTGCTCGCCTTTCGCAAACCAGGAAGAGATCATTCTACTCCGGCCGGTTTCCGCCTAATCTCTCTAACCTCTTGCGTGTGCAAGTTTATGGAGAAATTGGTAAATGTTAGATTAGCCTTTTACTTGGACAGCGGAGGCTATCTGTCTTCTGCACAGTGCGGCTTCCGCAAGTTCCACTCCACATCGGATGCTCTGCTCCGACTGGAAAATGCCGTCTGCGAGGCCTTTTTCCGTAGACAGCACTACTCAACGGTGTTTTTTGATCTGGAGAAGGACTATGATACCGCACGGAGATATGGTATCATGGAGACTCTCCACACGATGGGGGCGAGGGGACGCCTCCCAATGTTTATATCTGAATTTTTGCGAGATCGTCGATTCCTCGTACGGGTGGGAGGAGTCCTTCCCGGCCTAATGGAGCAGGAAGAGGGTGTCCCGCAGAGAAGTGTCCTCAGGGTCACACTCTTTTGCCCTCACCATCAACAGCATCTCTTCGGTGCTGCCGGAAGATTTTCTCGCTACGCTCTACGTGGAAGACCTTTCAATCTTTTTTGGCGCGGCTTAGATGCCAACTCTGGAGCATCGACTCCAACAGGCATTGAACCGCGCCTCTCGCTATGCCGAAGCGCACAGGTTTTGGTTTTCTTTGGTTAAGATAAAGTGGTGTACTTCTGCCGCCATCACTGGCTCCACCCCGACCTAGGTTTGTTTCTTAATGGGGTGCACCTGGAAGATGTGGAATCGCACCGTTTCCTTCGTCTTGTATTTGACCGACGCCTCACCTGGGAAGCTCATATTTGCAGCCTTAGGGTCTCTTGTACCCGCGCCATAGATATTCTCCGCTCCGTGACGTTCAGCGCTTGACGCGCTGATAGGGCTACTCCCTTACTTTTTATCGATCCTTTGTTCTGTTTGAAGCTCGACTACGGATGCGAATTTTATGCATCCGTAGCCGAGCGTTTATTGCGGAAGGTGGATTCGATCCACCACACCGGCCTTCGCCTGGCGACCGGTGCCTTCTGTACTTCCCCCATTAAGAGCCTGTTGGTCGATGATGGGAAGATGTTACTAGATATATGCCACGTACAGTGCATTACTTACCTGTAAGCGCAAGCTCGCCGCCTCCCTCAGTCGCCAACCGCTCTCACTGCATCCGCAGCTGATTTCGACGGTGCCTATGCCGCCGAGAGACGCCAGTCATACCCCAAGCCTTTGGGGTTTAGGGCCAGGAAACTCCTTCGAGAGCTAGGTATAGCTCTCGGGCCGCTGGGGTTCCTGGTTCTGCCCAGGACGCCAACCTGGAGGGTACCAAATTTGGCTATTTGTCGCCACGCCTCTGCTCCCAAAGCTTCTACAGCGCCGTGAGTATTCCTTTTGAGCTTTTTGGAGCACACTTCCTGTCCCGCTGGAACTGTGCCAGTGTATATGGCTGGCTCCAAGTCCGAAAGAGGGGGTGGGTTTTCCCGCCGTATCCCCTCTGTTTAAAGTCAGCGGGGCTCTGCCAGGCGCTGCGTCTGTCTTTACGCCCGATCTGGTGGCAATACATCACTCGGTACGGGAGATTACGCGACGTGCCCGGTTCGGAGACCAGATTATGATTAATAGCGACTCACAAAGCGCCTTGAGTGCTCTCGATTATTGGAATCTCCGCATCCCATGGTTCTCAATATCTGTGACGCCACGGTTTTGGCGAGCCGAGCAGATGTCGAGATTATCTTCTGCTGGGTTCCTGGACATGTAGGAATTGCGGGGAATGAGCGCGCCGATGAGGGCGCCAAAGAGTCCACGAGGACTCTGCGACGTGATCAGCGTTTAGCTTTTCCTCACACCGAATACATGGTAGGAATAAGCCCACCTCTTCGTGGTGCTTGGCAAAGAATATGGCAGACGGTCGAATGGTACTTAAAGTTGCGTGCCATTGCGCCGCGACTGTTCCCATGGACCTACCCCCCAATGCGGCGAAGGCTTCAGGTTGCTTTCTGTCGTCTCCGAATTGGGCTCACTCGCGGGACACACCGCCATTTGATGGAGCGCTCACCAGCGCCCTACTGTGAAGACTGAGTTGTCCCCCAGACTGTTCGGCACATTCTCCTTGAATGTCCCAGTCTAAGCGATCTTCGCGCACGTTACCTGTCCTGGTACAGGGATGGTCGGCGTCGCTACCGCCTGTACCTTGTACTCGGGACGAGTTCGTGCACCTTAACTGGCGGAGGCCGGCCTTCTCCCTTTTATTTAATTAGGTTGTTTTTTTTTGTTATTGTATTTTTCTTTGTAGGTCGCACGCTTCTGCGCCGGGTGGAGGGGGATCTGCCCCCGACGTCGGAGCTTGATTCCTAATTGTTGTCATCTTCCCTTTTTATCGTTGTTTTGTCTATAAATTTTTATTTTAAAGTAGCCTAGAGCTAGGCTGTTTGATTGCGGCGACTTATGACCAAGTGGGCATTCGCTAGATAGCCCCTTAAATAAAATATTCTCTCACTACCCCTAACCATCTATCTCTCTCACACACTCTCTATTCATCTCTCTCACTCTCTCTTACGCACACATTCTCTCACTTATTCTCCCTCTCCCCCTCTCTCTCTTGTTCGCTCTCTCTCTCTCTTTCTCTTTGATAAGATACCACACCGCCTTCTTCTCCGGAAAGTGCGAGCGCTGAGCATAGACGGAAAAGTAGCCGGCTGGATCGAAAACTGGCTAAGTGGCAGAGGGCAACGGGTGGTGGTGAATGGACAGGCTTCTGAGTGGGTGAGCGTTACTAGCTGGGTGCCTCAAGGTTCTGTCCTGGGACCACTACTATTCATCATCTACGTCAACGACATGGACGGTGACATGGTTGCCAAGATTTCCAAATTTGCCGACGATACCAAGCTTGGTATGAACTTTGCAAAGGATGGAAATACTGCCCGCCTGCAGGAAGATCTTGGGAAGATTCGGGAGTGGTCGGACACGTGTCAAATGCCTTTTAACGCGAACAAATGCAAAGTAATGCATATCGGCCACAGAAACCTCCAATCTCAGTATATCCTTAAGGGCACTGCTCTTGAATCGAGTGACACTGAGGACTTGGGTGTAACTATCACTAGCGACCTCAAGTTCTCGAAACAGTGAATCGAGGCAGAGAAGAAAGCCCAAAGGATGTTAGGCTACATAAAGCGCCAGTTTGGATACCGTAACAAGGAGATAGTACTTTGTCTGTACAACACCCTCGTTCGGCCGCACCTGGACTATGCCAGACAATTTTGGAGTCCTTCGTTTCAAAAGGATATCGCAAGGTTAGAACGCGTACAAGCCAGGGCTACCAAACTGATCCCCTCTATCCGACATAAAAGTTATGACGATAGACTAAGGGAATTAGATCTGTTCTCGCTGAAAACCCGTAGACTGCGTGGTGAGCTCATCCAAGTTTTCAAAATACTTCGAGGGTTCGACAATGTTGACTACCGGGATATTTTCACACTGAGTGAGAACAGAACGCGCAATCACGGCTTCAAACTTGAACTGAAGCGTTACAACCGCAATCTGTGTGGAAATTTTTTCACTTACAGTATCTGCGGTGAGTGGAACGCACTTCCAGTGGAAGTTGTCCACAGTGAATCTGTTGACCAGTTTAAGTCAAGACTAGACAAAGTCTTGAAAAGTGGCCGTTTAGGGACGCAAAACAATTGAGCAGCCATGTGCCTGCTCGATTGCTAGTCCAAATGTACCCTCTTTGAATGGACCGTAAGGTCTCCTAGGGTACTTCCTTTCCTTGTTACTCTCTTTCTCTCTCTCTCTCTCTCTCTCTCTCTCTCTCTCTCTCTCTCTCTCTCTCTCTCTCTCTCTATATATATATATATATATATATATATATATATATATATATAAAATCATCTGGTTGCGGCGTTCTCGTTGGAACAGTGGATAAGGAGGGGGGGACTACCCTGTCTCTTTACTGTACCGTAGGGAGCTACACGCATTTTCGCTATCGCGCTGAGCCTGAAGTGTCGTCCTAGACAGCTCCATCCAAATACGCCATGACGCACACATTGATCACAAAAATGCAGTATATGAATCTTCCGTTTTTTCACAAACAACATTTCAATCTTCCGTCCCCTAACCTAAGAAAGGGGGTTTTCTTCCCCAGACTCCCCTGATTTGGTATGGTAGTACCTCACGTTTGCCAGCAATTGTCATTCTGATTATTATGTGCGATATGGATATGCCGCCCTTGGTTTCATCTTCCCGATACTTCTGCTTAATGACCGCCAAGATCAACCGACAGGATCGTCTCGAGAGTTAGCTCGCGTGTGCTTCGATCGGCGATGCCGGTGTCAAGATTCGACTCTGCCTTGTTCCTGGTCAGTGTCTTACCCTAGAAAAAATTACTTTCTGCCTCACTCTAATATTATTTTTGTGCTGATAAAGATTCCAATAGTGCAAACATTAGCCTACAGTTTATTTATTTTTCGCCTACAGGTCAAAATTTTATAAAAAAGCTTTTACCCCGCGTCTAGATTCATTTGACTTTCTCCATTTAACTTGGTATGACGTAACCATCGTTATACATCTTCCGCTTACAGTGTCCACTGAAGTATTCTGTCGGCCTGACTTATCAGCCAGTACACGTCTCCCATTTGCAGTCTCCACTAGAAGTATTCTGTCATCTTGACTTATCCGCCATTACACATCTTCCGCTTTCTGTGTCCGCTTAAGTATTCTGTCGCCTTGACTTAGACGCCGTTAGATACCTCCGGTTTGTGGTGTTCAGTGAAGTACGAGTATTATGTCACAATGACTAAGCCGCCGTTACAGACCTCCCTCTTTACGCCCCTCCGTTCCATTGTTTACCTCCTTGCTTCGAGTAACCAGTATCCCTCCATTATTTACACATTTTGTGATTCTTAAATTCTATTTTTACAAATACTTATAAATTTAATTGTTTTTATAAGTGTATCAATAGATCCTCGATCTCCATCTTGAATAATCTCAGATCTGGTATCCCTACCTTTCGTAACTCAACCTTTGACATTGTGAATTTCATTTTCCTGGTAGAGGATCTAGTCCACTATTGGAATGGAAGGGGTGATTAATTAAGACACTATCAGCGAGTTTCGTCCCTCTGCTGGACAAAGCCTCTCCTCCCTCTAAAAGCTCTTACTAATCACCGTCCAGCGCTGTCATTTGCCCCGTTACTCCTGTTAATGACTGAATTTCATCCTTACACTTTCTGGAAGTTTGTCTTATCGGCTTTTTTCTGTATACATGTTTTAATATTATTATTTTTATTGAGTTTATGGAGTTTATTCGATCAATGTTTCTTTTTCTGTTCATTGACACTAGAGAGCTTTTATGCTTTTTACTAAATCTGTCACCCATGTTTATATTCTTATCCAGGATTTTTTTATCATCCATGCGAGTTATTCCCATTTTTGTAATATCTATGTTTCTTTCAGTTCTCCTTAGTTTTACATGCTTCTTGTGTTCAGTAGCTACGTTTCACTTCCATGAGTTGAAACTGTTAAGATGCATAGATTAAATCATTTGTATATCACGTCTGAAGATGTAGCTTAGGTTTCTAACGGAATCCACCATGGGCAATTTATGACCACTTATTTATCCACTTCTGTCTCTTTATTTCTTTCCACCAAACCTTCTTTGTCTACTCACTATCCCCACGTTTCGTCATCCTCGGCTCTTCTCCATTGGCCAAGAACTGAAGGCCCTGAATCTTGCCACCTCCCTTTCTCTTTCCTTCGCTCTAGTCTACAACTGACCTAAACGAGTTCCTTCCCCCTTTTTACAGGGTTCTTTCGTCATGCCTTGAGGTCTCCGTGCCTCTATTCACCAAATTTTCTCGCTTCCGGTGGGCCCCTTGGTTCTACTCAGAGAGCAACGCGACACAGACCTTCCTATTTTCAAACCTCGATCCTCACCAAACTATTTCACATCCGATCGGAGATTCATTTCGCTCCTGTTCCTCGCCACTTGGTGCTCGTCCCTGCCTCAACTTCTTTACCTCGCTCCGGAATAAACTCGCTCAAGAATAAACTCTTCCTCGTTTTCTTCCCCCCCCATCAAAAAAACCCTTTATCCTATTGACTCCGTATGTCCAAGTCCTCCGCAAGGAAAGGGGTGGGGGAAACGTGTAAGCTGTTACACATGCTATCTAGAGCAGAGGGACAGCTTCTTAACCCTAGTGCCATCGGTAGCTTCAAACTAGACAGTCGACCTGTGCTTTATTCTTTTTAGAATTTGCAGGCTAGTCTCCAAACGGTTTTCGTCCATTAATCCCATTCCTAGTTGGAACCGCAAATGGAGGTCACCTCTCCTTCTTGACTAGGTTGCGGTGGAGTGTGTTAACATGGGGTATTAGTTTACCCATCCTTTTATCTCTCATATCTTTTTTTTATTTACATATCCCTTTACGCCTCAACAAGGAGGTTGTCATGTGTAACATGGACAACCTTGCTCACATCAGTAGAACCCTCCCAGCCCCAACACCTGCATTCCTCCCTCCTTCTCGGCTTCGTTGGTATTTTTCTTTAAATTCGATGAACAAAATCAGTTCATGTCTTTTTCACCAACTCCTTCTTGTTGTTTCGTTTATATCATTGGTGTCTTTAACGCTTTCCTATCATTTAGTGTGGTGGGGTGATTCTAAACGCAAGTTGCTCGTGGAATCCTTAAGGAACCTATCCTGGACCCAACGGCTCTGAAAGCTACCACCTTATAATTCACCTCCCCTATCCGAAGTCCTTGAAAGGTTGGTGTCAGCACCGATTCTAGATCACATGTCCTCCTCCAACACTGTTGTTTAGTCTGGGTTCAAGAGTGGGCAATGGATCACTCTCCGCCCTTCTCAATATAAATGACGGCCTTCGTCGAACGGCTGAGGCTGGTTCGTGTTCTAGTCCTTCTCGACCGCTCGGCAGCATTCGATATTCTCAATCACACTCGGCCTTCTTCATCGTCTTTGTAAATTCTTCCGTATCTCTTGAACTGACCTTGTCTTTTTCTGATTGTACCTATTATATTGCACCTATTCTGTTCATATCAGGAGTGATTTGCTTGCTGCTTGACGCTTCTCATCACCTCTTGGTGCCTTAAAGCATGCCTTGGAGACTCAACTCTTCTATCAAACCTTTTTTAGATGGTAGACAGGTGCTTTGTGAAGCCTAGGCCCACGAAGAGTACGTCCAAGAACATATTAAATTATTATTTTCTCTTTCCATCCTCTTATCAGGGGATAGAAGATGTTTAATGTTAGGTTAGGTTAGGTTAGGTTAGGTTAGGTTAGGTTAGGTTAGGTTAGGTTAGGTTAGGTTAGGTTAGGTTAGGTTAGGTTAGGTTAGGTTAGGTTAGGTTAGGTTAGGTTAGGTTATTGTATCTGCTCTAAACTTTGATTTTCAATTTTAATTGATTTATTTTCTGTGAAACTATTTAGTCTTTGAAAAGTTCTTTATTCTTCCAACTGGTTTGTGATAATTCTGTTATCATTGACTTTAATTCTTCTAGATTTCAGGCAAATAATAATTTGTCATCACTAAAGCTAATGTGAGTTAAATATCCCCTTTTTGATTATTACTCTATTTTGTTCCTTTCCCTATCTCCTAAAAATCTACTCAAGCAGTTTTGGGGAGATGACGTTCTCACGTTATTCACTGCTTTTTCTTGTATTCAATTACTGACCGAGTGCAGCTTAAATGACAATGCTGTGTGAATGGATATGTAAGAATGTATCTCATTGACTGTTTAAGTATGCCTTATATATAGACTGCTTTTAGAACTGGATCAGTGTTTACTGAGTCAAAGGATTTTAAATAATCTGAGAATGCCTTGTAATATCCTATGCATTTATTCTCCCCATTAATAATTATTGTTGAACCATTTGTAGATGACCTGGAGCAAAAAGGTTACTTCTGAAATTTGACTGTTTTAATGAGAGGTTGTTTCATGTGGTCGTATCTTTTGGTTATGTCTTTTATAAATCATTTATATGTTGTTAATAAGAGACAGGTTATCATGTAGCTGTTTTAGATTCCCATTTCGCCCTTAAAAATACAGTGGAAGGGTTATATTATGGTAGTGGAATCTGCTTTCCATTACAGTAGTGTAAGCTAGTATTAGCTAGTTTATAGGTGGATAGTTCAATGCAAATGAAAGACGCTTTTTAAGAGAAGGCACTTTTTTATCATAAGTGCAGCAGTAATTTCGGAGCATCAGACCCCATATTTCAGGATTTGTGCAGCCGAAGGATGGAGCGTGATACTCAGAAACTAGCCCTGTAATTGTGATTAAATAGTCACTCTTCTAAAAAAAATAGCTTTTATTAGTTATTAAGGTTAGCATGACATTCGTCCTCGGCCTTTATAAGGTCAGCTTCTTATCTCCCCACTACCCCAAATCTTTAGGCAGTTGACGTCTTTTCACGTTCTTAAGTGCGTGCAAAGTTTATCCCTTCTGAACTGGTGGGTCTTCCTCTTCATTGTATTGAGAATTTATGTGGTTTATGGTGTCATTGCTATCATACAGTTCCTGAAAGAAATTTTTAGAACTTTTTTTATTTGTTTGTTTCTCTGTTTATTCTTTAGTGTTTGCTGCATTTGATGCCCACCAATTGTTATGTGCGTTTCCATTTGGCGTATCGTTGGTACCGGATGATCGATATCAGTATCTCTGATACTGTTTCCCACTCTCGGCCGCTAATGGAACCACTCGTCCAAATAGGCCAACTGGGTGTGAGTTCTGTGGTTCATTTGATTATGTATGGTATAAGACGTCCCTCATTTAACTGAGGGGAAGGATCCCTAAACCCATAGCAAGGGAGAGGTGAACTCGGGAGCGCAGGGTGCTTAGACTCTCCCGAGTTACGAATTATAAGGCAGCTGCCAGATGGGCGATATAAAGAAAGAAAGACAACATCCCGATTTACGGAAGTGTAAACGGTTGGAAAGTGCCTCCGTTCAACGCTCGAATGACACCAAGCTCCACAAGGAGTTACATAGAGTTACATAGATACACAGATCACACGGGCCTTACGGCCCAGACTAAGGTGATCTGGCCTTAAATCTACTGCCACTTACACATAGAATAGTAGAAGTAAAGGATAGAAAAGTTTTAGGCTCTCCCCACCCTCCACTCCCTCCGGCAAAAGCCGTACATGAAATAATTTGGGAAAAGTACCTTGCAGGTGTAAGAAGACAGTACCTGAAGGAAATTTGCATTGAATAGTAATTAAATGAAATGAATGTGAAAACCACTTACATACACCTGAAAGAGTTATATTTTTGTAATATTATTTTATTTTGTAGCTTATGCTAAACAATTCCAATATTTGTTAAGTGTTTGTCTAATCTCATTTTAAATGAATTTATAGTGCTGCTGTCCACTACCTCGTTTGGCAAATTATTCCAATCATTAATAATCGAGTAAGTGAAGAAGTTTTTTATTACATCCATAGTGGCTCTTTTACCCTGAAGTTTTGAATCATGTCCACGGGTGGGACACTCCACTGTCACTGTGAACAAGTTATTGGCATTAACGTCGTTAAATCCTTTAAGTATTTTGAAGCACTCTATAAGCTGCCCGCTTAGTCTTCGTTTTCTGACGGAAAATAGATTGAGTTTTTTTAGCCTCTCGTGGTAAGGTTTGTTACGTACTGACGGGATAAGTTTTGTCGCTCTGTGTTGTACAGCTTCTAATTTATCTATGTCTTTTATTAAGTAAGGGGCCCAGAACTGTACAGCGTATTCGAGATGGGGCCTGACAATACTTTTATATAGTGGCATAATTATCTCCTCGCTTTTATAAGTAAAGTTTCTTTTTATAAATCCTAGTGCTGTGTTAGCTTTGTTTGCAGCAGCTGCGCATTGGTTTGATGTTTTTAAGTTTTCTGTCATTATTACTCCTAAATCTTTAACCTGCGGGGTTGTGTTTATTAAGCCGCCTTGCATTGTATAGGTGTATTTTTTGTTTTTTGTTCCGCACTGAAGGATTTGGCATTTGTCGATATTAAATGGCATTTGCCATTTCTCAGACCATTCGGTAATTTTATTCATATCAGCTTGCAGCCTAGCCCTGTTCTCTTCGCATAATACTGAGTTACCTATTTTCGTGTCATCTGCAAATTTAGATATGATATTATTTATTCCAGATGAAGTTAAGAACTTCAATCTAATGATTGGACAATGTCGTAGATCAGGTTAGATCTCCTGACCTCCGTTTGCTTTCCGTGTCCCGGAAAGGATAGCGGATAGCACGCAGAGCAACTCTGCAATTGGGCCTTGCCCATGGTGCAATTTAGCTATGGGCTGCAATAAATCTAGTAAAAGTGACTAGTTTCCTTATGACAACAGCTAAACTTGGCAGGAATTAAATCCACTATCTAGGAGATTTTGGATATCAAACTTTACCCAGGTGGATGATTTACTATTTGTACAGAGCCGCCGGAAGTGAATTATAGACAGTTCACGACATCTTGCGGAACCTCCCATTGTTACAATTAGACTCGCTAGATTAGACTTCTCATTGGAACGGAAGTTAAGTGTCTTCAAAAGAAGTCGATCTCATTAGCATATTTTTGACTCGAATTTTGCCGGACTACTGTAACTAAATTAGCTAATCTGCTAGAATTGGTGCGTAGCATTCCCGTCCTACATGTCTCTCTCTCTCTTTCTCTGACAGATAACAAATGTTCAATCATCAATCGGCCGCCAATTAAGAGCAATCAAGAGAAATGAACAAGGAAATTAATTAGTAGAATTTGCTGAAAGAGCAAACTTTTACATTAAGAACTCCTCCCAGAAGAGGAAAAACAGAAGTTGTAAATGAATAGGACCAAACTCCCCCAGGGAAAGCGGACACAAACATCAGCGGGTGTAGGGATCTGGCCACCGAATAGTTAAGCTGCTGTGCTTACCTCCGAGGAGGTAAGTAGAGCTTACACATGTCATCGCGCACAGAGCCAACCACAACATCGCTCTCTTTCATTACCAGCCTTCACAGCACCACACACATACTACTTCTCCGTTTTAATGAATCCTTGTCGATGAGTAATTAGGTGCGCCTAACCCTGACGCGAAAATGGTCCCCTTTACTGGGTATTTGTGTGTGTGTGAGGGAAGGAGGAAGGAGGTGATTGTATGGGAAAGGGACGCCAAGAAGAATACCCTCTTCATTTATTTCATGAATTCATTCCATCTCTCTGTCTCCTAAGTATAACTCCACGTGGAGTAATCTCTGAGCCCAAAGAGAAAATAAGAAGAAAGAATTTGAATATCCGCAGCCGCCTCACAGGTGCAGTTAATTAAGTTGGACGTGTTAAAAGCTTTTACCTCGCCGAGGAAACGCTAATCTCCGTAGTCGGGAAACTGCTAGCCGAAAGTTTCCCGCTTACATCGTAAGGGCCATTAATACTTGGGTCAGGCGACAAACGCTAATCCATCTGGCCGCCGGAAGTGGTCAGCCAGTCATTTAAGTCTGCCAACGAGAAGAAACCAAAATAAATGGCCGTCATATAAATACCCTGGGTTTTCGAATATCGGCAGATTGAGTTTGAGAACTTGTCGCCTTCGGTTCAGATCCTGTATCTGTTTCTCCAAGTCCATGGTATTCGCTTATAACATCGAGGTTGGATCTCACTAGGTAGATCCATCTCTTTTTGTGAAGGCTTACTCTGTTCAGAGCAAGCCTCGAATTGTTTCGTCCCCGAAGGATTGGCCGGGATTCCTCTCGTCTCATCTGGAACCCTCCCTCAAAGATCTCCAGTTTCCTGTGTGAGACTTCGTGCCGAGCCGCGTTTGAGTCTCGATTTTTGGAGGTTGCACTTCTCTGGAGCAGAAGTCCCATCATCCGTCTTCAAAGAGGAACGTGAAGTCATCTCCCTCCCCCCCCCCTCTTCATCCTCGTCACCGTCAGGATATTCGGCCGAGAGTCACGACAATTGTCCGTCTCTATTTCCCCACGCCAACTCGCTAAAGGATTCTCCTTCCTCGAAGTGACCCCTTTAAAGTAGAACGACTCTTGATTGTATCCACCGTTAATTGACTCACCTACCGACATATAAATATACCCTCTTTATAACTGATTTATATTATCCCATTTAAAAGCTGATTAACGAGTAATTAACGTTACCCGATTATCAATTAATCTATATTTTGTCAGAATTGTCCTTACTTACATTACCTATATCTCCTGTAGGTATATATAGTTAACTAGTGAATTATTAAAATTATATTTTTGGTTTTCACTCTCTAAATATACCCTTGAACTGCAACTTGGTAAACTCATTAAACGCTATCGGCCCTTGTAGTAAATCGCACTCTTATACCTCGTAACTCGTAATCAACGGGTTACTCTTACGAAGTAAACGTACTTATACGTAGCGAAGGACGCGTACGTACATTAGAGGATATATTTATATACCACGCCTCACCTGGGAGGCTCATATTATCAGCCTTAGGGTCTCTTGTACCCGTGCCATGGATATTCTCCGTTCCATGACGTTCAGCACTTGGAGCGCTGATAGGGATACTGCCTTACTTTTTGATCGATCCTTTGTTCGCTCGAAGCTCGACTACGGATGCGAGTTTTATGCATCCGCAGCCAAGCGTGTATTGCGGAAGGTGGACTCAATCCACCACACCGGCATTCGCCTTGCGACCGGTCCTTTCAGCACTTCCCCCATTGAGAGCCTACTAGTTGATGCTGAGGAGATGCCACTCACTCTCTGCCGTGCACAGTGCATTATTCGCCTGTACGCGCGAGCCCGGCACCTCCTTCAGTCACCAATAGCTCTCACTCCATCCGCAGCTGATTTCAACGGTGCCTATGCCGCCGAGAGACGTCAGTCATACCCTAAGCCCTTTGGTTTTAGGCCTAGGAAACTCCTTCAATAGCTATGTATAGCTCTCCGGCCGGTGGCGCTCCTAGTTCAGCCCAGGACGCCACCGTGGAGGGTACCACCTTTTGCTATTTGTCGCCACGCCTCTTCTCCCAAAGCTTGTACAGCGCCGGGAGTATTGCGATCGACCTTTTTGGAGTACACCTCGTGTCACGCTGGAACCGTGCCAGTGTATACGGATGGCTCCAAGTCCGAAGAGGGGGTCGGCTTCCACGCCGTATCCCCTCTGTTTGAAGTCAGCGGGGCTATTCCAGGCGTTGCGTCTGTCTTCACCGCCCAGATGGCTGCAATGCACCACTCGGTACGAGAGATTACGCGACGTGCCCGGTTGGAGACCGGATTGTGATCTATAGCGACTCACAAAGCGCCCTGATTGCTCTCGTGGCATTGGAATCTCCGCATGCCCTGGGTCGCGATATCCGTGACGCCACGGTTTTGGCAAGCCGGGCGGTTGTCGAGACTAACTTATGCTGTGTTCCTGGACATGTAGGAATTGCAGGGAATGAGCGCGCCGATGAGGGTGCCGAAGAATCCGTGAACACTCAGCCACCGGACCAGCGTTTCGCTCTTCCTCACACCGACTACATGACATGAATACGGGCAGCTCTTAGGGCTGCTTGGCAAAGAACATGGTAGACTGTCAAACTGAATTTAAAGTTGCGTGCTATTGCGCCAAGACTGTTCCCATGGACCTAACCCCCAATGTCGCGAAGGCTTTAGGTTGCTTTCTGTCGTCTCCGAATCGGACACACTCGTGTGACGCACCGCCATTTGATGGAGCGCTCGCCTGCGCCCTATTGCGACGACTGCGTCGTCCCCCAGACTGTTCGGCACATTCTTCTTGAATGTCCCAGTCTGGGCGATCTTCGCGCACGTTACCTGTCCTGGTACCGGGATGGTCGGCGTAGCTACCGCCTGTCCCTTGTACTCGGGGCGAGTTCGTGCACCTTGAAGGGTGGAGGCCGGCCTTCCCCCTTTTATTTAATTAGGTTTTTTTTGTTATTGTTTTTTTTTCTTTGTAGGTCGCACGCTCCTGCGCCGGGGGGAGGGGGATCTGACCCAACGTCCGAGCTTGCTTCCTAATTGTTGCCATTTTCCCTCTTTTATTTTTGTTTTTTGCATATTCTTATCTAAGAGTAGCCTAGTGCTAGGCTGTCCTGAGTACGACAACTTGTGCCCAAGTGGGTAGTCGCCAGATAGGCTCCTAAAATTAAAAAAAAAATCCAACTTTGAATCCCCCTGTGGGACATTCAAGATTCGACCAAGGTCAACCGAGTGTTATATCGACATAGGATCAATCACACGGAAGTCAAGGTTCACATTGACTTAACAGAGACTTTGAACTTAAACTACTCACGGAATAAAAATTAAGCGAAAAAAAAGGGAATAATTGAAACCAAGTCTGTAAGGTATAAATGCAATAATGGAAAAATATTACATATTCAAATTGTTTGTGGACCAATCATCTTATTCTATATATATATATATATATATATATATATATATATATATATATATATATATATATATATATATATATATATATATATATATATATATGTATATATATATATATATATATATATATATATATATATATATATATATATATATATATATATATATATATATATATATATATATATATATATATATATATATATATATATAGGAGAAGGAGCAAATGCAAGTTCTGCGGGTGAAAACAACCACCACAGTGCTTTCGCCATATCTATTTTCTGCCTTTCAAAACAATTTTGAAGACAGAAATAAAGGTGCAGAAACCACCTTGTATTGCAGACTATGTACAATATAGTACAAGAAAGAGAAATTGGATGCGAATGAGCAATGAGACAAGAAACAGGAGTTTTTTAGAGGTAAGAGAAAGGGACATTAGAAGAAGACTAGAATCAAAGAGAGCAGAGGGCGGCACAATGAAGACAATCCTTTACCGAGAAAACAGAGATAACGTCCCGGCCAGAAATTTCAAACTTTTTTTCCCTGGCGTTATCTCTGTCTTCTCGGTAAAGGATTGCATTCATTGTGCCGCCCTCTGCTCTCTTTGATTCTAGTCTTCTTCTAATGTCCCTTTCTCTTACCTCTAAAAAACTCCTGTTTCTTGTCTCATTGCTCATTCGCATCCAATTTCTCTTTCTTGTATATATATATATATATATATATATATATATATATATATATATATATATATATATTATTTATAAAATAAGTGACATTACGAGCGAGAACGTATTTTTATTCTTTCATCGCATACAGGGTTGGCTTTATCTCTCTTGGAGATGTGTTGAAGTTTCCAGAAGATGAGACTGTTTCTCTGAAGGCTAACAAGAAAGATGTCGGTTCTTTAGTTCGCCAAACCCTGTCTTTACTTTAAATGACCTCTTGTGGCCTGTGGGTAATTCATCCTATCAGCATATAGGGGCTTCTGACCTGCCAAAATCAAGCGCAAAAATAGACTTAAAGGTCAAAGACCACCAAAATAAAGATTGTACACATAAGGCACCAGATAGTCTTAAATAGACGTATAGATCGCATTTCATCGAAACCAGGATTTGACATGGATTTAAGAATATCCTCCTCATAAACCGCATATATAAAGCTCTAGATCGAAGAACATCAGAATAAGCCATGTTTGAGTTAATTAATAGGCCGAGATATCAAACACCATTATCCAACACTACGAGAGATATCTTTACTATTACTACCAAATATCTCATAAAAATTACTATCTGACGTTCAATAAAAAATATAAATTTTAACCTCCTTTTACAGATCATTGTTAACCAACAATTTACACACTTAAAATGCTCGGGCATCAAGTCGTTGAACAAGTAGATTTATCGTGGATTCCCTCTTTTCAAGTGTGTTCGTCTTTCTCCATGGTCGAGACCCCACTTTTCACCAGCTACAATTCTAAAATAAAATCCCAGACGTATTTGCATCAAAATTAGTTTTATCGTGCACGACACAATCCTACAACATCAATATTCATACTCCACATGCCCCATGGCTACCCCATCCCCCCTCTCACCCCTGACTACCTAGTTAGGGACATAGGAAATGCAAAGGAGACAGGGGGGAAAAAGAGATTGCTAAAAAGAGATTCGTTTCAGTAAATTAAATTTCCAATCTCTCGGTAGGTTTGTAGTCGGATTTCAGGGGTTCACGGATTGACACACCTCATTATGCAACTGATATCATTGATTGTCATTGTTTATTGGTTTAATTGGTCTTACTTTTATCACGTATTTGTGTCTAGGATCAACCTTATTCTTACGCTTTGATTTCTTTCTTCCTTTCTTAACCGCATAAATCAGCCAAGTGACGGTGATTAGGGAAGCTGCCAATAATGCAAGTGTCAACATTAGGTACACCGGATGAGAAACCTTCTCCATTTTGTCAGATATATCAATGTCGTAGCCTTTCAGAGATAGAGTTATTGATTTCCCTCGTCGATTAGCAAAAGAGTCGTCTGTATCATTTACTGGTAAATTGGCTAATTCTTTCTCTGGGAAATTACTCTTATTGGAGGCATCGTCATTCAAAAGGGAAGGCATAGTAGGTATTAGGTCCTTTCCAATGGTTTCATTTACAATTTCTTTGTTTGGATTGGTCTTGGCAATGTCTTGATTATCGATTGGTGAGGCAAATGTCAAGGGCAAATCTGAATTAATTCGAGGGAGACCGCTCGCTTGGTCCGGGAAAGAAGCGACAGTCGCGCGGGAGGTTGTAACTTTGGGATTGGTTTCTTGTAATCCGTCAACATTTGGAATGCCCACATTAATTCTCGGTTTCAGATCAACTTTCCGTCGAGGGGAAAGGGATGTAGTATATTGTGTAGAGTAAGATTTTGTTACAACTCCTGCGAAAATTAAGGTTATTAAAGTTGATTCAGGAGGGTGAATTGGAGTGGATGGAGAGTTAGAGGCGAGTGAAGTTTGTATTGATGGCGTACTTGAAGATCTAGTAGGTACTGCATCGAGACCAAAGAAATTACCATCTTGATCATCATTAGTCAGACTACTAGAGCCAGAATCAGTTTGAACAGCATTACTGAGAGTAGTAATTGCTAGAGGACTAATTGCACTGGAAGAAATCTTCGGAGATGTTGTACTTGAAGGGCGATTACTTTCATCAGCTTTCTTTTGATTTGGGAACTTGATTGAGGAGGGTGTTGTGCTTTGAACGAATGGTGACGTAAATAAATCTGGCATGGAGTTGCCATCGCTTCTGAGGATATACCCAGGGGAAGTTTGGGATCCTGGAATATCTGAAAATCAAAAGTATCGTCAAACTACCTTAATGTGAATAACGAACGACTATTATAAATAAAAGTTCTTCTCAGAGAGGAAAAGGAAAATATTATAACTAATCCTTAGATACAGAGGTTGAACTATATTTGTACCATCATCATCATCATCATCATCATCATCATCACTAACTCTATAATTTAAGAACAGGATTTTTTGGAGTATTAGAATAATAATTTCATCTTAGTTTGGTTATGACTTATGTAAGTATATTTTAAATTTTTATCAAGGTAATTTCTAAGAATTTCTTTAGAGTTTGAAAAAAAACAAACAGTTTAGTTCATAAAAAATAAATATGATTATCCAATGCTTTAAAATGTTTTAAAAGAAAATGAATTACAATTGGTGAAGGTCAGAAAATTGATTAAAATTTAAGTAAGGCTGCTTTTTTATTTTATCTATAATTATATTTTAGCAACGTGATTTTTTTAAAGGGGGGAAATAGTTTAGAGTTCATTTTTAAAATTATTATAATTCGCGAAGTTCAGAAAATTTCTAAAAATTTAACCATTGTCGTAGAATGACTCCCGACGATATACCATATATCACTATTCGTTGAGGGAACTTCCTTAATTATCTCTAGAGTGCGTTTTTACTGTCTGGCGGCCGATATTATGTATCTTCAAAATGCTTAAGAAGTGGAACTGAGCTCAAGGATAATAATATTGCTATCATTAATAAAATAGAGTTTTATTAATAATAACTATAAACAATACACAAAAACGGAAAATATTGACAAACAGAATGGAAAGGGTCGTGGAGACTCGGGCTAATCCAAGGATTTAAGGGATCAAAAAAGGTAAAACAAATATGGAGTTAAAGAGATGGGATGGTTCGATAAACCATTTAAAGCACAGGATAGAATTGACAAATAAGGGATCAATACTCAAAAGGTGACGCTTGGCTTACGTAACTTCATTAGGGTGCAGTGGAAGGTACTTGAAGGAATATTCGGTCCGCTGGCGAGTTCCAGCCGAAGGGGGGGGGGGGATAAAAAGATCCTGACGTGGCGTCTTGGAAAGGAGAACCGTTACTCGACGAACGGCTTGACGAACAATGGCTGTTCTAGGTTGTTCTCTTCTGAACAAAGGGGGGGGGGGATGAGAACCGTCTCTTGTCTACGGGCTCAAGAACAATGGCTGTTCTAATGTTGTTCTCCTTTGAACAACAGGGGGGGTGAGAACCGTTTCTTGGCGAAGGGCTCAAAACGAACAATGGCTGTTCTAATGTTGTTCTCCTTGAACAACAGGGGGGGATGAGAACCGTTTCTTGGCGAAGGGCTCAAAACGAACAATGGCTGTTCTAATGCTGTTCTCCTTGAAACAACAGGGGGGGGGGATGAGAACCGTTTCTTGGCGAAGGGCTCAAAACGAACAATGGCTGTTCTAATGCTGTTCTCCTTGAACAACAGGGGGGGGATGAGAACCGTTTCTTGGCGAAGGGCTCAAAACGAACAA
This sequence comes from Ceratothoa steindachneri, assembly GCA_963969495.1. NCBI lineage: Eukaryota > Metazoa > Arthropoda > Malacostraca > Isopoda > Cymothoidae > Ceratothoa > Ceratothoa steindachneri. Next base: position 204,569,116 of record OZ018323.1, on the reverse strand, counting down.
TGGCTGTTCTAATGCTGTTCTCCTTGAACAACAGGGGGGGGGGAATGCCTTGGGGACTTGGCGTCACTAAAGGCTCGAACCTTTGGCACTCAAGGAATATTGTCCTCCTTCTGGACAAGTGATGGTGAATCTCGAGGTCGAGGTCCCTTGGCGCACAAAGGGAGAGAGGGTCGTGGTGATGTTTCGCGACGAAAATCTGGATCTCCAATCTGATCTTAGTGGTAAAGTTTCCATATAAATAGCCAGGACATCTCCTTGGCGTGGGGGAGAATGGGGTGGAAGCTTCGAGGGAACGCACAGCCGAGCCGGGGAACAATGCCTTATCTGCCCATAAGCCTAACTCGATCTGGCGAGGTCGGCGTATGGGGGCGAACGGGGGGGACGATAACCTCCTTGTTTAAACATTGGCGTCCGGTAGCTGTTGATAAGACTCCAAGCCTCGAATCGAAGATGCACGTGGGTAGCCTCATGGTTTTAAATAAAATGTGATAGAAGTTGAAATGAATGCAGCTCTGAACTCGTTCTATCACACCCCTCCATTCCAGGGGAAGTTGTCACTTCGAAAAAAAAAGAGAGAAGGGACAACGATAGAGCTCCGTTGTAGGGAACTCGTTTTCTTGTACCAACCGTATCTTCCTGCACCTAACTATTATTACCTCAATACATGATTATTTTGATCTTTAGATTACAGGGGAAAATAACCTTTAATACAACTTAATAAAAAAAAAAAAGGCATGGAACAATGAAATGATATAAACTTAGTACATACGGGACAAAATAATTTATACGTAAATTAATAAGAACAAATATATATACATACAAAAAATTAGACATTGAGCGTTACAAAATTCAGACATATACATTAATTAATTATATTACAAAAGAATCTTAAATTAAGTCGTATAAGACGGTATATACCTACATGGAGATACTAATCCTATGAATACAATTATTCTACGCTATTCGGTAACGCATTCCTACTGAGTGCGTCAGCGACCTGGTTATCGGAACCTTTGATATAATTTATTTTAAATTGATACTCTTGCAAGAGTAAACTCCAGCGCATGATGCGGCCGTTTGAGTGTCGCACATTCCTAATATAGGCTAACGGACGGTGGTCGATTCCTATTTGAAATTCTTTACCTATCAAGTACATCTTGAATTTGTCTATGACCCAGATAATTGATAGAGCTTCCTTTTCTATAGTGGCATATCTCTTTTCGCGTGGTAATAATTGACGACTAGCATATGCAACTGGATGACTCGTGCCGTCATCCTCGTATTGAAGGAGTACACCTCCAATGCCCTCGTTGGACGCGTCTGTCTTAATCCCAAAGGATTTTCCCGGGTTGGGCAACTTCAAAATGGGGGCAGTCATGAGCTTACTCTTGAGCTGATTAAAATGGGAAATAGCGACATCATTCCAACGTAGACGATCGGGTGAATTCTTTTTTTAAAAGGGAGCTGAGGGGCGCCGAAATCGCAGCGAAATTCGGAACGAATCGCCGATAGTACGAAGCTGATCTTAGGAACGATCTTAATTGCTTCTTTGTAATCGGGAGGGGCATGTCGGCGATTGCCTTAATCTTATCCTCTTGGGGACCCAACTGGCTTTGTCCTATTTTGAAACCCAAATATTTGATGGTTTCGTGGGCAAAATGGCATTTGCTGGGGCCAATGGTGAGGCCATTTTCGCGCAGTCGCTCGAAGAGAGATAATAGGGTGGTTAAATGGTGACTCCATTCGCGAGTAGCGACGTAGACATTATCAAAGTAAAAGGATACGTTTGGAAGTCCATCTAACAACCTTCTCATGAGACGGTTATAGTTGCTACAAGCAGTGACGAGGCCAAAAGGAAGGCGCTTGAATTGCATAAGGCCTTTCTCTGTTGCAAAGGCGGTATATGCTTTCACCTCAGGCAGGAGGGGGATTTGATAATACGCCTTGCACAAATCGAGTTCTGAGATGAACTTGGCGTTTTCGAAAAGGTGGAGGTTTTGGTCTACCAACGGGATGAGCTCGGCGTCGAACACAGTTACCGAATTTAACTTCCGGAAGTCGATGCACATCCGATAAGAGCCATCAGGTTTCTTGACCATGACGACTGGGGAACAATAACTAGAGGTGGAAGGTTCTATGATGTCTAAACTAATTAAATTATCAACTTCGGCGTTAAAGGCTTGGCGTAAATGAATCGGCATGGGATAGGGTTTTGAACGGACGGGTTCTAAGGTTGTTAATTTGATATCATGCTTGAAACTAGTAGCGCACCCAGGCTTCTCCGAAATAACGTCGTCAAACTGACGTAATAGATCTTGTAGCTGACCCTTTTGATGTGGTGTCAGCTGCGCGTCGATATCCAGGTCAGAGGGTTCAAACGGCTCGCCTGGTAGGGAAGGAAGAGGGTAATCGGCATCAGGTTGGATGCACACTGTCTGGATTACATTAAGGGACTCCGCGTGGTAATCCTCTTCAAGCGCCGATGTTTCGTCCAGCGCTACGAAGGTATGTCCATGGGCGCGCCGGTGGTACTTTTTCAATAAGTTGACGTGATAGAGCTTATCGCCTGCTGGGGTACCAATGAGGTAATCTACCGGTCCTCGTGCCTCGCGGACCGGGTACGGACCTTTCCATTGGCTCAGTAATTTATTACTGGCTGTGGGAAGGAGCAGGAGTACTTCATCACCGGGCTTAAATTTACGATCTTCGGACCGGACATCAAAATAGGTTTTGTATTTCTCCAAATTGACATCGGCATTTTTATAGGCGATGTTTGCGCATTTCTCGAGCCTCTGGCGTAGGTCCAAGACATAGGCGTAAGATGACTGGAGTTCTTGATCCAGTTGGGGCTTAATTAACAACTCTTTTAAAATACTGAGTGGCCCGCGTATATTACGTCCATAAAGGAGCTCGAACGGGGCGAAGCCTAATGTACGGTGGGGAATTTCCCGATAGGCAAATAGGGCGACCGGGAGATATCGGTGCCATTCGCGGGGCTGCTCGGCACAGATCTTCTTAATAATGGATTTTAAATTTCCATTTAATTTTTCGCACATCCCGTTTGTCTGTGGCCGGAAGGGGGTGGTAAAAAGGGGCTTTACCATGAGCAGCTTCCCTACGTACTCCATCAACTCAGAGGTGAATTGTCGGCCTCTATCGTAGAGTATTTCCTTGGGGACGCCTACCCTCGAAAAGATGGAAATGAGGGCCTCGGCGCAAGAAATACTGTCGATTCGGCGAAGGGGGACAGCCTCGGGAAAACGGGTAGCAAAGTCTACCAAGGTGAAAATGTAGCTGTGCCCTTCGCTCGAAGGGGGGTGGATAGGGCCAACCAGGTCGATGGCCACTCTGGAGAAGGGTTCAGTAATGACTGGTCCCCTTTGTAAGGGAGCAGGTTTGACCCACCCTTTAGCGGACGTCTTCTGGCACACATCGCACGATCGACAATGCTTTGAGATGTCAGCTGCAGCCCCGGCCAGTAAAAATATCTAAAAATGCGCTGGCCAGTTTTAGTGTGACTAAAATGACCGGAAAAAATGCTGTCATGAGCCACTTTGAGCACTATAGGGACATGGGATCGTGGAAGGCATAGGACAGTAGTAACAGCGTTATTACTGTCCTCGGCGGATCGATAAAGAAAGCCACCTTCCTCCAGGTACCTGATGACTTTAGGTCCACGGACAGTCTCCGTGTCCTGGTTTTGGGCCTTATCCCATAAGGGTGTTAGTGCTTCACACCCCTTTTGTGCCGTCCTAAAGTCCTGGTTAAGGATCTCCGAGAATTCGGACGGTAACGGGGTTCTGAGGGGGACGGACTCCTGGGCTTCCTTCTTAGCTCGACCTCGAGTAAGGGCGGCCTGGGACACAGGATCGGAACTTACTTGGGGGCTCTGTCCTATAAGTACAGAGCAGAATTTTATGGGTGCTGAAATGACTTCAGCCCAGCCATCATAATATTGACACTGCAGGTAACATCTAACGACAGGGAATCTGTTCGCCCGCCCAAGGTAGTCATGTACCACCGCAAATTTTTCGTGGTTAGGGTCCACTGGGGGAAGGAGTTCGTCGGACACGATGAAACAAGTACATCCTGTGTCCCTGACGAGAGTCGATACTCGGCAGCCATTCACGCTGCCCTCCTCAAATTTCAAAGTTCCTGGTGAACTTTTATCAAAAATAAAATTTACCTGGTGGCCTGACGGAGGGGGAGAAGTTGCTGCTTGGGTCTGCACCTCCGGGGGAGCCGGGGTTGCATAAATCTGGTGAACTTGGTGGGCTGGTCCGCTTTTAAGCCTAGAATTTTGGGGGCAATTCCAGCTCATGTGGTTTTCTACACCACAGGTGAAGCATATTATTGGTCGCTTCGGGAAGAGAGGTGGAGAAGAAATCTGAACGGGAGGTTTGGAGTCCCGTTGTTGATTTTGGGGAATGAAGTTTTGGGGTCTTACGGGGCCCGGAAACTTTGTCAGCTTTCCTGGGAAGGGGCGCGAATCCTTCCTTCTTTCCTGGTTTGGGGGTTGGTGAGAAGTTCGATTCTCCTTTGGATATAAATTATGGCTTGCGGCATAGACATCCGCTTCTTCGGTACATTCTTTAAAGGTCTGGCACCGACGGTCCTTGACAAACGCGCGGATCTCCGTCGGGAGAGACGCCAAAAATTGATCTCGCAACACGAAGTCCGTTAAGGACTCGTAGTCCGGATCAACCTTTGAGGATTCTAACCAAAATTTAAAATTCCTCTGAAGAATGTATCCGAATTGACGGAACGTCTGTCCGGGTTTAATACGACCTCCTCGAAATTCTTGGCGGTAGAAATCGGGAGTCATATTATGAGCGGCCAATAACTCAGCTTTTAAGGTGCTGTAGTTAATTGTACACTCAGATGGTAAAGATATAAAAATTTCGCGCAATTTGCAATTTAACAGGGAAAGTAATCTGGCTACACCTTCAGCCTCCAGATCCATGTTATTGATTTCGAGGATCTTTTCGAAGTGGGCTAAAAATGCTCTGAAATCCTCTCCATCCTTGAAATTGGGGAGCTTTAGTGGGAGATTGGGGGGGGGGGGCTTCGGAACGGGAACTGGCGGAATGTATCCCCGCTTCAACACGAGCTAATTCAATCTGAAGCTCAGCTTGTCTTATCCGTTCCCCTCTTTCTTCTCGATGGATTTCTTTCTCTTTTCTTTGCTCCTCTTGAATGTACTCAATTAGTTCTTTTCCGGAGAGTCCACAGGACTCTCCTTGCGCTTTAAAGATTTCAAACTGAGTCATCTTTGGACTTGGGGGCGCACTAGTCAACCAACTAAAATTCCTTGCAACAAGAATTATGCCTCTATAGAATTAGCCTAACTAAATATGGGCACTGACCTATTCGTACTTGGTTTCTCAATCTAAATAACCACTGACTAAAATCACAAAAACACAAACAAATTATTATAACCGTTCCTTGAGCTACTCCAGCTTCTTAAGTTTCAAAAAAAAAAAAAAAAAAGGGATAGCAATCGTTAAAACAAAAGGGAACTACTATATTCTATTATTATAACGAATAACACTATGCTTTACTCGACTGAGACCAGTGTTTGCAAAGATATAGCGTTAGACCTTACACACCTGATACCAAATTTAAATAGTATATATATATATATGTCGTAGAATGACTCCCGACGATACTATATATAACACTATTCGTTGAGGGAACTTCCTTAATTATCTCTAGAGTGCGTTTTTACTGTCTGGTGGCCGATATTATGTATCTTCAAAATGCTTAAGAAGTGGAACTGAGCTCAAGGATAATAATATTGCTATCATTAATAAAATAGAGTTTTATTAATAATAACTATAAACAATACACAAAAACGGAAAATATTGACAAACAGAATGGAAAGGGTCGTGGAGACTCGGGCTAATCCAAGGATTTAAGGGATCAAAAAAGGTAAAACAAATATGGAGTTAAAGAGATGGGATGGTTCGATAAACCATTTAAAGCACAGGATAGAATTGACAAATAAGGGATCAATACTCAAAAGGTGACGCTTGGCTTACGTAACTTCATTAGGGTGCAGTGGAAGGTACTTGAAGGAATATTCGGTCCGCTGGCGAGTTCCAGCCGAAGGGGGGGGGGATAAAAAGATCCTGACGTGGCGTCTTGGAAAGGAGAACCGTTACTCGACGAACGGCTTGACGAACAATGGCTGTTCTAGGTTGTTCTCTTCTGAACAAAGGGGGGGGGGATGAGAACCGTCTCTTGTCTACGGGCTCAAGAACAATGGCTGTTCTAATGTTGTTCTCCTTTGAACAACAGGGGGGGTGAGAACCGTTTCTTGGCGAAGGGCTCAAAACGAACAATGGCTGTTCTAATGTTGTTCTCCTTGAACAACAGGGGGGGATGAGAACCGTTTCTTGGCGAAGGGCTCAAAACGAACAATGGCTGTTCTAATGCTGTTCTCCTTGAAACAACAGGGGGGGGGGATGAGAACCGTTTCTTGGCGAAGGGCTCAAAACGAACAATGGCTGTTCTAATGCTGTTCTCCTTGAACAACAGGGGGGGGATGAGAACCGTTTCTTGGCGAAGGGCTCAAAACGAACAATGGCTGTTCTAATGCTGTTCTCCTTGAACAACAGGGGGGGGGGAATGCCTTGGGGACTTGGCGTCACTAAAGGCTCGAACCTTTGGCACTCAAGGAATATTGTCCTCCTTCTGGACAAGTGATGGTGAATCTCGAGGTCGAGGTCCCTTGGCGCACAAAGGGAGAGAGGGTCGTGGTGATGTTTCGCGACGAAAATCTGGATCTCCAATCTGATCTTAGTGGTAAAGTTTCCATATAAATAGCCAGGACATCTCCTTGGCGTGGGGGAGAATGGGGTGGAAGCTTCGAGGGAACGCACAGCCGAGCCGGGGAACAATGCCTTATCTGCCCATAAGCCTAACTCGATCTGGCGAGGTCGGCGTATGGGGGCGAACGGGGGGGACGATAACCTCCTTGTTTAAACATTGGCGTCCGGTAGCTGTTGATAAGACTCCAAGCCTCGAATCGAAGATGCACGTGGGTAGCCTCATGGTTTTAAATAAAATGTGATAGAAGTTGAAATGAATGCAGCTCTGAACTCGTTCTATCACACCCATGGTTACTTTTTTTTTTAATATTTTAAATTTTAATCTTAGTAGCGAAGCGCAACCTCCCTCTCTCCCCGTAGGGTGTAGTGGTGAAGCCATTGCCTGTTTTAGTTATCTTTTATTTTATGATATATAAAATAGAGTATTTTTTCTCATATAAATATTCATAGAAGCGCAAGAATTCTTTTATCCTTCGTCACATGTACACATATCTCTTCAATCTATTCTCGAGTGGACTGAGTTTGATATTTCATAAACGTACTTCCTCACACATTGTGGTTACCACTACAAAAACTCGAAAGCTGACCTCAGTGACTATATTATTACCTCTCAAAATGAAAATCCTTCCAAGTCTGCTGAAAATCCGCTTTTATATTTGGACTTTGCTACCAATTTAGTTCTCTTTAGTTAATGTTCCTTCACACACTACATCGCTATCTCGGTGCCTCCCATTGTTATTTAATCTTCATACCATCTGCCGTTACACTCCTTATCTGTTTTACCGCTTTCACTGTTACATAATGAACGGTTATCTTATCATTTTCATCTCCACATTTTTGCAAACATTTGTGTTTATGACTTTCTGGAAAACGTCAACACAAGTTCTTTTTGAGCATCAATTTAACTTTTTTGTTTCCCTTCGAGCGATTGACAGGTGTGGCCGGGGCGACTATGCGGCAACTGACATCTGGAAGATTGCGTGCCCTTCTCACCGCAATGACTTAAAGAACACCATAAAAAAAATCTATATTTGGTGATATTAATATTGTTAAAGTTTGGTAAGTCCCGGAGAATTGCGCCCCGTCCCGGTCCTGCTATTCCATGTAGTCATGTTATTTAGACAGTTAATACATGTTTTCATAATTTCCAACCGTCATACTTATCCTCTTTTTTACGAACTACTACAAATGTTCTGATGGAGATGCCATGGTTATATTTCGCTTTTTAATAATAATAAAACGATACTAATAATGATAATAATAGTACCAATAATCATAATAATAAATGATGAAGTCAAATATGCCAGTTCAATAAGTACTACTACTCTACCCTAATTCTTTATTATAAAAATATTTTGATATTCTCATCCTTTATTATTAAAAAAAATAAAAATATTGGAAAACAAATGAAGTCAACTAAGCCATCACAAAAGTTTGTATTCTTTTCCAAGAGTAAAATTTACCACAATTTTTAAGATGTAAAATTTTTCACTCCCTAAATTTTTTTTTCCCATTTTATTATAATTTACTTAAAACTAAAAAGCAATATTCAATGAAGACATCTCCGTTATAAAGTTTAAAGTTTATTATTAATTAATAATTAATAGCTATTATTAATTTCACGTCTAAGTTGCTTACCGTGATGATTGCCTGAGTCACTTTTCCAGTTGTCATCATTACCATTGCCTGGACTTTCTTCAGTTTCTTTGTCAGGTTGTGTGGCAGAAAGAGGAACAAAAAAACCGGGACTATGGACAGGTGTGGGTATTACCGAAATAAATGTAAAACCCGGTTTTATTCGAGGGTCGCTCGAAGCAGTGACACCACTTAGTACCGGGGTACTGTCTTTATCTCCGGGGTTATTCGTACTGGGTAAAGGTTCAGAAGGAAGTGCAGGACTCAGTGGATTATAAGTAGTGATAGGTTGATGAAAAAAACCGGTAGTGCTTTTGCTAAACGGTATTGGATTTAACGGTGTGGTTACAGTTGTATTTCCATTAAAAATAGGAACTGATGTTCCTTCACTCTCTGTGGTACTGTTTGCTTCAGACCTGGAACTTGGGCTTGTAATAGAGATCTTTCTGTCACTACTACCACTCGTACCAGAAGCTCCATTCGCTATAGTAGAAGTTGAACCAATGGCAGGTGGGGACATCTTTTGTGTATTTAGTGTAATTAGAAGTAGAGGAGTGTTGGCTGTGGTGTTTTCCGGTCGTCCACTATTAAAAATTGTAGTTAAAAGATTGGTTTGGGGAAAAGTGGCTGCATATGTAGTGGTAGATACAGGTGTTGTGGTCGAAGTAGTGGTAAATAAAGGCATTATAGTGGAAGTGGTGGTAGATGCAGGTGTTTCCGTGGATGTGGTGGTAGATACAGTTGTAGTGAGAGTAGTAGTAGATGCAGGCGTTGTAGTGGAAGTAGTTGATGTTGTGGCGGGAAGTTTGAATCTACAGCACTTCATTCGCAAGGCAACCAGACCCATTTCATCTCCAACCGCAATATCTTCGATTTTGGTTCGTAGACCGCAAATCACCGAACCTATTGAATGAGGAGCAACCATTAAATCATTATTAATTATAGCCCTCCCCCCCCCGCCGACAACTTGGTGAATTATAAAAACAAAACAAATGATTTACTTTGCATGTACATAATCACCATGCCTCAGGGTATGGACCGCCTAAAAAGACAGAGGAACAAGAAATTCGCTCCCTTTCGGACTCCGTCTTGCTCAAACTGTTGATATGATTTAGTGTCCACCCGTGGAAAGGTAAGCTAGACTAGAAATAATGTCTTAATTTCGATTTCCAATAAATTATTCCATTGAAAGATATTTTCAACTAATCGCTTTTTCCAATTCTTTCAATTACCCTAAGTTTAGGAATTTAGAAAATTTGCAAATATTATCTTGGGCAGGGAGAAAGCAAGCAGTCGGTGATCGATTTGACCTTGCCCTTGACATTCCTTCACTTTCACTATCACTGTGAGCCATTATTGAGTTAAATTATGGAATACTTTATGAATAAAGAAAATTTCGATTTCACTCCGAGTTCTTACATTTTGTCTCTTTTATCCAAGTTCCGTGCGTGGGTAAAGTGGTACTCAAAGACCGAGAAAATGTATCTATATAAGCTATACAGAGTGTACCACCCCAAGGTTTTATACTTTATTATAATATCCAGATATTTATATATTTGAGAAAGAGACATTATATTGTTACAGACATTGTGAATAAAACGAAAGTAATTGAAGTGTTCATAATGATTTCCATCGCCATCAACGCACTTCTATATGCATTTATCCATTGGCTAAAAGCATTTATGAGGCCGTTAATAAAACAACATCCGACAGTTAATTAAAATTTCTTTGTATAAAAGTCTGTATAATATTTTTATCGCATAGATTGCAAATATTATCTGAAAGTATTTGATTATTCCAACTTGATGGACTAATATTATTTTTTAAGGTAATTTTTCAAAAGATTCCTCCTGATTGTCTTATAGTTACCGGAATTCATTAATCCCTAGGTAAGAAGGCCCACAATTTCAGGAAATGTAAGCATTTATGAAATTACGGTGAAGGCGATAAAAAACATTTTTGAATATTACCTAGGATCTAGCGGGTAGCTTGAAATGGTCCTAATATAACTTAACATCCATCGCTTACCTCGCCTGCATCTTGACCATCTAGACCAGCTTCCGTTCGGTAAACCCCGTCCACTGACGTAGTCACCCGTGCTACACAGCATTCTCATATTGTTGGCACCACTATCGTCCCGCAGAAATCCCTGATAAGGCTGGATCTTGACCTTAAATCCAATCAACCAACCTCCTCTAGGGCAGGTTTGTTTCCCTGGAAACAGAAAAAAAAACCCGTGAAGAGCTAGATTCGCTCAATCTGTAGAAACAATGTAATTTGTAAACAACAAATGAAGAAAGTAAATTAATTTATAATGAGAATAATAGAATAGAAGTTGGATTTTCACTTTAATATTTCATAATATTGTTTACTCTTCTTCATGGAATCTGAAAGAATCTTGTGTACATTCGGATTGACCAGTTCTTTAGGTTTTTGCATTAAGTTGCTACCTTAAGCTATGACTAAGATTTTAGTGTGAGTATAAATAAGGTCGCTGAAATTTAGATAATGCTCGAATGTCTTTGGTGGAATAAGTATTTCACAATGGAAGTTGATATACATAACAGGTTCAACCGAAGTTGTTAGAGAGGGTTTCATCGTCCAAACGGCAGTACAGAATTCAGCACACAGAACCAGCCTATGGTTTTCGTTGTGTCTCAAATCCAAACAGAAAACAGGAGCTCGAATTTAACTAAATTTGCAGAGAACATGCATGATTTAATCAAATAATTAGTTAATTTATTAATTGAAGATTTATATTTATCTTTTTTTACCTTTCCAAGTTCCCTCACGCATTACTCCCGAAGTTATAATTCGTTGATTCTCTTCGATTGTCGGCGTATCGCAGAATAGCCGTAATCCGGTCATACCCAGATCGTCATAGTTTTTAGCATTGACATCCTGCCCCTGCAAATGATTAGGTTTAACGTCATGTCCCTGCAAAAGATTAGCTTTGACGTCTTGTCCTTGCAAAAGATGAGATTGACTACAAAACGCCCATGGTCTGCTTGGTTCCTCGTGACTTTAGAATCATTAGAGTGATTTGATGGGTTCCTTATGCTTGTGCGATCTTCCCCATTTGGTCGATATACAAAGAACTACCAGTGATAATTGTAAGTCGTTTGGTTTAAATGTGTTATTTTTTCAATGAGTTCTATTTGAGAGATGCAGAAAGAAACCCGGATGATAACTATTGATTCTTTGGTTTAATGGTTTATTTCTTATTAAACAATCAAGCTCATTTCGCTGTTAAACAAATAATATTTGCCCATTACGTAGACTTTAATTACAATTTAAAACTAAACTCTCAAATAAATTTTGGAAATTATATTGTTTATTAAAGCCACCATCAGGAAAAAAGCAGTGGAGTCAAAGAAAAACCTTCAATTAAAATCAATAAACACTGCAACCCTGGCATTTCATCACACCAAACCAAATTAGTCTGACTATGCTTTGGCAGAGATTTGGCTCAGAAGGAAAAGAAATAGCTTTCCTTCATCCTGGCACTAACTGGAGTGAAGGAGAGATGAAGATAAGAAACAGAACCCTTAATCACTTACAATTTCCTAGGCAGAGCCATTCATCACTGAAATATTTATGCCTCCTGCGTTTATGACGTAAAGAGAAGAGCTCCGCCCAACTGGTTGCTCAGAATGAGACACGCTCTGCCCGCACGTCAAAAGCGTAATCAAGGAACATAAGGATACTAAAAGGAACCTATCGTGAAGTTTGCTCTTAAAGTGGTAGGAATTACAGAACTTCAGAACTCATTTGAATATATACAGAAGTATAAACCTAATATTTTCAAAGCAATTAGTACCAATCACTTGAATGAATACGGGTTTAGGTTAATTTACGTTATATTAGATTATTACACTCCCAGAAATTTAATATTCATTAGTGTTTGTACTTATAAATGGAAGGATGTTTATAGGATAAAGCAGGATCCTCGCCGTTTGCCAAGTTGAATTGCGGCTCTCTCGGAGCGTACACTAAATTAGATTGTTTAGTTGCGTTGGCTTTATTTGCTTAATGTAAGCTGTATGACGTGTGACGAAGGTTAAGTTAGGTTGTTTAGGTTTCTTGATTTTAGTTGATGGTGATAATTGTTTGCTGTGGTACGTAAGTTAGGTAATGTCGTTTGGGTTTGCTAGGTATATTAGACGATTATGAGTTGGTTGTTCTGAAATGATTAATGATATATTGTTTGGTTCGTTGACTTTGTATGATGTTTATAGCTGTGGCCAAAATTTTCGGACACCTCGGAAATTTTAGGAAATTAGATAAACGCAGGATCGTAAAGCTTTTATTTGAATAGCAATAGGACTATATCTAACAGAGAAATAAGGATAAATACATAGCAATAATTTATATATGCCTCAAGCAATAAACAAGAATTAACAAAATACAAAAAATGCCAAACCGTGTAACCTCAGCAACATATAACAAATAAGCAGATGAAGCTCAGTGTGTACAACGACACCAAAACTGATAGAGGAAGCTCAGTGAACTGTACAGTGACACCAAACTGATAGAGGAAGCTCAGTGAACTGTACAGTGACACCAAACTGATAGAGGAAGCTCAGTGAACTGTACAGTGACACCAAACTGATAGAGGAAGCTCAGTGAACTGTACAGTGACACCAAACTGATAGAGGAAGCTCAGTGAACTGTACAGTGACACCAAACTGATAGAGGAAGCTCAGTGAACTGTACAGTGACACCAAACTGATAGAGGAAGCTCAGTGAACTGTACAGTGACACCAAACTGATAGAGGAAGCTCAGTGAACCGTACAGTGACCCCAAAATGATAGAGGAAGCTCAGTGAACTGTACAGTGACACCAAGCTAATAGAGGAAGCTCAGTAGCGTGTTGAGAGTCCCTTGGCCGTGACGGGAACATTTATTCTTCGAGGCAGGCTCTCCATGAGGGTGCGTCACCTGATTGGTGTGATGCTGGCCCAATACTTGGTGATGGCTGCCTTCATTTGCTCATTAGAGGCTGTCTGACGACGTCTTACGGCCTTTTTTCAGTTTCTACCAGAGGTTTTCTAGTGGATTCATTTTCGGAGACAGGTAGCCAGTTCATCACCATGACAATGTTTCCCGGAACCGCTGTATGGTGGGCGCAGACTTGTGACATGGAGCATTGTTCTGTTGTAAAATCACATTATGAGCATTAATGGAAATTTCTCTTGCTAAGGGCATCAGGTTATCTCTCACCGTCAGCTTGGTACTTTTATGAATTCATGGCACCTTCGTAAACGCTTAGATGACCCACATCTGAACTTGACATGCAACCTCATACCAGTAGAGTGGCCACAATGCTTTATTATTAATACTATGCACTCACTCTCGATTCTAGTCGTTTAGCTCTTTCTCACACTGCCTACATGGCAGGTATCAGGGCAGCCATCCGAGCTTCTTGGCAAACGAGATGGGAGATGGCAAAGTGAACTTAAAGTTATGTGCCATTGTCTGGAAATTGTTCCTGTGGACCTAATCCCCGCCCCATTATGACGCCACGGCTTCAGTTCGCTTTCTGTCGTCATCGAATTGGACACACTTGCGGGACGCACTGCCATTTGATGGAACGCTCCCTTGCACCTTACTGCGACGACAGCTGCGTTCTTCACCAGACTGTCCAGCACATTCTTGTTGAATGTCCTAAGCTGGGTGATCTTGGCGCATGTTACTAGTCCCGGTACCGGCACGAGTGGAGTCGTTACCTCTTGTACTTGAGAAAGATTCGTGCACACAAACTCGTTGACTATTTGATCTTTTGTAGGAGGCTAGCCTCCTGCATTTTATTTGCCTTTCTTAAATGTTGGTCGCATGATCCTGCAACAAGGGGAGGCTGGCCTCCCTCCGACGCCGGGGGGTGATTTCTTATTCTTACCTTTGTTCTGTTTATTTTTGCTTTTTTGTTTGTTGTTTGTTTTTTTATTTTTTTGTGGATTTTAAAGTAGCCTAGTACTAGGCTGAAATTTTAATTGTGGTAACTTGTGCCTTAAATGGCAGTCGTAAGATGGGTGGTGTTAAAAAAACTTGGCTCTAGTGCTCCCCTGGCCTCATGCGGACGCTAACGTTCCTCAGGGCCGAGAACAACTGGAACATGAAGTCATCGGATCATAAGACACGTCCTCATTGACGCATGGTCCAGTTGTGGTAAACTTGTGCCCAAACCAGTTGACGTCATTTCTGGCGAATGTTGATCAGCGGCTTCAGGCCCTTTGCAAGCAGTCTGTGATGGACTGTTCTGATATATGCATTAACTTGGCCGCCCTCTGTCCATTCAAGTTATAGCTGGATTGCGGGCTTCTTACGATACTGATGGCTCAGGCGACGAAGAGCCCTGTCGCCAGATTATGTACTGACTCTAAGTCGTCTAGAACGATGTCTGTCTTTGATCTTCCCACTTTCTCGGATCATCTTAAGTTCTGCAACACCGGAATGTGATCCGCCGACAGCTGAGTCCCTTCTCATGCAGCGTGCAAATAATACTTCTTTTATTTACTGTATAGTTACGTGTTTACACCATTATTATATTATTCTTAGATCTTGTCGACATGGAATATCTAAGTCAACAAATGTGATGGGTTATATGAAGGCATTTTGACTGTAATTTCAACAACATCACCATTTGAGATATTTCAAAAAAGATTATAAGGAAGATTTCACTTTTCTTTTGCTTTCCAGATATAGTGAACATATGCATGCAAGCATATACAAAAATATTCATCGACATACCAAGGAATAAGAAATATTCCAGGTGTCCGAAATTTTTTGCCGTGGCTGTGTTTTTTTTTATGTGATATATTTTTTTTATATAATAATAATAATACCTAACTTAACCTAACAAAACCGGCATATTAACTATGGTGGAAAAGTTGCAGAGGATGACTGCATTTTTTTATTTCTCAGCGACCCAGTTTGCTCACCTATAGCGAACGAACGTGCAAAAATTCGATTTTGTTTAAAATGCGTATTCGGCAGAATCGAATGATTTTTTATTTCCTTTTGATTGGCTTCAAGAGATAACTGAAGACTCATTGTTTTCTATCGGAAAACCGTCACCAGTCCTTCAGTCTAGCCAAACCCGTGGCCGGGCGAATAACTTCTATTCTTTGGGATAAATGACGCCCACTCCGTATCAGTTTAGCGAATCCCAAAGTCCCGCTCTCCATCCTTAGGTATAATTTGGATTAATCGTTAAGGTATAATCCCTCTACAAGTCAAACTCTGCTCTGTTGGTTAATCAGCTGTTAGCACCTCCTTGTTACGTTGTCTAATGAATATTCTTGAAGCCCGTCCTATTTTTTTTATAAAATTAGTAATTATAAGCTCCAAGATTTTCGAATTCTTAGCTAGCACTCAATGTTTGGTAGGGGCTAATCCCTGACCCTGCGACAAATTTTCTCTCGAACTTGAGCTTTCAGATAGTCTTCCACTTTATAAAAATAAGAAAGTAAAAGTTAAGAAGCAAATTTCGCCTTTAGTTCCTACTCAAATGGTAAAAACTCAAATATGTGCTTCTGCCCCGTGCTTGAAAAAGTAAATAGAAGAAACCACTGAAGACACCTTAGTCAGAATTTAAGAGAAGAATTTGCTGATGATTTCATCCATCATTAATAAGATAATCCTTTGGAGCTACCAGTGCTGAAATGGGTTACTCATTAGATTTAACTACCAGGGCGGGCTACAAAGAAGAGGACAGTCCTGCACCAGCAAAGCCCTTTACACTGGCGAACATTCCTGCCCGTTGGCACAAATACCTTAAACCAAAATTCCATTTGAAGCACTTAATGATTGTCTAACATACTCCCAAAGCAATAAAAATGACTACTGTATACACCATTAATGTTCATATATAATATACACTATGTGCTAAAAGAGTCACTGGAATATACATCTATGTACATATCTAAACCTTTCTCCCGGATGGTCTCAATTCCATTTCCTTTACACGTACTCTTGGTCCCTAAATTTATCCAACTTCAATTGAAACATATTCAGTCTGGCGCTATTAACTCCCTTCCCAGTCTTTTTTTCACAAATCCACGACTCTATTAGGGAAGAAAAACTTACGCATGTCTACCCTACAACACTACATACTTCACTACTTCTTAATCTTCATACTATGACCCCTTGTCATATCCTACCTAACTCAACTTTAGAAACCTCTAATTTATCCACACCAGTAAATACTTTTACCGGTCCAAACACACATCTAAATGGTTATTAAGCTGTACATATTAAGTTCCTTCGACTTACATCTATACTCGACCTATCTCAAGGCAGGCATCATCCTTGTTGCTTTTATCTTAACTGCCTCCATCAGATTTCCATGTTCTATATTCCATCCCGCCAATACCTCTTCACGCAGTCTCGTTTTCCCTTTAACTCTGTGACCCTCGTAATCAGGTTCCTCCATTTTAGATCCCACCGTTTGTCTCCTTATTTCGAATCTACCTGAAAGTTTACCTTGATTTCGAAAGCCCGGGCGTACGAGCCAGCAGGGCAATCCTCCCACGAGGTGTATTTACCGAAGTTGAGATCTGGCTTGTGGTTCAGTTCTGAAATTATTATTATTATTATTTCTATTAACTATGGACAAAAGAGAGCATCTTAATGACTATTAGTTACATTTAATTGGGGTGACGGCATAGATGAGTGGAAACGCCGCTTTCAACGTTATGCAAAGTTAAACCACATTAATGGTTAGTCACCGGATGAAATCATGATTTTGGCCAAATTTGCGGTGGCGACCATATGACATAGCGAGTTGTGGTTCGGATCCCACTTTAAACTGATAGTACCAATGAGATTGGCGTCAGACGGTGTAAATTGGTGGTAAAAACGCATACCAGCAAAATACACATGATGATTCATACTTCTTGGTTGTATGGTAACGAGCGATTGGCGTCGTACCGAGGGGTTGTCAGAGTAACGAGGGGTTGGCGTCGTACCGAGGGGTTGTCAGAGTAACGAGGGGTTGGCGTTGTAATGAAAGGTTGAGGTAAGAGAGCGAATTTCCGCGAAAGCCATCTGTTTACACCTCCACACTACACTTTCACCGTGGGGCTTTCTGACTGTTGTGGCAAATAAAGGGGGATAATAATTGGTTACCATGTTGTGGTTGTATATATTCACACCGATTTAATCACTTAGTTTACCAAGTAGTTTCGAATCATTTTCCTTCCACCCTTTGTCATCTCTAATAAATTTGTACCTTTCGTAACATCTTATCAAATATATTACTGAGAAGTCCTCGTTAGTTTTCGCCTTTTAGGGAAAGATAGAAATGATCTTTAGAATATATTTCTAATATTGTATTAAGTATAGTAAATTAATTTAAACTAAACGCCTCTTTAAAACAGATATTTGGCATCATTCCGAGTGGATTGTTGCCAGATATCACCACCCGGTCTTTACTATTCTTAAAATCAAATTTCCATGAACTTGACAGCAGGCAACCTGTAAAATTAGATCAATGACCTCCTATTTTTACCATTATGTCGTATATTTTAAGCAAAACCTGATCTACTATGTTATTCACATCAACTTACCTTCAAAACAGGTGACATAGGGGATGGCAAGCACAAACGAAGTAATAAAAATATTTGGATACATGACTTATTGTGAAAAGAAACTTTAATTATTAAATTAAATATAAATTTGTTTAATATAACAAACCAACAACTGCTTGAATGGATGCAATGAAATATGTCAGAAACTGACATTTCTTTCTAACATTTTATCTTGTATCACATAACTAAATAACTCTTTAACAAACATTCAAGCTTATTATATATTTTTAGGAATATTACATGATTCTACCAACGCTGTAGAAAATGAGGGGTTGGAGAGGGTTGTGAACACTTTTCACTGTTTTACATCTTGCTTGCCTTGAAGAGCGTTCTTGGTCTACTACCTGAAGAATAGTATGGACACAGGTAAAGCAGTTGCGCTGTCGAGTTGCGCAAAAGAATGAAACTAATCCAAACTAAAGAGATATCGATTATATTTAAAATCATGAAAGAATAGGGTGCATACACACACATAAATGTTTTTTTGCAAGTATTATTGATTTGCATTAAGGTGGTGGTATGGGAGGAATTGAGATTAGCAGGTTAAGGCTACGACGGAGACTATTCTCTCAAATAGTGTCCTTCCTATCTGGCAAAATATTAGGTTGGATTCAAAATAAATCAATTTAGCAAATGATGGATGTAGTTAGGAAGTGAATAAATGAATGGGTGGTTGATAGAGGGAGGAGAGGAAGGCCGGATGGTAGTTCAAGGATGAATGTTGTGTTCTGATATCAACTGGTAGGGTTGAGGTCGGTTTTTGAAGACCCACAGTACGACGCTATATTGGCGCTATACAAGCGCAATTATAACACCATATAGCTGCTATATAGGCGTTCTACAGAATCTATACTGACGCTATACGAACGTTCTACAGAATCTACGACGCTGTACAGACGCGGCACAGCCTGCAATGCGGTGGGTGGAATAGCATAGGTAAAGTACCTGCTACACCTGAAACCTGACAGAAAAGAGTGCCCTCCTGGCCCCAGTGTGTATCCACCCCACAAGGGGGTGTTCCTTGTGGCGGGGGTCATCTGGGGGAGTGCGTGTCACCCCGGCTAAAACGCCGCTCAGGAAGATCTAGAGATATAATTCTACCACGCACTTCCATCTTCACTCCTTTCTGTCCAGTTCACTCCTCACAAACTGTATGTGGTAAATTCTCTCGTCGGTTTTCCTTATTTTAAAAACCCTGACGTTATACAGGCCTGTGCAGACAATCCACCAAAGCTGCAATGACGCTATACAGGCATCACCGGAGTGGAAGTGGTGGAACAAGCATGGGAGACTTGTAAATGGGAGTATGCTTGAGTTTGTTCTCTTCCAATTGCCCCCCCCCCCCGGCGATAATGGCCAATTGTAGAATTGAAACGGACGCCCACGCCCATGGCCGCCCTTGTAATAGAGAGAGACTGAGTCTCAACATCGAACAGAGACCGGAAACCCAGTTTCGAGTGTCGAGGGGCTAATCGTAATATTAAGGCGCCCTATCGGCCCTAGGATGAACGCTCGATGACCTTCGCCTTTGCAGTTTTATTTCGAAGTAAACCATTTTCAAACTCTTTTCTCTACGTATTCACCGTTGATCTTCCCCTTTCCCCCTATATATTCACCCTCCTCACTTTTTTATACATTCACCCTCTTCACCCCTTTTATGCAATCACCCTTCCCACCCTTTTAAATATTCGCCCCTTTTCACCCTTTAACACTTTCACTCTCTTTACCATTTCTTCCTATGCCCTCACCCTTTTCACCCTGCTTTTCCAATAATCACCCTTTTTATAGGTATTCATCGTTTTAAATGTTTTTTTCATGCATTCAACCCTTTGGCCTTGTTATTATTACACATTAACCCTGTTTCTCCATAAATTCACACCCTGCTCTTTCTATTGATTCATTCGCCCTTCTCAATCTGTTCTTTCAATGCATTCACTCTGTTCATTGCTCTTTCAATGTATTCATCCTATTCACCCTCTTCTTTCTATGCCCTGTACCCTTTTCACCCCTGTCATTTCCATGCATTCACCCTTTTGCAACCAATACTTTCTATGCATCCACCTTTTTTTCCCATCTGTCTCTCGCTTCCTTCTCTTAACGGAAGAGGGATGCCTTCGTTGTTCAACAGATTTCTTCCCTATCTAAAATTATACTGTAACAATAAAAGGCAGGGGCGAAATTCTAAATCCACGGCCGAGTCTTTGTAGTTGGGAGTCTCTGTAAGGTGTGTTATTTATAGGTAGGCATTTTTAGTCGCATGGGAGTCTAGTCGCGAGCGCCTCTACATCTCACTATGTCGTCGGTCGGTCTGTCCCCGTTTCGCTTTTGTTTTGTTTTTGTAATAACATCATAACTATTCGGCCGATCCTAACGAAATTTGAAACCCTTATGTTCTTTTACATTCGCTTTCGAATGCTACAATTGTCAAAGTCTTCCCAAGGTTAGCCCGGGAATTATTTTGTTAATAACATCATAACTATTCGGCCGATACTCTGCTAGACTAGACTAGGCTATAATATGCTAGACTATGTTAGGCAAGCCTAGAATAGGCTATAATATGCTAGACTCTGTTAGGCAAGCCTAGAATAGGTATACTATGCTATACTATTATAGGCTAGGCTATACTATGCTAAGCTATGTTAAGACATAATGTACAAGAGTAAGATATACTATGCTAATTTAGGCTATAAAATGCTATGCTAGGATAGCATATAGCATGTTAGGCTAGACATTACTAAGCTATGCATGACTAGGGTATAATAGGATAGTATAGGCCATGCTTGTCTAGCATAGTTAATGTTAGGCTAGGTTATACTATGCTACGCTAGGGTAAGCTATGCTAAAATATACTAGACTAGACAGGGCTATACTATTCTATGCTAGGGTAGCTTAAAGTATAATCGGCAAGGGAGGGTTATGCTCTGCTATGTTAGGCTACGATAGGCTAGCTAACCAAGGCTATAATAGGTTAAGCTATGCAAGGTTATTCTAGTCTAGGGTATAGTATACTATACTAGCAGAGGATATACTAGGCTAGGCTATATTATGTTAGGTGTGGTTATGCTAGGATAGGCTATAACAAGCCAGCTTATAGTATGCTAGTCTAGGCTATCGCATGCAAGGATATATTGGCTAGGTTATAGTAGCCTATTCTAGCTTGGCTATACTAGGCTATCAATAATTACTCTAGGCGACGCTAAGCTAGGCTCTGGCATCCAATGCTAAGCCAGACCTGTTTGGCTAGGCTAGGCTATAGTAAGCTAAGATCCACTAGTCAAGGCTATATTAGGCTAGGCTAAGCTATGCTATACTATAATATGCTAGGTTAGACTAGGATCTACTAAGCTAGGTTATACTAGGATACGATAGGTTAAGCTATACTAAGCTAATGTAGGATAAAGTAGTCTATACTATGACTAGTTATACTAGGCTATCTAGATTATACTAAGCTATGCTAGGTTACGCCCGGCACAGCTAGGCTATTCTTCTTTTAGCCTAGGCTATCCTATGTTTGGCTAAAGTTGGTTATATTAGGCTAAAACAGGGTAAGCTATATTATGCTCTGCTTGGCTTTGATATGCTCTGCTATACTAGGCAAGTTTAGGCTAAGCTATTCTAGGCTATGCTATGCTAGACAATACCACGCTATGCTAGGCTAGGCCATTCTCTACTATGTTATGCTATATTATGCAGTGCTGTGCTATACTACGATATGCAATAATATTCTATAATATTCTATGCTCTAATGAATTATATATTTTTTTTTAATATAATTTTAGTACTACTTGGTTAGCTACTTAAAAGTTTTGACTTATTTTTGTCATCTTGGGGAATTAAATGACTATTATTATATTAATTATTATATCTATTTCACTTTTTGAAACATATTCATCAGTGTGCTGAAGATTACGTGTTCTTCGGTACTACCATCCTACCAGTGGGATTTGACCTACAATTGCTTTTAAAATTAGGACAAGACTGGCGACATTCACAAATTTGAACGCCTAAATTGAAAATAGCAGAGTTGTTGCCATCTGAATTCCAAACTCTGGTTGACGTTCTGAAATGTCGATGTAAGAAAGTACCCAGCAGCCAATCTTGCAAAATAAGTTTACCCTAAAGTGTTTGAAAAGTGGGAACAAGGGAACAGTTCTTTTCTATCCTCCGTTGTAAATTCAAGAGTCACAATCTTAAACAGATCCAAAAGAACTTGGATGAGGCCAAAAACATATCCCTTGGGAGGGAAGAGCTACAGGCCTAAGACACTTTCATTACAGAACTAGACAACCTGTTGTTATCCTCAGGCGCAAGTGTAACATCGTTTTTTTTTGCTGTGAATTTGTCTGCTTTCATTAAAGGTCGGAGATGATTGATTACTTCTTTTGAACCACATCAGGTTTGCTTTCGAGATTAACTTGATTAAAATAGACAAGTCAATAATTAAAATCGAAAAGAATGTGAAGGAAGAAGAGTTGCTTACTATAAGTAGGCCAATGTTTCAATGCTATCAAGTGAAATAATTTTCTCTGATGAAGAAAATGAAGAACAAATAGCTGATGCTCAATATGGAAAGGATTGAATTTATGAAGTGACATTAAAAATACTAACCACATCTTCAAATTCCATTAAAAAACAACCAGAGATTTTTTAGGGGGCAATAACATCATAACTATTTGACTGATTCTAACGAAATTCGAAAATCTGATATTGTTTTACATTCTCTTTCAAATTATATAATTGCCGAAGTCCTCCCTAGGTTAGCCCGTGTTTTGGCAATAACATCATAACTATTCGGCGGATTCTAACGAAATTTGCAACACCTAAGGTGTTTACATTCTCTTTCGAATGATAGAATTGCCAAGGTCCTCTCAAGGTTACTCCGGGAATTATTGAAACTTTTGAAGGGCGTAAGCTCATAAATCAGAATAAGTGAGGACACGTTACTTTTTAGTCAGCATACCTTGTTTTACTCGCGTGCGACTCTATATCTCACTATGTCGGTCAGTGGGTCCCCGTTTTAATTTTATTTGGTTTTGGTAATAACATCATAACTATTCGGCCGATCTAACGAAATTTGAAACCCTTATGGTGTTTTACATTCTCTTTCGAATGATATAATTGCCAAAGTCCTCCCAAAGTTAGCCGGGGAATTAATGAAAGTTTTGAAAGTTGTAAGGTCATAGATCAGAATAAGTGAGAACACCCGACTTTGGCCAGCAGACCTTGTTTAGATGGATCTTGCTAAATGGGAGATTTTGTGAAGGATCTATTTGGGTAGATGATCTTATACAGGATTTTTGTATCTTTAGTCTTTGTGGGTTTTTTTTGTAAATAATCTATGTAAATAGTGTTTATAGGTGTGTGAAAGAATAAAGTCAATGAGCCCGACTTGAACCCTCAAACCCCACGTGGCTATCAAACACGAGATCAAAGGACGAGAGAAACGGGCCTAAAAACCAAGTGAAGAGGCTTTCAGAATGCAGCTGTGTATTCATTTAGGTTCCCCCGCCCCTCTCCCAAGCCTCGAGGCAGTATTGACTCCCGTCTACCATCTGGAAGCATGCAAGAGCAAGGAAGCACATCTGTTATCGTTATCGCAAATTCCTGGCTAGAAGACGTCCATCCCCAAGCCCTATCTTTACCTTGGGAAAATTCCCTCCGTGGCCGGAAGCGATTTCACCCCATCGTTAGCCGGTATTTAACGCCAGGTTCAGCTGGGTCAAGTTAGTACAGGCTTGCTATCCCGCACGAGACACGTCTCTTCTCGATTTAACTCCGTTTTCGTCCACATGAGAGCAAAGGCAAGAAACTCTTCCGTCCGAACTCCGCCCCAGTCAATTGGCGATTTCCCTAGCAACAGCCGTTCTCGTTCACCAGACTCAATCCAAGTTTGGTCATTTGCTTGCATTAAGCTCATTAGCTTGTCCCTTTTGCCAGACTAGCGAGCACCCCATAGTCTTGGATATTCCGATTTAATTTTATTTGTGTAAATATTTATCTTTTTTTGTTATGTTATTAAATATTATTTTTGTACTACTCTTTTAAATAACCAAGAACAACATTCAGCCATAGCTAAGTAATTAACGGCCAATCTGCACTCGCTTTTTGTTATTTGCCAGCGTACTCAGGGGAAACGGTTTCATCCTTCATCCCCACTCATTATCTTCATTATCTTACCCCATCATCTGGTAACAAAGCCGAGGACAGGTCAACTGAGCGTCCTTTCGCTCTTTTCCACATTTCCATTAGTCACCATTTAACCATAAGTCGCATCAAATTAACAATAATAATGATATATTTATAGCCCAAAACATGACGATTAAAGTATGTTGAAATGTCAGCCTTGGGTTAGGCTAATTCATAGAGGTACCTAAGCATCGAGTTTAGTAGAATAAGGTAGTATAAAAAATAAACATATTTTAAATTATTTCTATTCACAAAATAATGCTAAAAATTATTACTTATGGCATAATCTGATGAGTGGGATATTTGTGTGGGTGGAGTCTTTTCAGCATGCGTCTGTTTAGGTAGATTCTTTGTATTATGTCCTTCCATAAGTAATGCGGCATTTCTTTTCAGGTTTATCATTTTGTAAGCATATCAATAAAAATCTATTTGAAGCTTTTTATATTAACATCCAAATTTATTTATTAATTTAATAAATAATATAATTTCCACCAGTTTCTACCACTAGTCTCATCTTTCTACTAACTTTACAATACCATATTTAAAAAAATCGGTGTTTCGACCTCTTCTGTCGTTGTCATCTTCATTCTCTTCAGGTGATTCGCTAAACTGCACAAAAGATAGTCATCTTATGTGGTTAAGATGGTTGAGTATGGAGGATGACTCATTAGTTCCCAATCGAAAGAGTAAAGTTTTTTTTTGTGGTATCTCTTGCGATATGAGGTCGAGCGTTGTCTTGTTGAAAGGGTGTCTTGGTCTTTTTCCTGTAAATGCTGCATTTAAACGGCCCAACTGAGCGCAGCAAACCACTTTAGTCATAGTCTGATTTGGGTTAAGAACTTCAAAATGGATTATACCATTCTTATCCCATCAAGCGCACAAGTGAATCTGGGATGAGGCTTCTGTTTCGGTTAAAGTTTGGGTTCTTTCCCCAGGATTAATCCATTATCCAGGAGTTTAATATTATTGTACACAATCCACTTTTCGTCTCCTGTCAAAATCTCACTAAAAAGGGTTACAATTTTAGTAAGGAGAGATGAACAAAGTTGGATTCTTCGTTGCAAGAGTACTTCTGAAAGGTCATCCTGAGAAATCCATTGCAGCATTTGTAATACCTTGCCTATCTGGAATGATTTGAATCTGTTTTTCAGCCAGTTGTTCAAAAGTTACAATTGGATTTGTTTCTACTGTTATTTTTAAAATATATTGATCAAATTCCACTGGTCATCTAGAAAGAAGTTCATCTTTGAAAGTAACGTTTCCCGAGCGAAAATCATGAAGTCATCTTTGGAATTTGGCTCGCACTAAATGTTCCTTCCTCGTATACTCGATATAAGCTTTCTACTGTTAACTTGGCATTGTTGCCTTTTTGAAACTCCCAAACTATAATGTAGCGAATATGCTCTTTTGACACTTCGATTAGTCACCATTTAACTATAAGTCGCATCAAATTAACAATAATAATGATATATTTATAGCCTAAAACATGACGATTAAAGTATGTTGAAATGTCACCCTTGGGTTAGGCTAAGACATAGAGGTACCTAAGTATCGAGTTTAGTAGAATAAGGTAGTATAAAAATAAACATACTTTCGATTATTTCTATTCACAAAATAATGATAAAAATTAAAAAAAATGCCGTATTACTTGTGGCATAATCTGATAAGTGGGATATTTTCAAGGAGATCCCTTGACATTTTTTTTTTGCAATCAGTACATTTGCAATCAGGCTCTGTGTTAGTGCCGTCTTTTGGCCAAAGGGCCTTTGTAAGTAGGAACTTGGGTTAGGTTTTTGAAAGGAGGGTGTTTCTATTTGTTTTATAGTGCTTGTAAGTTGTTTCTTTGTAAATAAGGTGTTATTGGAGGCATTGTAAGGCAGGTGTTTGTAAGTAGTTCGGTCAGCTGAAAGATAAGATATATACAGGGTGTCCACAAAGTCTGGGTACATAGGAATTTTAATATTTTATTTATTTATGTTATTTTTCCTTCCCAGATCGAATGAGGGCTCTGTCTAAAGAAGAAAGAATCGAGTTGGTACTCTTAAGTGGACGAGAAGGATGGTCTTATCACAAAATCGTTGCCGATCAGGGTGCCGAAGGTTAAATTCATCGGTGATTTTGCGATAAGACCATCCTTCTCGTCCACTTAAGAGTACCAACTCGATTCTTTCTTCTTTAGACAGAGCCCTCATTCGATCTGGGGAGGAAAAATAACATAAATAAATAAAATATTAAAATTCCTATGTACCCAGACTTTGTGGACACCCTGTATATATATATATATATATATATATATATATATATATATATATATATATATATATATATATGGAAAAATATCCAAGACAAATTGGTGCGGTTAAGGTAATGGCATAATTAGACAACTGCTCTGCTTCAGGTCCAGCAGGTGATCCTATCCTCCTTGAACTGGAAGACAACACTTAGGGATGACCCAAGACAACTGCTCTGCTTCAGGTCCAGCAGCTAAGTGTTGTCTTCCAGTTCAAGGAGGATAGGATCACCTGCTGGACCTGAAGCAGAGCAGTTGTCTAATTATGCCATTACCTTAACCGCACCATATATATATATATATATATATATATATATATATATATATATATATATATATATATATATATATATATATATATATAGAGAGAGAGAGAGAGAGAGAGAGAGAGAGAGAGAGAGAGAGAGAGAGAGAGAAAGAGAGAGAGAGAGAGAGAAGCAGAGGCATCAATACAACTACTTGGGAAGAGGACGAATGAGTACCATGCTGACGCACTATCGATCGGACAAGGAAGTGAAAACAAAGAACACAATGAACCATTACAGCCGTGCAAATAATGCTGAAGTTTGCTTAACAAAGAAATGGAGAATATTTCTATTCTCACAAATAGAATCCTTCAGTTTGCTTCATTGTTTATTGCATATGTCTTTGTTTAATTTTGAAATCACGATGTCCTGTGTATATCTTAGTGAGAATTTAAAACAGGAAAACATGTTGGTACAGTATGTATCAACACCCCTAGAAACTTTATGTGAGTCGGGAACTAAACAAACACTGTGACTTAACTTGCCACATAACAAGATGAGAGGTTTTCATGCAATCACTATTTTCTTGGAGAATTTATTTGATCTGGGGTAAATTTTAGAATGAATGTTTTAAATTTGGGGATAAGAGGAAAAGGAGGCAAATAGACCCGGAAGGAAAAATGGTCGAGTATAGCTGTAGTTGAGTGATGGCTTAATGAAGGACGGAGAAAAGCCGCTGAAGAGAGATCAAGGGATAAAAGATACACAGAAAGCGGTAGAAAACAGGTGAGAGAAGGATCTGTTGAAACATAATTGGAGTTCTTTGTTTTTTTTTCTGCAGTGTTTAAGAAAGTGGTGAATATGGACGAAGGAAAAATATGTGAGAGGTAAATTGGTGAGGGAGTGAGGAATGTCATATATATATATATATATATATATATATATATATATATATATATATATATATATATATATATATATATATATATATATATATATATTTTGTTGAAGACCATGGTATATTTCGCCTGGATCAATTTCCTTTGGCAACTTTCTATTATTCTTACTGTCTTTTTTAGTCTATCTTGTAGATGGTAGATAACTTGTCCTATGTTCATAACTCTTTTCAATAAATGCGTTTGGTAAAAACCAAACTTAAAATTGCTGAGCTTTCGATCTATTCGATCATCTTCGGAGCGTCTTTAGGTATTTTTTCTTCCTTCATCTGCAAAGGAGGAACGAATACCTAAAGAAGCTTCGAAGATGATCGAATAGATCTAAAGTTCAGCAATTTTAAGTTTGGTTTTTATCAAACGCATTTATTAAAAAGAGATATGAACATAAGACAAGTTATCTACCATCTACAAGTGGGTTGCTTAGCGGTAGAGCATCTGACCGGAAATCAGCAGACCCTGGTTCGAGTCCCGGCCAGGAATTTTTCAAAACTTTTTCCCATGGCGTTATTTCTGTCTCGGTAAAGGATTGCCTTCATTGTGCCGCCCTCTGCGCTCCTTGATTCTAATGTTTTTCTAATGTCCCTTTCTTTTGCCTCTCAAAAACTCGTTTCCTGTCTCATTGCTCATTCGCGTCCAATTTTCTCTTTCTCTTGTACTATATGTATATAATAGTGTGCTATACAAGGTTTCTGCATCTTTCTTTCTGTCTTCATAATTGTTTTGAAAAGGCCGAAAATTAAAATATGTCGAAAAGCTCTGTGGTGGTTGTTGTAATCACCCGCAAAACTTGTATTTGCTATTTCTTTGTATATATATATATACATATATATATATATATATATATATATATAGATATATATATATATATATATATATATATATATATATATATATATATATATATATATATATATATATATATAAATATATAATGAAAATGTCAGAACAAACTTTTATAAAATTCATTTCTGATTTTGAAACTGACGTATCGTGACGTCAAACCCAAAGAATGGAGACAAATGTCATCGGTATTCTCACTGCAAAAATGACTCTGCAAATGAATCTTGATTAGGAATTCGAACGCAATGCGTTCAATTTGATCGATCGTTTCCGCAATTCTATTGATTCCTCAATCAGAATGAGAGTTGAAGGCTTCTGCCATTGCCTATTCGGAGTAACTCATTTTTATAGTCATGAGAAACAACTATTGACTCTCTGCATCTTAATAAGTCGCCCAAAATTGGTGCAGAGCGGCGATTCAGTGATTCAATTCTATAATCACTCGAAGAGTTATTTATTCTCTCGCCTTTGCTGTCCCTACATTTTTGTCGACAGATACGAGAGCTTGGGGTCTATTTGAGACCCTCTGCTCCTTCTGAGTGCTTGGAATGTAGCTTTTTACGAAGGGTTGGGATAAGGATGGTTTATGTCAATGTGCTCTTGGAATACATGGGTTTGGTTAATACGCTTTGGGTCCACTTTTATTTAGAAGAATGATAGTGTTGATGTGATGAAAAAGCCAAAATCACCGGGAGATTCAACGGTAGAAATCTTTTAAAAAGATGGTTGGGAAAGTGATGAAGTTGAGGAACGTAAAAGTGTGTGAAACGAAAATAACCAGAGTAATTTAAGGGGAGATTACTTGGTGCACTATACTCTAAAATATGCCTCCGTTTTACAAAAGTGACTCTCTTCTATCTCTGTGTATGTGCGTGTGAGGAGTGTAGCAGAAATATATGTAAGAGAGAGGATGAAGTGAATAATTCTGTCTTCATCTTCTTTCTCTCATCGGTTTACTGCAAATTAATATTATTCAACGTTCATCTTTATTTAAATATAATTTCATAAATTATCACTCTAACAATTTATATAATTCATCCTAATTCACTGCACTTTTCACTCCCGCCTTCCTTCAGCCCTGCCTACACCTATGATTTCAACCTTCCTAAATACAACAAATCAAAAAACACTAACTCTATAATTTAAGAAGGAAATTTTTTTGAGTATTTGAATAATAATTAAATCCTAGTTTCGTTATGACATTTTTTTTATCAAAGTTATTTCTAATAATTCTTTTATAATATCAAAAAACAAAATGGTGAAGTTCAGAAATAAATATAGTATCGAAGTTTTGTGAAATTTTTAAACCCAAAAGAATTGCAAATGGTGAAGTTCAGAAAATTTATTTTTTATATATCTTCTCTATAACTATATTTTTAGCAACGTGATATTTTGAAAGGGGGAAACTATAGTTTAGAATTCTTTTTTAAAATTTCTAAAAATTTAACCATTGCTGCTTTATTTTAGATTTTAAATTTTAATCTTAGTAGCAAAGCGCAAGCTCCCCCCCGTATGGGGTAGTTGCAAAGCCATTGCCTGGTCTTTTAATTATTTAAATCGTTTAGTTTAATTCAAATGTTACTGATAATAATTACTTCCTGTTTCATAACCACGCATCAAAAACTTACAAAATATGGCGTGAATGATACAATGAAACCTTGCTTCATTGTAATTTATAATATTTGAGGCAATTTTTACTTTCCTTGTATTCATGTATGTTTATATATTTTTTCATTTATCTCCTCACTTCTGCCTCTTTTTTATTATGTCGGCGTTTATTTGAGCTTACATCTTTGGGAGCATTTTTAAAATTCTTTTGTGTATTGGACCCTCCTACATGCATTCAATCTATCCATTTTCCTTTGATCATTTTTTTATTTAGGGCAGAGTTTTTTCCTCATCTATTTTAATTGCCTTCATCGGTTTGCTTCCTGCTTTTCTTAAGTTCACAAACTATAACCTTTCTATTGGTACTTTCTTGCATGAAGTTGGAATTATTGTTTTTCATATCGACTTTTCCTTCTGTTCCTTATATTTTTCCATGGGAATGAACAGAATAAAGAGAGATTTGGACTTCTTGTTTCCTTTTCCTCTGGCCTATCTCCTATTCGCTCAGGCGCTTTTTTTTTACAAAGAAACCAATAGGAGGGTAAGCAAAAAGCCAAATCCAAATACAGAGAAATGAGAAGAATCAAGGGTGATAAAATTCATCATTTGAAAATAATAGACTCATAGCAACATTCGAACACCTCCATACTCAACACAGGGAGAAGCACCCTAGCCCCTCATTTCCTAGTCTATAAAATACTCCCTTCGACAGCGCAATGTCAACCAAATAGATCTAGAAAGGAATTCTGCATCAAACACAACCTACCCTTCGCCTTTAACTAGGAAAATACCCTCAGAACGCAACCTCACATTTCAATTGTACAAGGCTACACTATATTATGTCAGGCATACAGAAAACTAGAAGGTAGAGGACTAATCACATACATCCTAGATGACATCCCATTCACACAGACCGACTCAGTGTAAACCAAACTCCCCCCGAGCACTCGCCAACAAATATCATTAACCTATACCTTTCCCCTCCTGTATCTTGCTCACCAAAATATAGTTAGCTCTAGACCGCCTTCCAACACAAAGAAAATTACAACATTGTTGCGGGTGACTCCAACTACTACGAACTTGCCTGGCTAGAATCCCAAGAAAGCGGCACAAGAGCCCACCTCTTTGTCCTGGACAGCCGTCAAATATTAATGCAGTACCTTCCAAACCTACTCTCAAGACACCACTTCAGACACCCCAAAAGTCTAGAAACCACAACCCCACAATTCAATACCATCTGTCAATCTCTCAATTATCATAAAAAATGACAATGATAAGACCATACACCAGCCAATCCCACCTACTTACACTAATATGACAGAGATGATTGGGAATACTTAATTCCGTATATGGAACAAAACTCCAAAATTATCAGCCGCCTACTTCCCTAGCATAAACATAGCCTATCCATACTACGAAAACATACTCGCAAAAACAACTAACGAACACACCCAGGCGGTAAACCCGTCATTATAACCCAAATATCACTGGGAGCTATCAAAACGCATCATATACTCTTTTCCACCGGCCCTAACCCTTTTTCTCTATGACGTCACTCAAAGGAATCTTTATAGCACAATCTAAAACTATGCAGATGGAAGTGAAATTTTCTCACGGTACTAAAAACACACAAAAAGCTCGAGGTTTACCCCTTCAAATTACAAGATTCAAACGCTGGCTACAAGAGGACCTAATGGCTTTCTCACCTTCAAAATCTTCTGTTATTCTGTTAACAATCCATAAATTGAAGTACAACAAACCCTTTTGCATCCTCCCATCAAACACTTCTCTCTCCTTTAACACAATACCGGCAATGCTCGGTGTTACACTTTTTTAAGAATAAATTCTTGCAACAAATAAGAAACACAACGAGTAAAACTTAACTCACTCACAGGAACAACATAAGAGGAGTTCTAGGAATGTTCATGTACAAACAATGCATTCTTAAAACTACAAAAATACAAATATTTATAATAAAATGGCTGGATAAAAGTCCGTTATATCATATTTCCTAAACTCTTAATATCTGGTTTGATATGGCGTGTTTGAAGCCTCCAGGAACGGAGTAAATATGTATTAAAAAAGAGCTGTTGACTTTGATAGAATTCAAATTATTCCTTAACACTTTCCCTCCTTCGGGGTGGAATTCCACCCATCATATTTCTGTTGAAAATGATATTATTACACAAATAGTAAAAACATCAGGCAGTAATCATAATTTTGCGCCAATATTAGAGTCTAGTACGTGTGCATCCGAACAATTACGTCATATTTTGCGCTGCAAGCAAACCTCAACGTGGCCGTTCTTGAACAGACGTGATTCTGTCTGTACGTGTCACCTATGTCTCCTCCCATGTAAGTATTTATTGAGAAAATAATTGTTTATTTTGCTTTCCCTGTTTGCATAGATCCCTTTTACTACTAACAATTAATGATTTCTGTCTAAACTGTCAATATTAGGCTACATGGTCGTTTATTTTGGGGATGTATACCATCCACTGGGAGGCAAGACTCATGATTTTGCAGTATAGTCAAAAGTCATACTAATGCGCGCTCTCTCACTCACTCTCTCTAAATAGATACACATATATAGTATAGTATTTTCTTCAGATATACAACCCATACGATGCCACGAAAACGCCACCGAGAATTTGTTGTGTCCAGTCAGGAATATCTTCAACTTTTGCATGTTGATGATAGCGATGAAGATGCCCTTTTTGATTTGGATGTCGATGACGAGCAGCATTCGTTGCAGATGCTGCTCGCGAAGCAGCTCAGGCGGCTACACTTGTTCAAATAATAGATCCTCTCGTTCTGGAAGAGAACGCAAACCAAAGCTGTTTTGAGACAAAAACCAATGACATAAAATGGACAAAAACATTCCCACCTGTATCGCTGGTGCATATAATACAACCAGATAAGGAATGGGGGAAAATTCTACTCCAGTATGATGATAGGCCTACACCTTTGTAGGTATTACAAGATGTATGCAACCTTTATGACCTTAGAAGAGCCTTACACTTTGCTGATAATACAAAAGCTCCAGATCGGCAGGACTCTAACTATGACATGGAACGTTCGTCCACTTATCGAACATTTTAATACTACCTTCCAAAATGCTATTGCACCAACTTATGACCAGACAATTGATGAACGAATGACAAAATTTAAAGGTCACAATATCATAAAACAGTACATGAAAGATAAGCCTATCGAAAGGGGATTCAAATATTGGTGTCGCAATGATGCAAAAACGGGTTATCTCTTTGAATTAGACATATACGTTGGGAAGAAAACAGCTAATGCAGAAGTGGGTCTGAGAGTATTGTCATGCAGTTAACAATATCATTGTCAAATTCAGGTTGCAGGGTGTTCTTTAACAACTTTTATAACACACCAGGATTAGTATATAAACTAATGAAAGGGCATTATATATTATATTATTGTGGAACGGTGAGACAGAATCGTAAGGGACTTCCAAAATATCTAGGGTTGGACAAGGGAATGAAGAAAGAAGATATTGATGAACGTTACTGTGATGGAATGTCCTTGGCGAAATGGCTTGATACAAAGCCTGTCATGATGCTCTCTATAATTGATTCTGGTGCTGCGATGAATACTCTCTCCGTCAAACGCCGACAGAAAAGCCAACCTGGTCGAGTAGAAATCAAGGTTCCAGCAATGGTACAACGCTACAATAGGTTCATGAAAGGAACTGATCTGCTGGATCAGAAAACCACAGTCTATGGGTTCGATCGAAAAGTCCAGGAAAGTACTATTGTAGATCATTCTGGGACTTCATAGACATAGGGATCGTGAATTCCTTCATTGTTCACCAGAAACTGGTTGGAAAAATGTCTCGAAACAAAGAAAATAAAATATCATAACTCAACAAAGATTTTCGATGACAGTTGCCATCGGCCTAATTGGAAATTTTTTTTCCAGGAAGAGAGAGCCTGCATTTTCTCAACAATTCAGAAGTCAAACGACAAACCGACACAGAATTCACTATTTAGAAAACCATGGGCGTTGCAGACAATGTAACAGCAACGATAAAACCAATCATAAAGGATTCATCAAGTGTTTGGACTGCAATGTGTATCTTTGTCTAAAACAAAAGCAGCAATTGTTGTGAAGCATATCATTGAAGTCAATGATGCGTACATTGCTTTTTTCTTATCATTTGGGGAATCCATTTATTACAAGAAAATTTATATTCAGTGTTTTGATAAATAAAGTTCATTTTTGCATCATAGCTTTTTTTCAATCCTCTGCTTACATTATAAGGGTGGATTACAAATAAATCCTAAGGAGAAATAGTTGATTCAGGCCGATATTTATTTGTACTAACCAGCTCACAAATACTTTAGGGTAGGAATGGTATAAAAGCAATCAACCAAACTTCCAATTTATCTCCATGCACTATTTAAAGTTCTGATGTTTCTTTCCCAATGGGTGGGATTCCACCCAAATTTTCACCACCCTAGTACTCATATAAAATATGACGGCCAAACTTAGTAACACATAATTCGTGCATAGATATAGGATATCTATCAAAGCAACACAAAAATTTTGAAAAAAATAAGTAACTATAATTTTCGGGACGGAAAGTGTTAAAAATGATTGACATGTGACAAAACCTTTTGATTTATAAAGAACTCAGTGCAAACCTTAAAAATTGAAGAGAAAAAGTTATCCACTTCGTAAATGTTTTCTAATATTATCGTTTTCTTTTATTCTGGCTTTGATGGAAGACAATCTTAAACCAAGCAATAGGGAAGGGGGGAAACGTGAGTGGGATGCGCTTGACTTCTAAAGTTATCTTAAATTAAAATAAGGAAAATTGCTAATGAATGATGATTATATAACATTGCAATAATAGTATCTTTACTATGACAGATAATTTTATCGGTTTCAATCTATGTAATGTGTATATAAAATGTATTACTCACTTCACCACTTCGTAGTCCGACGTGGTAAAGAGATCCCTGCCTTATATATATATATATATATATATATATATATATATATATATATATATATATATATATATATATATATATATATATATATATATATATATATATATATATATATATATATATATATATATATATATATATATATATATATATATATATATATATATATATATATATATATATATATATATATATATATGAATCCAAGAAACCGCAAGACCAGAAAACGGGAAAATATTTCTTCGGAAATATTATTTCCTAATTGGCAAAAATTCCGTACAGGGGTGGGATTCGAACCGTGCACACTGAGGCAGCGAGAATCCGTTTTGATCTCAATTAAACCATCTCTTAAGCCACTTGGCTACGCGGAAGACCAAAAAATCTTCTCCTTTGTCCTTTGAATTCCCTATTAATTTTCTCTCTCTTTCATAGTCCCGATCGACCTTGCGAAACGTAGCTTAAAAGCTACGTTATATAGATTGCCGAGAAGGTAAAAAAAGCATACCACAGAGACGACTGGAAAAGATACAGAAGAGAATTAAATATTTATATACCAAAAACACTAGAAAGAGCAACGTTAGAAGATATAGATAGAAAATTGGAAAATGAAAGTTCTTTGCAAGCAGCAGACGAAATTGAAATACCAAAAAGTGTCTAAAAGACGATTTAGAACTTTACCTGGACGCCCAAATTTGGTTAAAAGAACAGAAGATTAGGTGAAATATTGGATGAAATTAGAAGTAACGGCACAACGTGGGAGCTGCACGATAAAATAAAAAAAACGAGAACTGACTACGGAAATAACGGAAAAGAAAAGTAAAAATTTGAACGAAGCAATACGAAGGATTAATAATGATGCACCTGTAGAGGAGGAATTTGGGAGAAAAGTTAATAAAATAAAAGGCAAAGCAGAACCCCGCAAAAAAATAAAAATAAAATACAAGCAAGGAAACAACATAGAAAACGAGGATAGAGTTGAACGAACAGATATTCAGTAATAATTGGAAAAGGATTTGCGACATAGGTGCAAAAGAAAATGGAAAATTCTATATCAATTTCGAGCACAAGATCATATACTCGCTTAATAAGGAAATCGATAGAACATATCCTCACCTCTTTGTAGATGCAAGGAGAGACCCCTACGGTGGTATCAACGAGAAGATCACCAAACAAAGTGTGAATATCACAATTGCACTCTTCAAACAGAAAGCACCAGGAAGATCTGAGCTCACCAAGAAAAATTACGAGGAAGCGCTTGGCAACATTCTAAAGGGAACACCAATTGTACTGAGTGCTTGTCTTCGCACAGGCTACTTTCCAGATCAGCTAAATGTCGCGAAGATGATCTTTATTTCCAACCGGGAAAACAGCCATATCAAGTTAGAGCTACAGACGAATCTACTTGACTTCATCCGGAAAGTATTGAAAAATAATAATAAACCAACCACTAAGTAAGCACCTAGAGGAAAATGAAGTCCTAAAAAACTATCAGTTTGGATTCAGGAAGAAAAGAAACAGAGATAGCTTTACAGTCAAAACTGAGAAAATCGCTAGAGCTAAAATTAAAAGGCTAGTGTCGATATGGTCGGCAGGGACGTATTGAAGGCATTTGACAAGATCTGAACAAAGTGATTGCAATATAACATCTACACTTAATAATAAAAAAATTAGAAAGACTACTCTGAGACTATATGATGGAAGGATACGAATTCGCCAAGATCGGAAACTTGAGGCTGGCCTTCCGCAGGGAGGGTGTCTGAGTCCGTTCGTTATACTCAGTGTACACGGCAGAAATCCCACTTCTCCTCGATGAAAGATACCTCAACATCCAGTTCGTCGATGACGTTACCAAACCGTCGTATGCCAATACAGTAATGACAATGTGAGGGTATGGAGCGTACATACTCGCATGCCGCCAGACAATCGTGGAAACGAAAGAAATTTGTCGTTTGAGTTGACCTTCGTCTCCTCTCTCTCTCCCCCCCCCCTTCCCCCAACTGGCGACAGGAAGTTTGACGAAAGAAGGCCTATCTCACAGAGAAGCCTAAATTCTATTTGCCTTCTTTATGATACCATGGAGATTGTCCAGAAGGCACTGTGATAAGCAAATTGTCGTGAATGGAATCTCTCTCTTGATTTCCCACAATCCACGGTATAAATAACATCGCTGTTCATCCCTCTACAGCAGTGTCCTAAACCTACTCGCGTAACGCATAACCCTCACGTTGAACGAGAGTCGTTGCCGCAACGTATCGACTGCCAACGCGCCGCCGAGTCAACTTGGTCGCTGTCTCAAAGTGTTCCTGAGGTAAATCCTGTACCGCAGAGTCTGTGACTAGAAGAATACGCTCTGTTGCTCAACGTAACTTGAGAAAGAAAAGGAACATCCAAATAGTTACTGGAAGTTACTATTTGTTAGTGTCACATCCAGTTAGGAGTGAACTAACCGTAACTGCAGTCAACAGCCCCAAACCCGTCGTCTTATCCCCCTTCTCCCCGAGAACTCGTGTTAACGCCACTCGAACCACCCCGTCTGGACCTAAGTAGTCGTCTCTCCAATCCATCACAATTAATGGTAATCTGTAAACCCAGTGTCCCTATATTCTTAAATTACCTATTTAATTAACAGTGATTGATACTCACATTGAGTCATTATAAATCTAGACGCTTAACGTCAGTGTTAAATATTTAATCCTTAATTTTGCCCGTTTAACTATTGCTAATTATTATATTTGTGTAAAGTAAAGTTTATTTTTTGTACGTGTGTTTATTTGTGGCTCCTCCTTTTGGACGTACCCTTGGCAAGACTTTAATTAAGAATTCCTTCGGCTAATTTATTCAACCTGTATTATGCACTCTTAGAATTCAACAATCACAAACCTTCCCACAGTAACAAGTGGGACTTTTATAGTGAGAATCCTGGCTACGGCACAACACGCCTCTAACCAGCTTGCGCACGTTCAGTAGGAATTAAAGCCTACCTATATATATATGTATATATATATATATATATATATATATATATATATATATATATATATATATATATATATATTATATATATATATATATATGATGAAAATTAATGCAATATCGCAAGAAAAGATAAGGAATTAAACCACATTCTCCGAACACAATTTAAATCAGAACAGTTTTAGTGTATCTCACACCCTTTTTCAACTGACACTGGGCAGAAAATATTAGAAAAGTGCGTACATACATAACACAGGGTTATACGTCGAAACTGTTATACGAAAGCAAATAAACAAAATAGTGAAATGTCAGCCCTTGAATATGTTTAAGGCCTTCCCCCCCTCCCCCCCTGATTAGCCACAAGTATGGGATTGGGGGAAAAAAGAGGGGATCTTTCACGACCTGACCCTGTGTTATGTATGTACGCACTTTTCTAATATTTTCTATCCAGTGTCCTGAATTAAATTGTCTTCGGAGAATGTGGTTTAATTCGTCATATATATATATATATATATATATATATATATATATATTATATATATATATATATTTATTATATATATATATATATTTATTATATATATATTATATATATATATATATATATATATTTATATTAATATATATTTATATATATATATATATATATATATATATATATATATATATATATAT
Organism: Ceratothoa steindachneri; assembly: GCA_963969495.1. Classification (NCBI taxonomy): domain Eukaryota; kingdom Metazoa; phylum Arthropoda; class Malacostraca; order Isopoda; family Cymothoidae; genus Ceratothoa; species Ceratothoa steindachneri. Next base: position 204,530,303 of record OZ018323.1, on the reverse strand, counting down.
ATATTTATATATATATATATATATATATATATATATATATATATATATATATATATATATATATATATATATATATATATATATATATCCTCCTTTCAGTACGAGAATACGATCAGAAATAGCCTATCCAAAGATAGATCGATCGATAAAGAACAGGGAGTTTATTTTATTCCATGCGATTCATGTAATAAAGTATATATCGGTGAAAGCAGCAGATTTTCCAAGAGAATGAATAAACATAAATGCGATGTGCGACGTGGTGCCCTCTCCTCGAGTTTATTTCTACATATGTCCAATGAAAATCATCATATTGATAATGCTAGAATATTTTATAAGTCTCACAATTATATACATCGACGCTTAATTGAATCGGCACTTATAAAAGAAATTCCAAACTTTAATACTTCCGACGGTCAATTTTATACTAATACCTTAATAAGCAAGAAATTCATACTTCCGTTTCTCAAAAATACCGACACATTCACACATCTTCCACCTTAGCGCCACTGATTTGTGCGTTTGTACGTTAAGCAACTCTGTATTTCACCTGTTTACTAGCGACTGACAATGACGTATGTTTCCGTCAAAACCTGGTTTCGCATAAAAACTAGTCCTATTACTGTGGTTTTATCCATATATATATATATATATATATATATATATATATATATATATATATATATATATATATATATATATATATATATTAGTGATAGAGTCGTTCCTTGGGAACCTTATTCGTAGCAGGAATATGAAGACATATGCTTGGCACCCACTTCTTTAGTTGTACTCCTACTAATTTCAAACATTCTGCCATCATAAACAGTATACACAGTGCTTACAAAATCAGTTCAAATTGGTTTCACTTTCATTCCGAAATAGAATATCTTAGGAGCTTTTTTCATTTTAATTTTTTCCCAGACCACCTTTTTGACAGACTTACTTCCAATTTCTTATTTAAAATGTTCTCTCGCAAAACCCCTCTAATAACTGTCACTAAACAAAAACTATTCTTAAAACTGCCTTATCTTCCACTTGACACAAAATTCAACAAAGCTTTACTCTCGACTCTTAATAAATACTTTCCCCAATGCAAGTTTCTCCTAATTAATTATAATCCTCTTGCTGTCTATACTTTCCTTCACACAAAGACCAACATTCCCATCTCCAAACCTCGAATACTCTGCTATACGAGAACATTCACTAAAACTTAACCACCCGCTTGACCCTGATTACCTTAGTATACTCTCTTCTGCCTCCTCTTCTCTAAGTTTAAAATTTTTTAAATCTCTTTACATGAAACAAATAAACCCGGAACTCAATGATTATTCATCATCCCTTAAATTATTCACTATATAGACAAATGTACAATGTCGTAGAATTGCTCATAGTCTGGTCCAATAATTATTCTAGTCCTTGATCTGGACACACCGCTTTTGTTTAAGTCGATGGTATTGACCCTATGACTCAATCTACGATCATATATATATATATATATATATATATATATATATATATATATATATATAGGTAGGCTATAATTCCTACTGAACGTGCGAAAGCTGGTTAGAGGCGGTCAACTCAAACGAGAAATTTCTTTCGTTCCCACGATTGTCTGGTGGCATGTGAGTATGTACGTTCCATACCCTCACATACAACCAACCGAATCCCCCTTAATAGTTTTCTTTCTGCCTAATTCTGTCCGTAATATCAGTTGTTACTCCCAGCTTCACCGTTATAAGGTTAGTAATCGTGCAGATAAATTTTTCTTTCTATTTTAGTTTGTCCCATTAATATCTAAACGATCTGGTTTATGATTGACTTTTCCTAATTTATGTTTTAGTCGTCCTTTTGACCCCTCCATTATTGATTATTTACTATTTAAACTTTCGTGCCTTAGTCTACTCGTATCATTTAATGTTCAATAACTTAAATTTTACTTAATTGAATTACTTGCTTCGTTCAATCTATTAATATTCGCTTTGATTACATACCCCCTGATCTAACTTATTTTCGATTGTTCGCCCTGCCCTTATAATTCTCTCTTGCTGTGGTTTATAGTGAATTTTTTGTATTCTGCTTGATGTTGATTCATGTTTATTATTCATATTTGTTGCTCATGGGATTATTTAATTTTTTTTTCCTCAGTCTTATTAATCGATTTCTTCATGCCTTGCTTTCGACTTTATTGCTATAGTTTACAATTTTTGTATTTCGATAGGAATTTAATTTATGTTTATTATGCATATTTTAAACTCATGGGATTATTATTTAATTTAGTTATTTTTTACGATATTACATCAATTTCTTATTCATAGATTTTCACCAATTTGCTTTCAACGGTTTAGGATTATATATTTCATTTTAACTTCTTGCTTTCGGTAATCATTTTTGACTCCTGTAATGTTTTTATTGCTGTGTTTAGTTTTTCTTATAAAAATAATTCTTTGTATTTAGAATTCGCTGTTGATGGTCATCGTTAATGACACCGAAACGTCCGGAAAATTAAATGTTCAAAACTATCGCATATGTCTTCATATTCCTGCTATATATATATATATATATATATATATATATATATATATATATATATATATATATATATATATATATATATATATATATATATATATATATATATATATATATATATATATATATATATATATATATATATATATATATATATATATATATATATATATATATATATATAATTTTTATGTGTTTTTCTTCTTTATTATTATCAATAATTCTCTTACTTACTCAGTTTCTCATATTGATTTTATTAATTCAGTTGATTCTATTTCGGTGTGTTTATCCTTTCGGTAATCTTGTATTTTATCTATAGATCTTGTTGATGTTATATAACGTTATTTTCAGGCTTCGGTTAAGTCGTTGTTTGTAATGTATTCGTCGGATTTCACTTTCTAGTACTATTATTCGGTTAATTTCATTTTGGGGAATTATGTTTTTTATATCTTCTCACACTTTCGTTGCTGGTTTTTGTTGGGTTATATTGACGGGTTTTATTCCAGTTCTTAGATGGAGTTCCTTTGATGGTATGAAAGTACTATGTCTACTCTGTTGCCTTGCACTGTTTCTGTGGTGATTTTCTCTGTTATAATAGACAACGCTGTATCCGTTCCTCGCTTGCTCCTGAACCCGTGTTGTTGTGGGTTGTACATGTTATTTCCAGTAAGGTGTTTAATTAACCTGTCATTTAGGAGTTTTTCTAGGATTTTAACCAGAAATTCCAAGAGCGAGATTGGGCGGTAGCTTCCGACTTGGTGTTTTGGGTTGCCTGTCTTCGGTAGGAAGATCATCTTTGCCATTTTAAAGGTTTGGGGAAAGTATCCAATATTAAGGCAGGCATTGGAAATCTTAACTATCGATTAATATACATTTTCAGGAGCATTTATTAGATGTGCCTTAGTTATGCCGTTTTGAAAGATTTTATGACTGTGTGGTATTAGTCATTCAGAAGGGTATTCCATCCCCCAAGGGGTGGCGTCTCTCCTCGTCGACGTATCTGTATGGTGCAGTGCGCTCTTGTTTCGCCTCTGGGGCTTGTAAGATTTCCTATTCGTGCTCCATGTCATATTCTTGGTTCTCCTCGGGTTTTATCAAGAATATTTGTTTTTAGTAATTTTGGAAGTGCTTCTGGATTTCTTCGTTTTTTTTTGTATTTCCTGATCCTATATTTTCAGTTTTATTTTTTATTTTTGTTGAGATCCTCGTAGGTTTCTGTAATCTCTTCAGAATTTCTTCGGATCTGTTTTCACATCCATTTTGCCTATTATATTGTTCCATACTAGATTTTACTTCTCTTTAATAAAAGTACCTATCTGCCTTCTGATTACGATTAGCCTTCGGTACCTCTCCATATTATTACCCATTTCTGTAATTTCTTTTGTTAAATTCTGAAATTCTTCCATCTTTTCCTGTATTTCATGGTTCCATCTGGGAGCAGGTTGGGTTCTGTATTCAATTATTGAGGTGTGAATTCTGTCCGCTTCAACGATTTTTTCAGTGATTAGTTTTAGTTGGATTTCAATTTCCTATGATACTTGGTTGTTTAAGGATCCAGTTTCTAATGTACTTAAGTATTCTTTGTAACCATTCCAGTTTGTTCTGCCGATAGCTTTCCTTCGTGGTATTTTGATTTGGATGGGTGAAGTTGAAATGGTGATTATCATACCTAAATGGTGGGATGGGGTTGCGGGGCCTGGTTCTGTGTGGTAGTTTAGGTTAAAGTTTTGATTGGTAAGTATGATGTCTGGCGTGGTTGATGCTCTAGCTGTTAAGTAAGTGGGAAAGTCTGGTCCTTCCCTACTTAATATTTCTCTTTGTATTAGAAGTTGGAGGGATTTACCTGTTCCGTTTGTATTTGTTGTGTATCCTGCCTCCCTGCATCTTGCATTGAGGTCTCCTGTTAATATGGTTGAGGCCTGGCGTCGGAAGAGCTTGAGGAAATTGGGAATTGGAAGGTACAAGCGTCTTGGGGGTTGGTATGCCCCAGCTATGACGAGATCTCTTGTTGTCATTTCTATTTTTACGGCTAGATAGGACTCTTCTAAGTCGTTTATTTCAGTGAAGTCGATTCCGGTTTTAACGCCAATTGCTACACCGTCGTATCTTGTTTGGGTGTAGTTAGTGGTAATAACTCTATAGCTTGGGATTTTTATGGTCTCCGTTTCTGTGTTAATACCGTGTTCGGTTATAATAATTACGTCTGGATCTTTTTTTCTTATTATATTTAAGTAGGCTAGTCGTTTTTCTTGCCATCCGTTTACATTCAGCGTAAATATTTTAATTTTCGGATGGTACTTATCCATGTTGGTTTCTTTATTTAAGGTCTCTTCCTGACTTTATTTTTTCTGGGTGGCCTGGGGATCGAGTGCGTCCATTTCTTTTATTTTTGAACTCTCCGTTCGAGATGCTGTAGCCTGATTCTGGGGTGATATGAATCATTCCCTGTTTTAGTCCATTATGAACTTCGGTTTCGTTAGCGCCTGCTTCATAATTCCATCTGTATTTTCCTTTGATTGGTCCGTCAAAAATTTTTTTTCGTTTGTATTGTTTGGGTATTGGGTTAGTATGGGATCCGTAAACTTTGATGTTAAGATCCTGGGTGTTTACTTTTGGTTTTGTCTTTTCAGAGTTCGTCTTTGTGGTTTCCTCTTCGGTGGATCTTCCTCAGATTCGTTGTCCATTTCACTTTTGTCTTCTTCAAGGATTGTGTTTTCTGCATTCTCTTTTCGAGTCATATTAATTTTGTATAGCTCGCTCGAGGGTGGGTTCTCCGGGAACCACATCTTTGTTAGCCCTTTTTTGTCTAGCATGGTGTTGAGTTCCTTCGCACATGAGCCTGGTTTCGACATATTGACGAAGTGGGCGTGCATTAGGTAAAGGATTAGGTCCTGTCTCATGCTTCTCTTCGATGTTCACTGTTGTGGTCTGTGAGGCGGGTGTTGTGGCTTTTCCGTTTGCAGTAGCTGCGGCGTAGGAAGTATTTGTCCTCTACTTTTCTGTGTTTATTTCAATTTTCTTCTTCCGAATTAGTTCTTTCTTTATTGGGCAATTCATAGCTAGAGTTCTATGCCCATTTCCGCAATTCAAGCACTTCTTTTCTGTGCTCCTGCATTCGTTCGACCTGTGTCCCTGGCTTGCGCATTCATAATATGCCTTTCTTTTATAGTTACAATCTTTAGTTGGATGTTGATCGAGGTCGTGGCATGTGAAGCAGACTTGCACGGAGACAAATGTTTCCCTTTCTACTTGATCTGAGGAAATTTTGGTGTAGAAGGCGAGCAGTCTATGTTCCGATGATTTTTTGGCTATTTCCGTTGATCTAAAGATAACTTTGAAGACGTGGTTGTGATCTTCTCCATTTTGATTTTTAAACTTGATTTCGTCTTCAATTTTTGCCCAGTCTTGCTCCTTTTCCAGTTCCTCCTTAATTTCCTTTTCCGTGTGTTCACCGACCCAAGGGTCGAGGCGCCTGCAAATCACTCACCTCTTTATCTATACGTCAGGGGGAGTTCGAGGTGCGAGGCCGATCTTTTCCAGATTTTTTGCTGCGTTTTCACTCAGAAAGAGGTCAAGATCTTTCTCAGTATCGCAAAGCAATAAGTATCGATTATGTTAGTCCTGAATCATAGGAGTATAAGTCCAATGTCCGCGTAGATAGTCTTCAGTGTCTGTTCCCGAGATGGTTTCTCCTTACCGGGGAGGACGCGAACAGGGACCCTCTTCGCTCCTTCACGGTCGTCCATTTTAGCCGCTTAGAGCCTCCTTCTTCTTTGTGTTTTTTTCTTCTTTGTACATATTTCTCTGCTTGGTATAAAAGTATGTTAAAATTTTGAGATAAAAAATGAGAATGATTTCCCTATCCCCACAATCTTTATCGTAGTCGGTATATCTGCCTGGGTGAAGATGATGGATGAATGAGATGATGGACACGGGGAGGCTCTCCAGAAAGATGACTCATGGCGGACTTGATGATGGGTGGTGATTAAATCAACTACCACCTCCCTGGGTATCGCCTCTTCTGGGGTTTGGGTATCAAAACTGCTTCCAGCTCACATAGAGACGGTTTTATGTCCCTCTATGATTACTGCCGGTCCATCAGGGATATAAAGAACTCTTTCACAACGGTTGTAGCTTCACCCCTTGTCCGGGGTCCCTATGACGGAAGGTTCCACAGTAGGTTAGTCCACAAACCTGCTTTCCCAACCAACTGTGCATTCAAAGCCGCCATATTCCTCGTTTTATGCTCCGCGTAAAACGAGGAGCTAAAAACCTCAATCTAGTGATCCATAAGGAATTCTTCTATTTCTGCTTCTCTTATCACATAATAATTCCTATACTTAATTATAATCTTCTTTGGTGCTGTGGCACCTTAAAGTTTTCTAATAGATTGCAAAACAGCCTGGGTTAGTTTCAATTTGCATTCGGTCGTCCATTTCTTCCAGCAACCTTTCCTTCCCCTCTCTAATCAGGACATTGACTTTCGTTTTCACTTCCCTTCTCCTTCTTTACAGTTTAGGTGTTGGCCCCATTTCCATTGTAATTTGGCGAATTAGCTTTATTTTCATTATTTGCCTTCTTATTTTGGACGGCCATCCTGGAGCCAAGAGAGTTATTGTTGCCATTTAGTGTATACTCTTATCGTCCGCATCTCTTTGCTTTCTCTCAATCCTTTTTATTTCTCGGTCAATTTCCTTTAAACTTTTCCTTTACAAACCTGGTAGCAGATCATTCGTCAGTTCGTACTGATATTTGTCCCGCCCAGCCTTTGAGTGTTGTTTCTTCACCGGGCTAGGCACTTGTATGGGCTAAGTGCTATTGTGACAACGATAGAGTTTTGGTCCGTTACTAATACTGGGCCCGGCTAGACATACATTTTCCATTGTAACCCACTGCTGGTCAAAATAATGTCTGGCTTAGCGGGGCTCTATCAGATACGTACGTGGGGAAATCCAGTCCAGCTCTTACCCCTATTCTTTTTTGGATGAGACGATCAAGACTTTCCCCCTATTTTGTTATCCGAAGTATACAGGTCACCCCCCCCAAAATGGGCCTGCACACACTTTTTTTTGATATATCCTTCATTCATTCACTAATCACCTTTACTTTGTAGGACATGACAGAAGCAACACCTGTGAACACAACTATATCTTAATGAGAGCTCCAGCAAAGAATATACTGCGTCAAACATTACTACAAGACAGGCTCGTTCAAGAAAGTGCAGGACACTTTCGTGCATTAGTTTAAATGTGGAAAAGCCCCCTCCAAGAGCAGAATTCAGGACTGGGTGGACTTCACTGCAGCCAGTGGCAACCGTCCAAGTTATTCAGGATGCCTCAGGAAGCGTACAGCTGAGCTGGTCGAGAGAGTGAGAGAGTCAGTTCAGCAGAGTTTAAAACCCATTGTGCGCAAGCGAAATCAATCCCTCGACATATCAAGTGAGAGTTGCAGGAGAGGGCGAGTAATGGATGTAAAGGCCTACCATTACAGAATACAGACAAAGTGGACCCTTACAGCCTCATAAGAGGAGCAGAAAAAGGCTATGGTAGTCAAGATACTGGAGAAGATTCAGGAGACCCCAACTTTCCTTAACCTCCTTTGGACCTCAGATGAAATTCACTTCCATCTTGAAGAAAAGGTAAATTCGAAGACAAATCTCTTCTGGGGGACCTCCAGACCAATGGGGTATCCACCAAGCCCCTACACTCCACTAAGTGAACGATATGGACTACAATCTCAGCCAGAGGAATCATCCACCATTCTTCTTAGAGGAATCTGGCGCGACAGTGACAGTCACCAAGGAGCGGTATGTTGACGTCTTCAAAACCTTCAAAAGGGAGCTGCAGACCCTGTTCCCGTATCTTATGGGGAAGTTCTGGTTCCTGAAAGATGGCGCAAGCTCTCACACCTCAAACCTGTCCAAAGATTGGCTGAAAGAGAAATTTGGTGGCCGTGTGATCAGTCTCAAGACTGATTTTGAGTGAGCACCTCACATACTAGACCTTATCCCCCAAGATATATTTCTCTGGGGCTACCTTAAAGACAGAGTGTACGCAGGGAGACCCACGACTATCACGGAACTCAAGAAAGACATCAGGGAGGAGATCAGAACTATTAGTCGGTCGGTTTGTAAGGACGTCATGGACAAATTTGCGCTGCGTCTCAAAAATGCACAGAGCTAAATAGAGGTCATCTCAAACACGTGCTCTATAATAAATAGGAAAAGTCCAAAGACTCTCATGTTTTGATAAGATGTTTTGAAACACAATAAACTAGTTAGCCCCAAAGTTTCATCCAATCCTTGCCGAAAATTAAGAAATGAGGCCTATTGAAAGTTGGGGCCCGTTTTGGGGGGGTGACCCTCTATTCCGAAAGTCTTATGCGCGCACTCAGGTCACCGATGTATATCACTCTACTATTCCTGCTTACTCGATTGAATGTCTGGGTACCTGTTTTAATGGCGATATAGCTTTCGGCTAAATTCTCAAAATCTCTATGCTCTATACATTTTTTACCAGCAATTATTACCCGTTAAACCTCTCGTTTGAGTCACTCTTCGAAGAGGTAAAATTTCCGTAATTTTAACTCATACTTATCGATCCTTAACCCGTGCTCACATATCACTGCAACGTCAGAATATTCTCTAGTTAGCACGTTACAAAAATGAATTTTCTTTTCCTTCAGGCCCTTTATGTTTATTTACCTTTTCTATTTTGAGCATCTTCACTTCTGTTTCCATTTTATATTCAGATTTTATCCTAGAAACACTGCTCTTCATACACCTCAGTCTGGAAGTCCGACACCACTTGAATTTTCAATTTACAATTTCGTCTATTATTTCCAAATCGTTGAAGTCATGCGGGAACTCGTGTTCCGTAATGAAATCAAGGTGTAGGTTCAGCTCATTCCACGTGAATTCTTCTGCAACTATTCCTGCTTCTTCTCTTTACTCTTCACTGTTCTTTGGTTCTTTCCGTGATTCTCTTGTATTTTCTTTTCTCTTATTCGTCTTTACTTGGGAGCTCTCCTCTTCTTTGCTTTTCTCATTCTCGGATTCTAAGGAAGACTCGTACGTATTTGTCTCTTTGCCTGCATTCCTTTTATTCTCTATATGCTTTTCTTCTTTTTTTGTTTTTTCTAAAATGTTAAATTTTCTTCCTTGCTTTCCTTCATTTCTTTATCGTGCTTTATATCCTTCGGTATCTTTTCTTCCTCCACTTTTTTTAGGTTTAAGATATCCCTTGAAGGTGGATTCTCGGAAAACCAGAAGGTCCCCTTCAGGCACATTTTCCAAGGCCATATCAATTGGAAGAGGCCTCGACTACAAAGCGGTCATTGGCTTGGATGACGATGTCTATTTCGCCTGGAAAGTAGATAGAAACAGTGTCATCCACAGTAGTCATATCCACAGCCCACCAGCCAGGCTGAGGGAGAACTACATTTCTATGCACAATTCCATGACCATCTTCAGCACAGGACTAATAACAATATTCATTTGATAACTGAATGCAAGGTAAAGGATGAAAGGTAACAAGAGATGTACTCCTGAAGTGGACAGAACTTTGAAATGTTGGTCGAAAGAAATATATTCAAAAGGATATGTCCATATTTTCCAATATACCACAATTGTAATGCTCCTACAAAAACAGACGTCGCACTAGGCATTGGACAGGTACTAGGGCTGTAATTTATTGCTTTACAGTAACCATACCATCTATGTATTTCTTCAACTTCAAACAGCATTTAGTAAAGACACCAAAGAAATTATGAGATCATTTGTCGTTTTCTGCAAAACTGCGAGAGGTCAAAGTATTAAGAATACTATTTCAACCGAGATTTTTTGGACTCTCATGTAATGTCCTGCCGAAACTTGACCTTACCTACAAGAGTATTACGGCATCATTCATGGTGCATTAAATAGCGGGATCTGTCATTTATTTCTTTATACTAACCACATATACAGCTGCCTCCAAAGATTTTCGGACAACTAAGAATTTTTTGGAATTAGATACAGCGGGTCGTAAAGTTTTAATTTGCACATCGATATGAATATCAGTGAAATAAGGAGGAATCAATAAGAATAATTTTCTTATGTATGTGCCTTACAAAAACCAAGAGTGGAAAAATACGAAATTTGCAAAAACATGTGACAGATGACCAATTGAAGCTCTGTAAAAATTGCAGCGACAGCAAACTGTTACAGGAAGCTCAATAGTGTTGTTGAGAGTTCCTCGTGAGGAGAGATAAGAGCAGTTTTTTCTTTTCGATAATAACTGGCTTCAGTTGCTTATTAGAAGTGACACACGACGTCTTGCGGCCTCATTAAAGTCTTGAGAGTGTTTCCAGTGAAATCATTTTGTAAGACAGAGAGAGAGTGTCAATTCATTGCCATGGTAGTGTTGTCCAGGAAGCACAGTATGGTGGACGCAGACTTGTGAGATGGAGCATTTTCCTACTGGACAATCACATCCCAAGTATTTCTGGATCGGTTTCGCGCTGAGGGCACCAAATAATCTCTCAGGACAGCTTGGTACTTCTCTAAATTCAAGTTGTCATTACAAACGGTGACACGACGCACCCCTGAAATTGACATGCAGCGCCATATTATTACAAAATAGCCAACATGCTTTAGTTTTGCCGCCATGCACTCTCGATTCCACTGGTCTCCTGGTCTCATGTGGATTCTTACATTGCCTGGTGTCGAGAACACCTGGAATGTCGAGTCTTTGGACCATATGACACGTTCCTACTGACGATCGGTCCAGTTGCTGTCACTACGTGGGAAAGAGAGTCGACATCGCATCCATTGAAGGTCGATCAGCGGTTTCTGCCTGGATTTATATGACTTCAGGCCTTGTGCAAGCAGTATGTGACAGACTCAATTAACTAGACGTCCCTTTGTCCATTCATATTGTAGCTAGACTGCGGTTTTATTACAAGTCTTGAGGAACTGTCTTCACTAATCCAGGCAAATGCTAATTTTTCGTCATTCGCGAGACGTGTTATTATGCCTACTGAATGCATATATATATATATATATATATATATATATATATATATATATATATATATAAATATTAGAGAAAGAGAGTGGCTGAGAGTGAGAGAGTGTGCAGTGGGCAATTTGACACCGTTGGTAACTGAATTCCGCGCATGCGGGCTGTTTTGCGTCAGTTTTCTCTCTTTGCTATCCTAGTAGACTTAGCTGTGCATCATATGCGAAGGCATCAATACAATGGCGAATTAAATCATCCCCCAAATTGGAAAAAAGCAAGCTGTGCAGGTTGGCATTCGCGCCGCCAGCTGCAATGCGAAGATCTCAGTTTTGGGTTGTCAATCTGAGGACGGTGTAGAAGATCAGGGAATAAATGGATTAGCGAGGCTGTGATTATCAGGGTAGACTGGCTCAAAAATCTCACTCTATGCATTTTGATACAACCCCCGCCCCCATAAATTTGTCGAAGAGATCCATGCCATCATTGTCTACGATCCCAACAAGTTAATAAGGTTCAGAGCAGGGGAAAGAGAATGTCAGAGTATCTCATCAGGCAGTAAGTTCATGAAGACATCCGCTGCTACCTATACACGATGGGCAAGGGGCAGCTTCTGTCACAGAAGATGAAGGACCACCGACAGAAACGTCCTGAGAAAAAACTGAAGCATACTCTCAAGTTTTGCATGCTTTGGTTTTGGTTCTTCTCAGACGATAAGAATTTCTTCCAGGACGAAGTGTTGAACTCGCAAAACAACCGCTGGCTTGCTGTAACCCTTAAATATGTAGTAAGAGTCATAAAGACAAAGTTTACGGTCCACAACGTAGTGTTTGGTGTGGTCAGTAGCAAAGGCCACCTTATACCCGGATAATTTCATGACTACATCAATCCAAACATCTGTCCTCCCAACTCAACAGACTATAAGCCTTTGGACTATTATTATTACATGTGGGGCGTGGTTGAGGGAGAGTCCAAGAATTCATCGTGCACCACCGAACTGGAGGTTAGGTACAGGATCAACATAGTTTTCACTCAGTTAAACAGAAGGACCATAGCCTTCAGCAGGTTCCGTCTTTGCTCAGACGCAGTGATTGAAGCCGACGGCGATTTCATCGAATAAAATGAATACTACAACAATTATTCAAGTCTTTAACTTGTAAATTTGGTTAATATATTTATATAAATGAACTATCTGTTTTATTTTCTTTTATATTGAAGTTATGTGACAAATTATTAACTGTACCATATATATATATATATATATATATATATATATATATATATATATATATACTTTACAATTATACATGTACGACCTGGCTTACAACTCAAATGCAGGATCGAAAAGCACTTAGGTTTGTCTCATAGTACTGGTATTCCCATTTCTAAACCTGAAGTCTCTTCCATCAGGCAACACTCTGAGTATCACCATCACCCTCTTAATTCTGATTTATTTACCATATTATCTTCAGCCTTAACTTCTCTCGATTTGAATATCTTAGAGTTACTGTACATCAATAAAATGAATCCAAACCTAAATAATTACTCCTCCTCAATTAAACTATTCACTATATAACCAACCAACACTTTAATACATTAACTAGCCAACCGGCCAACCGAACAAATCTTGTTAATAATTTTATATCTTTAGTTAGTTGATTTCACAACTCCTACGATAAAGGTTAGTCCTTCTGTTTAATTCATTCATATTTGTTTTCGTTTTATTTTTTATAATTTAATATAATAGGTTATTTTATTGTTTACTCCAGTTACCTGTAATTTTTGATATTCAAGTCTGTTTATGCTATAACTTCACTTCTTTCTATTATTTTTCAAAATTACACTGGATAGTATCAATTAATTCTATATATTGTTATTTGTGTTTTTACTATAATACCAATAATTGTCAATTTTATTATTTTTACTAGTCTTCATCAGCTTTTTTAGCCATTATATAATGCATGCTTCGAACTATTTAACTATTATCGTTAATATTCCTTCCCCTTCTCATTAGTCGATACAGTGGCTGAAGATGGTCCTAGTGAAGGTCCAAAACGCTAGGCCAATAAACTATTAGTGTAATCACCTGGGTCTTCATATTTCTACTATATATATATATATATTGTAGGAGAATAGCATAATGCACCCACATTTCTGCACCTCCCTTTCGGGTGGGCCAGTTATAAAACCTTCCCCTTCCGGCCCGATATCTGATGGTCTCTCGCCGACCATTTCAGCTAACCACCGAATTCCGTCCTGGACTGGTAATCGATAGATGGAGGAGATAATCAAGCCGCTTTCAGCCAACGAAGGGAGCTTGATATCAAATCTACTAACTGAGCCATGTGAACCTCTCCCGAGTTTCGAGTATAAAATATGAATTCTTTTAACCCTCGGTAGTAGAGCTTGCACAGCGTTTGGCGGGACAGGAATCGCCATCTATCTCAGTGTAGTGGTAAATTGTCGAAGCAAAAAATCTTTAGAGAGGAGATTGGTCCCAGTTAGGGAGTCTCCTTATCCCGTTGGTCTGCAAGTCAGTGCGGACCCAGGCTCATACTAACGTTTTCAGAGCCGAAGCTACAAACGGCCTCACTCTTGTTCCCTAAGCGAGAAAACTACATCTTGGCTTTTCTCCGTGATCCTTCGCGTCGATAGGTCACTTCGCCTTCCCCCTCCTCACAGAGGCACCCAATATTCCCCGGAGTTGACGAGCGTGGGGCTCTCTTTAACAAGAAGCTCCCGTCACCACCTTCTTCAAGCAGAATCGTGACGGAATCGTGGGACCAGGTCGGTCCCTGGAGAACCTAGCTCATCGTCTTCACCCCTTAGCTAACCACCTTCACTCACTAGCGCCACCCGAGCATCAAGTTCCAAGGTAACCCTTCCCTTTCACATTCCCAACTTCACCGCGAAACTTACGAACATTAAAGTGTATAGGGATTTACATAGTGAATAGATATTTACAAGCCAAGTGAGATATCCGAGATTCACTTATTAATTTATCTCTCAAAGCATCTTATTTTGTATATATATAATATATATATATATATATATATATATATATATATATATATATATATATATATATATATATATATATATATATATTTCTTGCTTAGTGTTCATTTAAACTTTATTTTCATATTGTTGTGTATCTAACTTCCTTTGGGTCGCTTGGTGGCAAAGTTCATTCCAATCCCTGCGTAGCCAACCTCTAAGCATTCTGAGTCAATAAACCCATTCAGGGCACGGGCCGAACGAAGTATAAGGAGTAACAAGAAGTAACAAGGAAAGGAAGTACTCTAGGAGATCTTACGGTCCATTCAAAGAGGGTACCTTTGGACTAGCAATCGAGCAGGCACATGGCTGCCAATTGTTTTGCGTCCCTAAACGGCCACTTTTCAAGACTTTGTCTAGTCTTGACTTGAACTGGTCAACAGATTCACTGTTGAAAACTTCCACTGAAAGTGCGTTCCACTTACCGCAGATACTGTAAGTGAAAAAATTTCCACACAAATTGCGGTTGTAACGCTTCAGTTCAAGTTTGAAGCCGTGATTGCGCGTTCTGAGCTCACTCAGTGTGAAAATATCCCGGTAGTCAACATTGTCGGACCCTCGAAGTATTTTGAAAACTTCGATGAGCTGACCACGCAGTCTACGGGTTTCCAGCGAGAACAGATCTAATTCCCTTAGTCTATCCTCATAACTTTTATGTCGGATAGAGGGAATCAGTTTGGTCACCCTAGCTTGTACGCGTTCCAACCTTGCGATGTCCTTTCGAAACGAAGGACTACAAAATTGTATGACCTACTCCAGGTGCGGCCGAACGAGATATTTGTACAGAAAAAGTACTATCTCCTTGTTACGGTATCCAAACTGGTGCTTTATGTAGCCTAACATCCTTTGGGCTTTCTTCTCTGCCTCGATGCACTGTTTCGAGAACTTGAGGTCGCTAGTGATAGTAACACCCAAGTTCTTCTCAGTGTCACTCGATTCAAGGGCAGTTCCCTTAAGGAAGTACTGAGATTAGGGGTTTCGGTGGCCGATATGCATTACTTTGCATTTCTCCACGTTGAAAGGCATTTGCCACGTGTCCGACCACTCCCTAATCCTTTGAAGGTCCTCTTGGAGGCTGGCAGTGTTCCCCTCCTTTGCCACATTGATACCAAGTTTGGTGTCGTCGGCAAATTTGGAGATTTTGGCAACCATGTCTCCGTCCATGTCGTTGACATATATAATAAACAGTAGTGGTCCCAGGACAGAACCTTGAGGGACACCGCTAGATACGGGCGCCCATTCAGAGGCCCGAACATTCACCCTTACGCGTTGCCGTCTGTCACTTAGCCAGCTCTCTATCCAACCTGCTACCTTGCCGCCTATGCCCTGTGCACGCACTTTTCGGAGAAGGCGGCGGTGTGGTACCTTGTCAAAGGCCTTTTGGAAGTCAAGGTACACAACATCCACCGCCTTGTCTCGATCATGCTCACTGAACACAAAGTGGAAGAATTCCACAAGGTTCTTCAGGCATGACTGTTGCCTTCGGAAGCCGTGCTGGGAACTCTCCAGTAGCAGGTTTGACTCTAAATAAGACGTCATTTTGTCCACCATCATGCTTTCCATGAGTTTACCGACTATCAAAGTCAGAATGATGGGTCGGTAGTTTGACAGATGGCTGCGGTCTCCTTTCTTGAAGATCGGAGTCACCTCCACCTCACGCCAGTCTCTAGGAACGCATCCGGTTCGGATTGACATGTTAAAGATAGCGCACAGATGTCGTGATACTTCATCGCACACTTCCTTCAACACCTTGGATAGAAACCCGTCCGTTTCGGGGGACTTATTCCGCATTCGGGATAATAGGATATATATATATATATATATATATATATATATATATATATATATATATGGCAGAATGAAAGTTTATTGTAAAGAGAAGCAGGTTGGGTTTCGTACCAGTGTAAAGTGAAGACGACGAAATGTAAGTAGCGGAGAAGGGGAGTGTGGTTAGGGAGAAGCGACCAATTTGATATACTTCTCGCTGTAGAATAATTAGTAGGAAAGGGATTGAGAAATTAACAAAAGAAGTTGGTATGACTTCACTTGCACAAGAGAGGGTCTGGCGATTTTGGTTAAGACTCCCGCTGTCATTTCAGATCTGTTATTGCCAGACTATTGCCAAAGTGTTTCTGTTATTCGAAAGGTGTGCAACAATGTTTTTTTTGTTAATTATAGCGCTGGGGACTGCGGAACGCATATTTAACATTTTCTTTTTCCTAAAAACAGTTTATTCATCTACACACTTGGTGTTTTGGGTATTATTCCTATTAATTTGTACACAAATCTCATACAAATTATAAGTTCAAGTCCATTTTTTAAAATCTAGGGTCTTACGACATTTAAATCTATATTCCCTCGGAAAAACATCAAATTATTTCATATTTACTCATGCAAGTTAAAACTTTTCTGAAAATTTAACTTGTCAAAGCAAGAACTGAAATTCGAAAAGTAGAGTAGTAATTTTTATTCAAATTTTAGATGAAAATTTCTTAAAAACAATATTCTTAAATTACATGTTCAGAGATGAATAAAAGTTACAAAGGAACGTGCAATTGTACGCTTAACTATTTTAAGCAAAAGCGAATAGGGTATGGGAAATATTTTTTCGAATTTTCAAGCCCAATTTTTTAAGGCATTAAGCTTTCGAGGCGATATTTTGATAATCAGTCAAATGCGAATAAAATTCGAACTAATCTGATGAAATATCCGCAAAAAATCGATATTTTAAGTCTTTCCTTTTATTATTCGAAGTTGGAGAAGGAAACAGCTGCTGAGGTTCACAGAGATTCGCAGAATATGGAATTCATCAATTCCTTTGTGGAAAATGGAAATGATGAGTGGAATGATAGAAAACGCCCTCAAAAATATCGAAGATGCCTTCTTTTGTATAGTGATCAGATGGGAAGTAGTCTGGAGAAGTAGTGGCCTGGAAATTGAAAGGATATGGTTGAACGCCACGACCTTTCGCATCGAACATTAAGAAAAAAACTTTCATTTTGGTATTTGTGAAAGTAATGCGTTTTCTTCTTCATGTTCTACTCCCTCATCATTTGTAACTTTTCTTGTCTATCTAAATTTACCACACAAGGAAACGTAGTCTTCTCTCTTTTCTTCCATATATGTACCATAAGGACTACAAAACTATAGCCAAATTTCTGGTAAGGGAAACCTAAGAGCCACGTAGAAATATTCTTATTACCTGATTGACTCATTCTCTGATTGACTGTGATTTTAACGAATAGAAAATACCTTCTAGTATCAAATTTTGTAATAATGTCTATTATATTCTGTAAAAAGCAGAAAATAAAAATTGCTTAGAATCATTTATTTGTTCAATGCAAATACAGTACCTTCCAAAATTATCACAACCCCTCGTGTATTTCTATCATAACATCTTACATAACTTTTGCCAGAGAAAATCCAAGGTTTCCAAAAATGGTGTATGATAAACTAAAGATATAAATCTTGCATGAGTAAAGTTTATGCAAATTTGCAATTTACTAGAAATTTGAAGTGTCAAAAATGATCCGAACCTTGGGTTTCTTATAATGAGAACCGGCATTGTTTGCATAGCAATTAACTTTAGTTCAAATCTCGTATACATTAGGTCATTTTCATTCTCTTGCCTTCTATCGTCCAGGTAACAGGCCTACGAAATCTGTCATGCCTACTCAGTCCGAATGGTTCAATTTTGGTACCAATTGGTTGAATGATGTCACCAATCGATCGATTCTGGCACTAATTGATATAATTAAGGCACAAATTATTTGAATTGTGTCACATATTTTTTTAATGTTGGCACCGATCGGTTGAATTATGGTATCGATTCGTTGAATGTTGGCACCGATTGGTGGAATTCAGGTCCGGATCGGTCGAATCGTGGCACCTATCAGTTGAATTGTTGTAATGTTTGGTTAAATTCTGGTACCAATCAGTCAAATTGTGACCCCGATCAGTTGAATTCTAGTACCGATTGATTTAATTTTGGCAACGATAGGTTGATTTCTGGCTCGATTATCTGTCCCCGATTTGCTGAATTATGGCAGATATTGAAAGAATTTCCTTATGCCCCCCCGCCTTCCCGACCATTTGTGAAATTCGATAATAATTTAAGCCCGAAATTATGAGAAAAATATACGAGTAACAGAATTTTAGAATTAGGTGCCAGAAAATACCCTAAGATCGACTCGGTGTCGTTCCTAGACCACATAATCTCCTTGAGTCCACCCCAAGATGCCAAACCTACCTTGAGGCTATTCCTGGAACATAAGATTCTCTCGAGGCTAGTCTAAGTCCCTAGTTTACTTTGATCCCAGTCAAAGAGGCCAAGATGCACTTCAGTTGAATTTAGATCAACAGGATTCACTGGAGGCAAATAAAAGACTCTAGGATCTAATGTAAGGGAAATCCCAGCTCTTAGACCCACTCCAGTAGATCCCGAGATCATTAGATAGTATCCCATCTAGTCCAATCCAAGCTTTTTTCATAAAGTCGAGCCTAATCCCGCTCGATGCCAAAGACCCTAAAATATACCCCAGACCAAAACATAAATCCCTGGAGTAAATTAAAGAACTTGAAAACAAGTTGAGGCCAGTTCAAGCCTTGAAAATTCTCTCGAGGCCAGTCAGAGACTCTAAGATCCACTCCGGTGGAGTCCAGGACCCTTAAATGCGATTGTAAACATGTCGAGAACCTAAGATAAACTCGACGCCAGTTCAAGACCCTAACATCAACTAGAGACCAGTCGCAGACCCTAAAATTGCTTCAAGGAGACTCCAAGAAAGGGAAAGAATGGAGAAAAGAAGAGCGCAGAAAAGGAAAGAGTAAAGGAAAAAAAGGAAGGAATGAAGAACGGAATGAAATGAAGGAGAAAATGATACAAGGGATATTAATCGAGAATCAGCCGTTAATAGCAGTGTTGTTTAATAGCAAGTTTGTAATGAATATTTTTCATTCTTATTCTTAAAAAATATTGACTGAGGTACTTTCAAGGCCTTGGGAGAGGAATGAAATTATTCGATCTCTTTGTTTTGCAGTTAAGACGGTGTTGATATATAGGCTTATATACGTAGGTTGCTATACTCAGGGTACAGCTATACGTATGTTGGTATAGTCAGGGTATAGCTATATGTAGGTTGGTATTGTAAGAGTATAGCTTTACGCAGGGTGCTATAGTCAGAGTATATATAGCTATACATTTCAAGGTATAGCTCGATTGAACGGATATATATATATATATATATATATATATATATATATATATATATATATATATATATATATATATATAAAAAGTATTTTAAATATTATATAAAGTAAGATAAAATGGAAATATCCTCCACAAAGTCTTTTATAACGAAGTTTTTAATTTTAGGTGGATGTACATAATTGTGAGGAAGGTAGCTCGAATATGAACTTTTGGTTGTGGGGACGCTTAACTTTCCTATACTTGCCCTGATTGCCGCGACGAAGACAAGGCTCAAATATTTTCCTCTGCTAAGCTTAAAAAAAGTTGATAAACTTAATGTATCATTGTTCGCTATTCTAAAAGTTTCTAGATTTCGTTAAATAAAGTCTTATTTCGAACAGAATTCTCTGTTTGTGCTACTCCTTAACATCTCATAATGAAACACTCCAGGAATAACAGCAAGTTCACTTTCAACAATGAAAAATTACCCCTATAAATGAAAGGCATCGTGTCACGATCATAAAACCACAAAAACTGATGTCTGGAAAAGGTGTTGCAATCCGCTGTGTCACTATTTAAATTATTTCCTAGGGTCGGGGGCGTTTATTGATATAGCCATGGAAATCGCCAATCCAGACTGGTTCTGAAGGATAATTATGAGGGTGTGTGTCTGGAAAAACATCCGCCGCACCCAATTATTATCCTAAATTGTCAAGTGGATGCGCTTGGACAAGTTTGTTGAGCGGGTTCATCCGTTTCCTGAAAGAATGAACACCGCTCTATAGTAGATATCTCTGCTGACCAATTAATCACGTCATTCTAATGAAAATGATGGTTCTTCTCTTCTAGAAAAGTGATGAGGCAGTTATAAGTGTTTTTATGATCTTGTAGCTTTTAACTTGACGACTCTTAAGTAGTCTCGCTCTTCATTATCTACTGTTTGACGAAGGCACAGAACATTCCTATATCGGAAAATTTGGCTATGGTTTTTACATTTGTAAATAATTTGATGATTGTTCTGGTACAATTTTGGTTTAAATTTTAAACCCTACTAGCTGTGCACTTAAATCTAAAGTCCGCCACCATTTTTGATGAGAGACATTGGTCTAAATCTGAGACGACCATCTCTACTATTTGTTGCTCACTATCTTTGAAATGTCCGGCTACATGAATGGCACACTAGCATGCAGTTGTGTTATACCCTTGGCCCAAAACATAAGCACACCTCATATATTTAACAGATTTAATCTAACTTTTTAGAATTTATCATATTATTCATATACATGATAATATCGTGTATTTTGCTAATATGATTGAATATTTTGTTAATATGTTAGAATTATTTAGTATTTTACTAAATGGTGTGTAAATGGTGTGTAATGATGTGTGTAGCAGAATGAGGTCAAAAGGCGACCACGTGCCCTTCTGTACTCACGTACAGACTCAGTTTAGTAAGCAGCACTAATAGACTTCTCGTCTACTACGGCGAACGAGCTGAAGGAGTCACGCCTGCCCCCAGTGCTGATTTCGATTAGAGACGAAGGTTACATCGTCATCCGTGAACTCTGCCATAGTCAATCGGCGAATATCTGACGAGGATCCCCAACTCCGAAGGCCATCTACGAGTACTCCCTCATCTAAGGGCAAATGGTAACCCGACTTTCCACTTCGCAGTCATTGTACCCCAACTGGCCCCTTTTCTGCAACGAGCACGTAAGCAATTGTAGCCGTTGACACCTGCAGATTGATCTCAATCTAACTTACCCAATCAATCCATTCTTTGTGTATACGCGCCGGTTTAAAATCCCCCTTTAAATCACCAACCTGAATCCGACCTCCTTAATCCCCTAATTAACCCAAATGTATCTCGCGTAAACATTTAACTGCGTCTTTGCGACCATTCCCTTTAAACCCAATAGTTGTGTAAATTTAAATATTATTGTCGTGGAATGGCCGGACGATATATTTATATAGGACGTGGTAGAGCTTATCGCCTGCTGGGGTACCAATGAGGTAATCTACCGGTTCTCGTACCTCGCGGACCGAGTACGGACCTTTCCATTGGCTCAGTAATTTATTATTTGCTGGGGGAAGGAGCAGGAGTACTTCATCACCGGGCTTAAATTTCCGATCTTCGGACCTGACATCAAAATAGGTTTTATATTTTTCCAAATTGACATCGGCATTTTCATAGGCGATGTTTGCGCATTTCTCGAGCCTCTGGCGTAGATACAAGACATAGGCGTAGGATGACTGGAGTTCTTAATGCAGTTGGGGCTTGATTAGCAACTCTTTTAAAATGCTGAGTGGTCCGCGTACATTACGTCCATAAAGGAGCTCGAATGCGGCAAAGCCTAATGTACCGTGAGGCATTTCTCGATAGGCGAATAGGGCGACTGGGCGATATCGGTGCCATTCGCGGCGCTGCTCGGCATAAATCTTCTTAATAAGGGATTTTAAATTTCCATTTAATATTTCGCACATCCCGTTTGTCTGTGGCCAGAAAGGGGTAATAAAAAGGGGCTTTACCATGAGCAGCTTCCCTACGTACTCCATCAACTCGGAGGTGAATTGTCGTCCTCTGTCTAAGAGTATTTCCTTGGGGACGCCTACCCTTGAAAAGATGGAAATGAGGGCCTCGGCGCAAGAAATACTATCGATTCGGCGAAGGGGGACAGCCTCAGGAAAACGGGTAGCAAAGTCAACTAAGCCTCGCGAAAGCGGGTAGCAAAGTCAACTAAGGTAAAAATATAGCTGTGCCCTTTGCTCGAAGGGGGTTGGATAGGGCCAACCAGGTTGATGTCCACTCTGGAGAAGGGTTCAGTTATGACTGGTCTCCTTTGTAAGGGAGCAGGTTTGACCCGCACCTTAGCGGACGTCTTCTTTCACACATCGCACGATCGACAATGCTTTAAGATGTCAGCTGCAGCACCAGGCCAATAAAAATATTTAAAAATACGCTGACCCGTTTTAGTATGACTAAAATGACCGGAAAAGATGCTGTCATGAGCTATTTTGAGCACTATAGGTACATGGAAGCGTGGAAAGCATAAGACAGTTGTAACAGCGTTATTACTGTCCTCGGCGGATCGGTAAAGTAGACCAACTTGATCCAGGTACCTTATTACTTTGGGTCCACGGAAAGTCTCCGTGTCCTTGTTTTAGGCCTTATCCCATAAGTGTGTTAGTGCTTTACACTCCTTTTGTGCGGACCTAAAGTCCTGGTTAAGGATCTCCGAGAATTCGGACGGTATCGGTGTTTTGAGGGGGACGGACTCCTGAGCTTCTTTCTTAGCTCGGCTCCGAGTAAGGGCGGCCTGGGACAGGGGGTCGGAGCTTACTTGAGGGCTCTGTCCTATAAGTACGGAACAAAATTTTATGGGTGCTGAAATGACTTCAGCCCAGCCATCATAATACTGACACTGCAGGTAACATCTAACGACGGGGAATCGGTTCGCCTGCCCAAGGTAGTCATGTACCACCGCAAATTTTTCGTGGTAGGGTCCACTAAGGGGAGGAGCTCGTTGGACACAATGAAACACGTGCACCCTGTGTCCCTGATGAGAGTAGATACACAGCAGCCGTTCACGCTGCCCTCCTCAAATTTCAAAGTTCCTGGTGAACTTTTATCAAAAATAAAATTTACCTGGTGGCCTGACGGAGGGGGAGAAGTTGATGCTTTGGTTTGCACCACCGGGGAAGCCGGGGTGGCATAAATTAGGTGAACTTGGTGGGCTGGTCCGCTTTTAAGCCTAGAATTTTGGGCGCAATTCCAGCTCATGTGGTTTTCTACACCGCAGGTGAAGCATATGATTGGTCGCTTCGGGAAGAGTGATGGTGGAGAAATCTTAACGGGGGGTTTGATGTCCCGTTGTTGTTTTGGGGGAAGAAGTTTTGGGGTTTTACGGGGCCCGGAAACTTTGTCAGCTTTCCTAGGAAGGGGCGCGAATCCTTCCTTCTTTCCTGGTAGGGGGATTGGTGAGAATTTCGATTCTCCTTGGGGTATAAATTATGGCTTGCGGTATAGACATCCGCTTCTTCGGTACACTGTTTAAAGGCCTGGCACCGACGATCCTTGACAAACGCGTGGATCTCCGTCAGGAGAGACGCCAAAAATTGATCCAGCAACACGAAGTCTGTTAAGGACTCGTAGTTAGGATCAACCATTGAGGATTCTAACCAGAGTTTAAAATTCTTCTGAAGAATGTATCCGAATTGACGGAACGTCTGTCCGGGTTTAATACGACCTCCTCGAAATTCTTGACGGTAGAAATCGGCAGTCATATTATGAGCGGCCAATAACTCAGCTTTTAAGGTGCTGTAGTCAATTGTACATTCAGATGGTAAAGATATGAAAATGTCGCGCAATTTACAATTTAAAAGGGGAAGTAATCTTACTACACCTTGAGCCTCCAAATCCAGGTTATTGATCTCGAGGATCTTTTCGAAGTGTGCTAAAAATGCTCCGAAATCCTCTCGATCCCTGAAATTGCGGAGCTTAAGTGGGAGATTGGGCGGGGGTTCGGAACGTGAACTTACCGATTGGGTTTCAGCATGTAAGCGAGACATTTCAAGCTGATGGTGAAGCTCAGCTTGTCTTGTCCGTTCCTCTCTTTCTTCTCGTTGGTTTTCTCTTTCTCTTTCTTCTCGTTGGATTTCTCCTTCTCTTTGCCTTTCTTCTCTTAACTTTTTTCTTTCTGTTCGTTGCTTCTCTTGAACGAACTCAATCAATTCTCTTCGGGAAAGTCCCAAGGATTCTCCTTGCGCTTTGAAGATTTCAAACTGAGTCATATTGCACTTGGGGGCGCAATAGTCAACCAACTAAATTCCTTGCGATAAGAATTATGCCTTCTAGAGAATTGGCCTACCTAAATATGGGCACTAACCTATTTGTGATTGGTTTCTTGACCTAGATAACCAATGACTAAAATAACAAAAAAAACAACACAAACAAATCATTATAACATCTCCTTGAGCTACTCCAGCTTCTTAAGTTTCAAAAAGGGGATAACAATCGTTAAAACAAAATGGAACTACTATACTCTATTCTTATAACGAATAACACTATGCTTCACTCGACTGAGACCAGTTTTTGCAAAGATATAGCGTTAAACCCCACACCTGACACCAAATTTAAATAATATATATATATATATATATATATATATATATATATATATATATATATATATGTCGTAGAATAGGCTCTCGACGATATACTATATATAACTATTCGTTGAGGGAATTATTCTAATATTTCGAGTGAGTGGTAATCTGATTGACCGAGGTTAGTCCAAAGGGACGGGGGGGCTGGAGAGGCTTATTTATCTTCAATATGCTTAAGAAGTGGAACGGGGCACAAGGATAAATAATATGGCTACCATGAATAAAATAGAGTTTTATTAATTAAACTATCAACAACACACAAAGAAAATGTTTACATAAACGGAGAATGAAAAGGGTCGTGGGAATATCTGACGAATCCGAGGATTAAGATTTGGAGAGATTCAAAAAGGTAAACAAACAAAAATAAAGGCGGGGAATGGTTTGCCAAACTATTTGAAGCACAGGGTTGCGTTGACAAAAGGTTAAATGATTAAAGGTAATGCTTAGCTTACGTAATTTACAAAGTTGTTGTGCAGAGGAAGACGCTGCGAAGGAATCTTCGGTCGACTGGCGTTTCCAGCAAAAGGGTTCTTCGGGGCTTGTCCTTAACGAAGGGGAAGGACTATCTTCGAAGAGTGAGAGTGAAGTGCGGCTCTGAAGTACGAGCAATCTTTGTGACAGCAAATCGGGGATGTTCTTGATGAACAATGGAGGTTATTGTTGAAACCAAGCGTTCTCTTGAGGAACGTTAAAAAGGGGGGGGGGAATTAAATTATCCTGACGTAATGTCTTGGGAATGAGAACCGTTTCTTGACGAACGGGCTTGAAGAACAATGGCTGTTCTAAGTTTGTTCTCTTTCTGAACAGGAAAGGGGGGTGGGGTGGGGTGAGAACCGTCTCTTGTCAAACGGGCTCAAAGAACAAGGGCTGTTCTAACGTTGTTCTCTTTCTGAACAACAGGGGGCCTTGTTGACTTGGCGTCTCGAAGGCACGAACCTTGGCACTCAAGGGATATTGTCCTCTTCTGGACAATAAGGGGGTTCTCGAGGTAGAGAGTTTCTAGGTGCACAAGGAAGACCGGATCGGTGTGATGCCTCGCGAAGATAATCGGGATCTGCTTCAATTGGGAAAAGCTATAGTATAAATTCCCAGAGCATCTCCATGGCGTAGGGGATAATTGAGTGGGGGACTTCGGGGGAATGTCCCGGTGGCGCCTGGGAAAATACCTTATCTGCCCATAAGCCTAATTCAATCTGGTGAGATCGACGTATGGAGGCGAAACGGGGGCGTGACCCTGCTTGATTAAACATTGGCTATGATGGGAGATAACGCGCCTCTGCTTCCTCTTGCAGGCAAGATGCACGTGGGTAAGCATGTGGGTAAGCATGGTTAACATGTGATAGAGGCTGAATTAAAGCGGCCTCAGACCGTTCTATCACAATATATATATATATATATATATATATATATATATATATATATATATATATATATATATATATATATATATATATATATATATATAACCATGTGCAGTTGTCGTCGATCACTCTCCCAGAGAATGATGGTTGTATCTCTATTTAACATTTCTCGGGTGAGGGTCGTCCGATGCTTAGCAATGTAGCGTTTGATGGCTCCGTCGTAGAGATGTGCTGTTAGTCGCCGATAGAGGATTGTAGAAGTCATCCTAATGTACAAGCAAGTGCGATGCTCACAGTCACCGACGTTGCATTTATATTCATACAAGAATTACACTCCTGCAAGTGGCCCGTCGCGCGAAGGCAGCTATTCTTTATGACGAGGGCACGAGTTTTCTTTGGTTTGTAATAAATTACTAATTTAATTTAGACTCTTGATAGGTGGGGATAACATTACGGTGTATGATGGCTTTGAGGACTTCTGGTCCTCCTTATATCCTGTATTTATTAATGTTTGGTAATCAGGGTCTATTTTACTTAGTTTTTCATTTTTCTTCCTTGGTTTGTGGTATGAGTTCATCTTCTGCTTTATGACATTAACGATTGATGTTTGTGGGTAGCCGTTGTTTATGAATAGCTTAGTTACTCTCTCTAATTCTCTATTAATCGCTGTCGAGTTTGAAGAATGAGAAAAGGCTCTGTTAATGAGGGCCTTCATTAAAGAGTTTTTGTATCGGTCAGGACATTCTGACGATCCGCTCTTGCAGAAGCCCAGATTTGTTTATTTGACGAAACTTCAGTCATAAAATGTGTTTGTTGAGACTCGATGAAACATTAAGAAATGGTAACCTAGAGTTTTCTTTTTCATGAGTGAAGTTGATGGATGAATTTGCCTTGAAAGTTTGCATAAGATTAAGAACCAGACTATGGATATCTGCATTGAAGAATATGTCATCAATATATTGGGCAAAGATCGGTGGTTTCGAGGAAGGATTGTTCTTGAAAATGGCGTCCTCAACTGTTCCCATGTAGATGTTGGCGAATAGAACAAACAGACTGTTCCTTAACCTTATCCGAACTTTCAATGAAAGAGGACTATTAAACACGGTTGGAATTTTGAACTACCGCGGTTCAAGAGTACTTTGGTGTGCAACTACTTCGCATACAGAATATGAACGACCTGTAGAGGTGTTGATAATTCAAACGTTGAGCAGTTCAAAGAACGAATGACATTTAGTGCATGATAATTTAAGCATAGGTTATTATTATTTTCCCCCAAGTAGCCCCTTTGCTGTTTAAATTCCCGGTTGTGTTCCTAATTGTCATCAGAAGAGTGGAATATCTTTTTCCGAACCGCAGACGAAGGGTGAGGGAAGCCTTCATGATACTATGACCTTTTCTAAATCTCTATGTCCCTGCAAGGAGGGAGGGGGTCATTTAGAGTGTTATACTTGGAAAAACAGCGCGCCCTTCTAGCCCCATGACCACGGCAGTTTCAATCTAGATTGAGTCTACTTGAGCTTTAGTCATCGAGAACGTAATGCTCTTGGGATATATATGTCTAATTAATAAATAATTCTTAGCGCAAATGAAATATGGCAACTTAGGTTCTTAACCTTCCCAACAGCGTAAATCCACCCTTCCTCCCTCTTTCCTAGTATGATTCTAAAAGGTGCGATCAGTTACGTTTCATTATTCCCTTAAATATGTGCTTTTAATAAGCTCCTTTCTTTAAAATAGAAGAAGGCAGAAAAAATATAAAGCTATGCATGAAATAAAAAAAAACTGCTCCTGAAACATATTCTATGATACATGAGTTTTATGGACAAAATGGATGTCAAGCAAGCATCTTTGAGTAGTATAAGCGTTCTTGCGAAGATAGCGAAACATCTGAAGAAGATAGAAGATCTGGTCGTCTTGCTACTACTTCTAAACTTCAAAAATGTACGAATAAAGACTTAATTTTAAACTAATCGCCATGTCACTGTCAGAATGTTATCTGAAAAACTTTACAAAATTTTGCGAGATCTTGGAATAGGAAATTTAATGCAAGGCTTTAACATTTTTACACAAACCCAGAGAGGAGTTCTGTATTTCTGGTATTTTTGCTTATATTATTGATAATTAATCAGACATTGATGAAACATACTGCCCATTTATCATTATTAGAGACGAAATGTGTTCTCTCAAATATGATCCACAAACGAGAAGATTGAGTGCTGATTAGAGAGATGTCAATACATCTTCAGCAAGGAAGCCGCGTTTCCCGTCGTCGAGGAAAGAGTGATGTTGATTGCATTCTGTCCCGAAAAATCAAACTGCCAATCAAGAATTTTATTTGAATGTTTTCAAACGTTTACTTGACAGCATAAGACAAAGGCTCCCTGAGTTATGAAAGACTAGAAAATTGAATCCTTTTCACGGCAATATACGTCCGCGCATATGCACAGTTCTTGACGTCGTTAATAATTATCTATCAAAAAAACAGGGCACGAAACTGTTACATGTTCCATATTCCCAAGATTTATCGCTTTATCACTTTTTATTGTTTCTACGGCTTGAGTGCGCCCTGAAAGCTAAAGGATATTCTGATGTTCAAGAAATTCGGACATCGGTAAAAGAGGTACTTCGGGGCATTTGGGGAGATGCGTTATTAAGCTGTTTTGTTTTCCTGCAGAAAAGAAGGATGAAGTGTATCGATTCAAAATGAGATGATTTGAAGTAACATATTAAAATAAACAGATAGCATTTGTCCCTATTTTTCCCTTAGTCCATGAAATTTCCGGAAAATTGTTTTATTTTATTGGCCAGCGGCTAATTCCGTAGTCAAGTCTCCGACCAGCTTTCGTTTATTAATCAGTGGTAGATCACCCCTCCCTCTTAGCTCTTTTTCAGGTGGTGGATTTTAACATTTCTGTATTATTCTTACCCTTTTTTCTAATAACCCTATCTCACTTTTCTATATCTACCCCTTTAGGTACTCGCAATGGGCTATCGTGTGTATAATGGGAAACCCTTTTGATGCTTCGGCTAATACCTGCATGATTACGTTTCCTCTCGTCCCCATTAACCGCATGTTGCCTCCCAGTCCCAAAACTTGCAGGAGGATCTGCAGGTAGAGGATATATCTTTCGCACAGGTCAAATCCCTCCATGTTCACTACGTTTTTTACTGATCTCTTATCACTAACATTCGGCGTGTGATGTTCTCGTTGGTATTTCATTATTCCCTGGGGGTCGATACCCCCTGGAAGTCGAGATAATTATTATAAAATATCACTGAAGGCGACTAGCTGGAAAGCACGAAGGTTACAAGCCCCAAAGGGCTCAGCGGGCGGCCGTACACTGGAAGTGTAAGGAATAGAGAAAAAAAGAGAAAAAGTACAAGGAATAGAGAAAAGAAAAGTTAGTAAAGAGAATAAATAATAAAGATAAAAGATATAGAGCTCTTGACCGCATGAAGCCAGAAGCAGGAGGATTGGTAGAGCGACTGAAGGTCACACGCGTGACTTTTGGAATCATTGCAAGA
This sequence comes from Ceratothoa steindachneri, assembly GCA_963969495.1. Taxonomy (NCBI): domain Eukaryota; kingdom Metazoa; phylum Arthropoda; class Malacostraca; order Isopoda; family Cymothoidae; genus Ceratothoa; species Ceratothoa steindachneri. Next base: position 204,500,478 of record OZ018323.1, on the reverse strand, counting down.
ACCACTCCTAAAAGAACCCCCGTTGACCAATGAAGCCGTTCATCCGCTGGCTTGGAGGTGATGGGCGGCTATGTAAACGCGCTAGGCATAGAGTACACACGGGAGGCGTGTGTATTTTGAGTTATTCCTATTCCCTGTGATTCCTTTTGACTCCTGAAGGATTCTTCACTCCTTTTAGGCTGTACAGTAGCGTTTGGTTGAATGTCCGTGAGGGCTTCCCGCGCGGGTCTGTCCGGGGCCAGACAGCTTAAGTCGCCTCCCGTTTTCCGTGCTTGGCTGCGGTTCTCGCACGCCGGATTGTGGTGGTATCTAGTACCTGGTCCGCCTCCTTGGTATTAATTTAATTGTTGATTACATGCACTGGTCCCGATGGAAGGAGGCCTCAGATGGGGCACCTAAGCCCACCCCTCTTTAGATTTCTCATGGTTCTCTTAATGTTGTTTCTTGCCACATAGGTAAATGACACACTCTAGCGGCATCATAGTGTAGATACGCGGCAGGGAGGCATCATGTGCAACATGGGGCAGCATGCTGGATCTGACATCTAGAAGCTTGCGTGTCCTCGTGACCCAATGCCTACGGAGGTTCTGCGGCAATATATCTTCCACACATTTTCACCTTCATTGTAGGGAAATCGACCCTCTCCCTCCTCTCTCAGTTGAGAAACGGGACGTTGACGCAAAACATCCCGGCCGTGTAAAAACATTGGGTCAATCTCGTAACCACAGCCCCTCATCTCTCAGTTGAGACACGGGACTTTGACGCAAAACATCCGGGCGGTGTAGGCACATTGGGTCAATCTCGTAACCACAGCCCCTCGTCCCTCGTCCCTATGAAAAGCAGAACGGTTAAAACTGCAAGATCTCCCCAAAGAGTGTGCATTCAATTTCAACTCAAGTGCGAACTTGGAGACGCGTTTCTCTCAAGCTCGAAGGCCCAGAAGGACCAGAGGTAAGACTTCCTGAGATAAACCGTTGGAGTAAGAACCCTCCTGCAGCCCGTCCACAAGCCACTCCCTCCTATCCCTACCACAGTGGAACGGCAGGTATATATATCAAAAACTTGGGAAAAACGAGGTAGAATACGTGAATCAACAAGGCTACGAAGTCCCCGGCAAGAGAGGCCGGGCTACCAAGAGAAGGGACTAAGAAGCAGCTCATCCTCAAGATAGCCCCTGGTTATCAAACCGAATCTTAAGTTAACTTGTTCAAGTTCGACTTATTCTCGTCAGAGACCCCCCCATCTCTATCCTGGTGTATCCCAAAGCATCGAGATAGGCCTCGCCCTTGAGGAAGACTGAAACTAAGAAGAAGCTCATCCTCGAGTTAGTTCCTGGTTACCAAGCCGAACTTTAAGTTAACTTGTCCAAGTTCAAATTAGTATCGTCAGAGAACCCCCCCCCTATCCTGGTGTAGCACAAAGCACCGAGATAGTCCTCGCCCTTGAGGAATTCCGAAACGAAGAAGAAAAGCTCCTCCTCGAGCCCGTTCCCCGGTGGTCACACCGAACTCTAAGTTAACTTGGTTTAAGAACCAAGTTTAAATCACTCTCGTTAGAGAGACCCCTCCTATCCTGGTGCATCCTAAAGCACAGGGATAGTCCTCGCCCTTGAAGAAACCTCCCCCCGAGTCCACTTCCTCCAGCACTCCTCTGAGTCATAGTATTCAAGCCTAGCACATCGCTAGACAGTGCGAATTACTCCCCAGAGTAATCCGAAGAGGAGAAAGGAACATTCTTTCACTATCCCGTGGTGATATCCCTTCCTGCCGAAGGCGTGTGGCTCCCCAGCTGCCACACTCGCCGAAGTCCTTTGTGGTTTTTAAGTTATTCGTCCGCAACCTCCATCTGGCCGGTCGGCACGTGACTTCAAGACAATAACATACCCGAGGTAAAGCAGCTCATTGAGTTCAAGGTCAGACTCAAACCTGTTCCAAGGGGTATCCACAAAGGTATTGGCAGACGGTAAAGGACGTTATCATTTGTTTTTAAATTGGTGTGTGAACCATCACTATAATGTCAAGTAGGTCAAGTGAGAAAGCCTTACTTAAAAATTATTGAAGATCTTACCGTGTATTTAAGTCGTAATATTTCTGTAGTTCATGTTTATTTTGTTTTTGTGTTTTAATTAAAGTTTTAGTTTGTGTTAAAAAATTCATTTTTTTATTCTATCCTCGAATCGCTACGTTGGCACAAGGAACCTTAGAAGTTTAAAGAAGTCAAGAATCAAGATAATAATAATAAAATATATATAGCACTCTTAGAGAGATATAACGTTAATCGAGGAGTCCTTTTTGGGGGGGTACTACTTAAACAACCCGTAAGGACCAACTCCTTCCATCACTCGGTCCTACCTATACCACGTCATTCATCTTCGCCCTTTTCTTTACAGATCTTTCCTTTCCAACTTTCTTTGATTTTCGCCTGAAATATAATAAAAAAAATCATGTTTTCCCCAATGTGATTGTCGTCATTTTATATTAGTTAGCCATTGGCGAGTTTTTTTTCTTCTTTAATTTTCTTTTTGGCGGCCGTCAAAGTCTCAACAAGAAGAGCTATTTAAATTTAAAATAGCTTGACTATCCGTTGTCGACTGCTTTTTGATGACTGCTCGTTTCTTACTGCCCGTGTTTATTTCCTTTCTTAACTCTTCGTGGTTGATTGTCCGTTGTTTACTACCCTTTATTTACTACTCTTGTTGACTGTTTTTAACTATCCCTTGGTGACTAACCGTTGTTGTCTGTCCGTTGTTTAATTAATTTGTTGACTGTTCGTTGTTGAATGCCTGCTGTTGACTTTACGTCGTTTACTTACCTTGTTGACTGATCGTTCTTGACTGTCCATTGTTTCTTGCCCGTTGCTGACTCTCCGTTTGATATGAAGAGTCTACAACAGTGGTCATATTGGTCAGTCAGCTTCTTAAAATATCAGTTTACTTTAAATTGTTTTATGTTAACAAAACCCGTTATAATTTTGTTGCAAAAGCAATAAGGTAAACAAGCCTTAGTGTCTATTAAGACCAGCAAGGGATGTTAGGTGATATTTGTACGATTGTTGACCTCCCGCCCGCAATGGACGCAGGAGAATCTGCGGCTATATAATTTCCACGCATCTTTGCTTCCTTTATCTTCACCACTTTTTTTAAGGTTTGTTCCTTACAAACATTCTGCGTGATACAGCTACGTTGCTATTGGGCTGAAAATTCGACAGTAGTCGTTGGGAGTACTTATCTTTACTTGGTGCAATTTATGAGTGCTCATATCTACTTGGTTATTTGTGGCGGTGCTTAACTCAATTGCTGGTCATTGGGAGTTATTACTTTAATTTTGGTCAATTTGTGGTGTAGTCATCTTCAATAGTGATCATTGTTAGCGCTTATCATTACTCTGTCAACTTTGCGAGTACTCATCAATACTATTTGTCACTGTGACTGATTATCTTTACTCGATGGATTTTGTGAATGCTCATATTTACTATTTGTCTTTGAGGCGAATTCTTAGGATTCTTGCTTTCCATTTTTCCCCACAACACTTCAACCTCTTGCTTCGCTTTTACCCGCCAAGCCAGTTGTATTCACATTCCCCTCATATCCATACCCACAGTGTACAACTCATCAAAGATTCCTCTCCATCTCGTGCTGAGCTTCCATTACTCACAAGTACTCTGCTCTTCTCACCTTTTATCTTCATAAAGCTTTTATTCTCTTATTTTGTCACTTTTATCACTTCACTACAGTTTAACTTCTTGATCCCATCAGGATCATTATTCATTTTCTCTCCAAACGCTCCATTTGTTGCTTTTATACTCTGCTTAATCACTCCTTTCACTTTCACTTTCATCTCCTTGTTTGCATTGATCAGCATCTACCTCACATTCTCATCTACACTATTAAGCATTTGCAAACACGTCTCTCTTTTACTCTCCCACTACACGTTTCAGATTATCATTTTACCATCCAGCACTTTGCTTTCTATTGTTTGTTCTAACATACCCACACCTAGTTGTTACACTACCCACGATCATTTCCTAAAATTTGCTTTATCCTCATGTTCACCTTTACTTCCTCTCTCCTACCTGAAGCAATCTCGTGTATCTCCCCTCCCTCTTTCTGATTCAACCGCATTTCACTTTTTATTCTTCCCTTCTTCCCACCTTCTTCACATATTTTCCTCTATACACCAACCTATTTAACTTTACACTGCCCAATAACATGTTGTGGTATCCCAATGCCCAAACATCCCACAGTATATTATTTCTTACTAGAAAGAAACCAATCATACTTTTGCATTTCACTCTCTACTTTTTCTACCTGTTTAATTGTGCACACTTTTTCTGCCGAAAAAATGTAATCACCGCACTCGTTTCTATCATACTGAACCCTACCATCCTCTATTTATTGTCATTCTCACAGAGTGTATCAAAAGATAAGAGGGAAAGGCACAAATTGTCTCATGGGTGAATTGCATTAAGCTTAAAAGAAGAAGAAATGGATCTGAAAAGCTTCCAGCTAATCCCGCGATAAACAGAGATCAGGAAGAACCCTTGAAAACGGGTTCTAGCTAAATATGAGATGGAAGTGGTTTGTTTGTTTGTTTTTTTAATACTGAAATGACTGAGATGAACCAAAACTTATCAACTCAAGCTCAGACTCTGTGAAAAAAAATCACAACGAAAAAAAATATAAATGGAAAACAACAAAGAGAAGTGTTAATGGAATCTTCTTTTCAGATGACAGACCTACCGTTTAAAAAGACACGGTTTTTAAGTCAGCCTAAAGAGTAAGAGTTCCATATTTTAGCTGTGAAGAGAAGGAATCTAATGAGAATGTCAGCTCGATTCTAACTTCACTTGTGAATTTAATATTAAGGTATTGCTCATTAAGATAATGAGAAAGTTGATAAATGAGAGTTGAAAGAGCAAAGATTTATAAAATCCGTGGGCCTCATCTTTCTTTTTCATCTTCAACTAGAGATACATTAGATCTCTCATACTTAGAAAAACCTTCACTCATTTATGATTCACCTTTCCCTCCTCTGCCCATAGAAAATTAGTATTTATTCTATAAATGTGCATGTGTCTATATGTTTATATTAATTCATACAATGGACCATGTGCTCTCTGAGTGCTCCGTGTACACATTACTCTTTACCGCCTCTTTCCTTTTCTCTCTTCCAGCCTTGGCCCCAAATGCACTTAATCTTCGCCGGTGGTCCCTTGTGCTTCGTAAATAACTCCTCCCCCTCTTCTCTGCCACTAAACTTCTCCCTCTTCTCCCTTTGATATAGGTGCTCCTTCCTTCTCCTCCTGTTTTTCCACCCTGACTTCACCTTTCCTTGCCCATTCATTTTCAATGAAAAACCTCGCTGAGTAGGACACATATTCGTCATTCGGCGGTGAAAGCAACTTAGGTGAAAACAAAACAAAACAATGGAGTGTTAAAGAGTTTAGGTGCGAGATTTCTTGTTCCTGCGTGACCAGATTTTGTGATGCTGAAACATGCTAGAGCATGCCTTTGGGATATAAAGAAGTCTATGGGCATTTCTTCTCACACATTTATTGCCGTTTATTTCTAGTAGGTGAACTTAAAAAAGGTAATTTGTTATTCTTGAGATCTGAGTCTTTTTTTTCTTTTAATAAAACTTGATTTTAAGTGTTTAGCCATAATAGAATCTATGAAAGAGTTTATGTGGATTCTACTACACGCAGATATCGGGGTTTGAGGTATAAAGTTCGCTTTAAAGAAGATATAACAAATCTGAAGGATAAAGAGAGAAGGAGGGCCATCCGCATCGATTAAAGATTAAATATAGGTGCGGTTCAGGAACTTTTAGAAGAAAACTGCAGAATTAGCATTGAATTTATAATTATTGAAGTTCAAATTTTGCATGCTTTAAGGAAATTCAATTTTAAGTCACTCTTTTGGTGTTGTGAAGCTATCAGCTCTTTAAATTTACGTGATAGAGATAATTATTCGAATATTTAAATTATAGCAATTTATTAAAAAAAATAGCATTTCCAAAATACCATAATAAGAAAAACAATGCATTCCTTCGCTGAATCTACCTCCTGTAGGAAGTGAGTTTCAATCATTGGAGCTTTGCTATTCGATCAAATATATAAAATGATGACATATATTGGTTTAATGAATGGTATTGTGTAATTAAATCTATTTGGTAATTATTTTATTAAATAAATATTTGAATCATTTGCAATTCCAGAAATGGTGTTGTGAAGCTATCAGTTCCATGGGTGCCAAAAGCGTGGCGGGAAGACCATCTTGCTCAACGAGCAATGTGACTTAAACGCAATTGATTATTATGTACAGGGGATAAAAACTTGATTTCTCAATTAGATACAAAGAGAAAAATCCGATCGAAGCAGTGATCTTGAAGGAATTCGTCAGGGCAACTCAAATTTATGGCGGAAAAATCAAGCGCTTTATTTTTTTTGGAGTCGATGTCGTAATCTTGATTACCTTTGTCAAGAGACAAAAGCGTGTGACCAAAAAGTCTCGAAAGGTACACACTACTGTACGCCAGGCAGCCACTATCGGATCACAACCCATTGGTATTTAACATCAAATATGATTTTATTAATCATAGGAAAGCACAAAAGGTACCTGCTCTTACTGTGCTATTTTTTTAATATACTCTCTACTTTTGCTAGAGATACCCTTCTATCAGGGAACAAAACCCCTTCAAAACTTTTTTACTTAACTTATCTTTACTATCCTTTTCAAAACCCTTTCACCACTATACTCTCTCAACTTTGCTCTACTAATCTATACCTTCTAACTTTTTATGTCCGATGTCCAATGAGAACTCTATAATAAAACACCTACTTTGTCTTAGAGTCATCATTGATCGCATTAAGGATCTTAGACTAAATATATTTCTCTTAAAAACGGTTTAAAATATACAAAGGACAAACCTTTGGCTAACGAATTTCGTAAGATTCTAATAGGACAGAAACGGTCACTTTATAAGCGATTAAAAGATAACCAGTGATTGGAGCAAATATTTATAGACTTCCAAAGGAATATAAAGAGAGAAGTGAATGAAGCTAAAAATTTAGGTACGAAAATAGATTAACGCAAAGGTCACGAGATAATCCGAAAGCATTCTATACCTACTCTAGAAACAATACCAAAGTTAGTTCAAATGCTAAAACATAACAACCGATTAGTTCAAAATGATCTCGAAAAGGCGACTATCTTGAATAATTATTTTGCTTTAATTTTTCACAAGGATATTCTGAATTTAAATGAGGAAAGCTTGGAAAACGAAAATAATAACATTCTAAAAATGAATGAAACAATAGTTAAGGCAAATGATGTAAAAAAATGCAATTAATAAATTAAGTCCTAATAAAACTAGCGAGGTTGATGAAATTTACGCACGAAGTATTAAGGAAATTAAGAACAAAATTAAGAACTCACTTTTATGTTTAATTACTTTCTGGAGGCAAATTTTGTTCTCATGGATTGGAACCTGGCCAATTTTGTTCCCAAATTATAAAAGGTAGACGGGAGGAAGAGGAGATTATCGGTCAATAAGCTTAATTTCACTTATATGTATTTAAAATAATAGAGTCAATTATTGATTTAAAATTTCGTGAGCATTTGGAGAGAAATCAACTTTTAGTAAATAGTCAACATGGTTTCAGGAAAGAGAAGTCTTGAGCCACTAATCTGATCACATTTTATAAGCATGTAGCAAATGCTGTCGATTTAGGTTCTAGCTATGATGTGATATAGCTAGATATTTCATAAGCCTGTGATAACTTTACGTTCATCATCTTTCTTTCAAAGCTAAACGCTATGCATATTCATGAGAAAATGATAACTTGGATTAAAGATTGGTTGACAGATCGGAAGCAGAGCGTAATTTTAAACGGGGTGACATTCGACTGGCTGCCGATAACTAGTGGAGTTCCTCAAGGTTCCGTTTTGGGACCCCTACTCTTTTTTTTCGTAAACACATTAGGTTTTAGAATGAATTGACAAGTAATATTATTTGCTGACGATACTAAACTTGGGAGGATAATAAAGGATATGGAAGACTCAAAATGTTTTAAAATTTGAATGAAAATTTTAATTAAATGGCGCAATGAATCTGGTAACAACAAGGAGTAACAACAAGGAAAGAAGGTACCCTAGGAGCCCGTACGGTCCATTCAAGGAGGGTACCTTTGGACTAGCAATCGAGAGGGCGCATGGCTGCTCAATTGTTTTGCGTCCCTAAACGGCCACTTTTCAAGACCTTGTCTAGTCTTGACTTGAACTGGTCAACAGATTCACTGTTGACAACTTCCACTGGAAGTGCGTTCCACATACCGCTGATACTGTAGGTGAAAGAATTTCCACACAGATTGCGGTTGTAACGCTTCAGTTCAAGTTTGAAGCCGTGATTGCGCGTTGTGTTCTCACTCAGTGTGAAAATATCCGGGTAGTCAACATTGTCGAACCCTCGAAGTATTTTGAAAACTTCGATAAGCTGACCACGCAATCTACGGGTTTCCAGCGAGAACAGGTCTAATTCCCTTAGTCTATCCTCATAACTTTTATGTCGGATAGAAGGAATTAGCTTGGTTGCCCTGGCTTGTACGCGTTCCAATCTCGCGATGTCCTTTCGCAATGAAGCTTAATTCTGCCAAATGCGGCGTTTTACATACACTCCGGAAAAGTAATACTAAATAATATCTCCTAGATACCGAGATTCTAGAAGCAAAATAGCAGGTCTATCTAGGAGTTAAAATAGATAATAAATTGAATTTATCTAGTCAATGTGTTGTAATTTGAAATAAAGCAACCAAAGTCGCATCATTTATTAGGAGTAATTCAGAGACGATGTTAAAACTATTCACGTGATTAGTCAGACCAATATTAGATTATGTTGCTCCCTTCTGGTCTACACAATTAACTTGAGATGTAGATATAAGAGAACAGGTACAACGTCCCTATACGAAAATGATAAAGTGAATAAAACATCTTAGCTACAATGATAGGTTTACAAACTCAATGTCCTTACCCTCGAACATAGACAGAAAAGAGGAGAACTAATAGAAACATAAATTATTGATGAATATGTCCGATAGTACAGAAAATCTCTTCAATTTGAGAGGCGGGACAGCGACGCGAGGAGACGACAAAAAAAGATGAAGAGGCGAAAATTCAAAACACCTGGAAAATTTGCCTTCAGCAAATTAGGAAGACCAAGTTTGATACGTATTTAAAAGAAAATAAAGTTAAAATAACTTACAAATATTAGAGGGGGATGGGGCTCCATCTAAATTAGCCTTATTCTTAATAAGTCATATCATGTATGAGCTTTTATGGATCCATGTAGGTATCAATAAATTATTTGTTTAATTCCTTTTAAGTCACTGATTTCGTCCCATTCAGATTCATTTTTGTTCCTCAAACTCAAAGAAGACTAAAATAATATGATTTTGGTCCAATAGATGACTCAAACAATGAGTTGGGATGTGGAGTAATTGAAAAGACAGAATTCTTCAGAGAACGAATACTTTATACGAGAAAAATACCTTGCCAAGAATTTTTGGTGTACTCATTAGTTGAAGATTTAAATAGTGGTAGATGATAGATGGTGAAAGTGAGGTAGGGTTGCCCTTGTTTGGGGGCATCGCAGGCATTTTTTATTCTTTAATACCTATTTTTTCCTTTTTGTTTTATTTAGGTTGTCAAGTATTTGTCTCAGTGTGCATTCTTCTTTGTGTTCTTCTGTTTATTTGTGTCCTCGTCTCGTTTACTTTGTATTCGTACAGTGTTTTTGTTGAGCTTTCGAGCCTTTATTAGTGTTCGAATTTAGTTTTCTACCTCGTGTTTTTATCTGATGTATTTTCTTGTTATTTGTTGATTGTGAGTTTAGTATTGTCTCGTCGTCTGTCATGTTATACTCTGTGTTGTTGATGTTTATGAGCAAATTGGTAATGTATTTTCCTCGGAACAGAGTCTAGGCAATCTGGCAGAGATATTAATTCTGCCACCAGTTCTTCTTAATTCTGGGATGATATCATTGGCAATTGTAGACCAAACCTTTTGGCACAGTTTCTGGGTTGCGACGTTAATGGGCTCCAGTTTCTGCCTACGGTGTAGGTCCCTCTGCCGAAGATGCTCTCTTTGTCTGGTTTTGTTTATGCAGAGGAATGCATAGTTCTGCACTCGTTGGAGCCTCCTCATAGCGGTCTTGCTGGCCGTTTGAGTCACTACTGCAGGGTATATGAGCTTAGCCCTGATAAACGACAGGTATAATTTCTTGATATTCGCCGAGCTAAGATTTCTGAACCTATATAGCTTAGAGATTTCTCTCTTCGCCATATTCTGCTTCTCCTTGTAGTGACTCGAGTATCCGTGATCGGAGATTTTTTAGGCCCAGGATGGTGCCTTCGGTGGAGTAGCCTTATCTCCTCCCATCAATTACAATGGGCCACGTCAACTTACGGCACAGCGGGAGGATCTTAAATTTATCCCTGTTTGTCCGGATTTTCCACCTTCTCTCGAATTGGTTGATGTTCGAGATCTCTGCGATGGTGTTGTTCGCCTGATCCCTTGCTTTCATAACCCTACTGGGGACGATCTGCGCGACGTCATCTGCGTATATCATTGTTAGTGAAACATAAAATCTTTGATAGAGAACGACATTTTTATTCACAAATACAGAATTTGTTTAGGAGCATCACGCTCCATCCTTCGGATGTACAAAGATTGACAAAATATTATGCTAGTCTTTGTATAGCTAAAGGATGGAGCACTATGCTGCGCAACTAGTCATGTACTTGTGAATAATAAACGTCGTTCTCTCTCAAAGTTTTTGATTTTATTAATAATTATCAGCGTATATACTACGCTAAACCAATAATATCTCTTGTTTACTAGCTTAATTCTATTTTTGGGTTGCTGCTCGTTATCTAACTCAAAAAGCAACTAATAATGTATATTACTGAAGCCGTTTAGTCTTTTAAATTCTTTGATAAGTTGTCTCGCACAGAGGCGCTGGAATTTTAGTGAAAACAGTTCTGTTTTCATATGATTTATTTCTAAGTTCTGTATTAATTTTGTCACTTTAAGCTGTCCACTTTCTAAGATTGTTCTTTCCATTTGCTTATGAAGAGAACTGCATACTCACATTTAACTCTTACAACCCCAATAAGATGGAAGAATAATCTCCTTTGATTTAAATTAAAAAACTCCTAGATATCTACTACACAATTGTGCTTTTTGCGATGTTACAATACATTGCTCGGAAGTTTTTAGGTCGCTCAAAATTAAGACAGTCATATCCTTCTAAATTCTTTGTTTATTTGTATTCTGTTTAATGTGCGTGAACCAAATAGTGTCAGAGGTACACTTCGAATTTTCTTAAATAAAAACTGCCTTCAGATTATGATGACCAATACTCTATACCTGCTGATGGCTGTCCAGTCGTATTCAGAAAAGTCACGATACTCTGACGAAGCTCATCACCGGTAAAGAAAGAAGAAAGAAAATTTCATTCACTTTTCCCTACGGGGATTTAAGAGAGGGATTAATACACATAGTCTCTAATAGTCGAATTTTGTCGACCTAAACTTCCCCCCAGTCCCCTCAGCGGGGTTTGTGAGCTGAAGTGAACTGAACTGCCATTGATTTAGTCTCGTTCTAACTATGTCGTTCTCCAAGAAATACATAATTGGAGGTGTCAAGGAAAGCAAGTTTGAGGAGTAGCCCACTGTGGACCTCGGAGCTAGAGACACCCAGACAAGGCGAAGGACTGTACCCTCCGGGGATGCCCCCGTCTACTCTGGGAGCCCAACGACGACAATAGACGAAAGTCACACCCTCTCTTTGTATGCCGGGCGCAGTTCCATACTCAAACCCTCGCGGGGCGGCACCCTTGGTTAGAGATGGTTAATTCCGCGTTAACCAACAAAAAGTCCTCCATACAATCACACCTCGTGAGGGTCCCATCCCCATTCGACAGTTCACGTCAGGGAAACTTGCTTTCAACGAGGAGGGGGGGGGGGGTGCCCATAAAGCGCTCTATTTACAAGAAAGGATCAGTACCTAACATAATAGGGCCTACCATTGGACACAAGGAAGCAGAAGAATAATAACCACAGAGAAGGAACACACCGAAAAGAGAACCGGCCCCGAGAGCTCATTCCTGAGCAAAAATGGACCAAAATCGGGCCACCCGGATCCCTCTGCGCACCATCAGCGGAAGCAGCAGACCAAGCAAAGAAAAGGTCTTCGAAGTTGTCTACGGGCGACTGAAAATCGCCATACTGAGGCTGCTTAAAGTTACCACAGGCTAGGTGGTGATCTGCGAAAAGGTAAAGGACGTGTAGAGCATTACAAAGGAAGAGGCCAAGCGATTGGCCTGCAACCAGCAATTCCCCCACAGATTTTAACACACAGGTGCGTTGTCTGCCGGAGGCTAAACCCTTGGATTGGGCAACACTCCAAAGACCAGATCAAAGAAGAAGTCATTAAGAATCAGACATGGGCTAAGGTGACAAAAGTCATTAAATTCGGGAACAAAAGAGAAAACTCGGAGTATACGCATGTTTTTAAGATCGTATTCAGCGATAATTCGATGGTACAAAAGATAAAGAAAAGGGAATTCTGAAATTTAACGCTAAAACCAGTGAGGAGCAGATAGAGAGGGAAGAATTTACTCCCATGGAATTCTGATTTCGCGCTATTACAAGATGGACCCCACACGACGAGGGAATGCAAGGAAACACATGAGATATGCTCAAATTGCAGTTAACCAGGCCAACACAGGAAAGATTGTAAAGGTCTACGTGAGAAATGTGTTAACTTCGGACAAGGTCCTCCTTTCATGGCTATGGCCTGCCCACTGAAGAAGGAACTCACAAAGAAAAAGGCACAACAGAAGAAAAAATAACGAATCAGGAGGAGCAATACTAGTTATGCATAGGTTGCGAAGGCGGCCTATTCTGAAGCGGAAAAAAGAAAGACATACCTCAAACTATACAATGAGAATTCAACTAAAATTCTGACGTATATCCTGCATGTTCACGTCAGCAACCTGACACAACTCGGAATATTCGCCAAGGAATTGAAACAAATGCTTGCCATGAATGGCATGAGTGAGATGTAGTTCCCAGATGATCCTCCATCAGAGGACGTGCTCCAATTTCAGATGCACCGAAGCAGATGATAAAACAAATAGAAGCGCTCACAAAGAATGAAAACAAAATCGAAGGAAGAGGTCAGACGGCCCGACCCAAGGATAGAGGCCAGAAAAGAGAGGGAGGCAGCTGCCAAAACAGCTATTTTGACAAAACAAATGAAGGAACTAAAATCAGAAAAGGAAGACACGGAATCTTCAGATTCCACGGGCACATCAGACTCCTCGGACTCAGAAGTCGCTACCAAGGATGTTCGTCGCAAGAAAGGAAAGAGGGAGGCCAAGAGGAAGCTCGACGTTGATGGAATTAACCTCTCAGTCTATGTTTCCGGACAGTTTCCCTTCCCTATAGACCTGGATACCAACAAAATCTTGTCGGAATATAGAAAATATATTACAAATGGGACTTTGACGCTCAATATAATGAGGAGACTGTTGAGTAGGCCATCTACCATCTAAACGTTACCCTCTACCGGGAAACATTTCTAGAGCTCACCCCAGCGAAATTCAAGAAGAAGAGAAACGGGCAAAGGAAGTCCACACCTAAGAAACACTAAGAGCCAGAACACAGAATGGAAATCCGGAACAACAGACTGAGGATCGTGTCACTCAAAGTTGATGGATGGCAGGGAAAAACCACTGCATATGGAAACATATTCCGTGTGCTTGACCCCGATACCATTTTAATCACAGAGCACGCTATCGACACCACTTCCAGTCAACTGAAGATATCAGGCTTCACAGTTATCAGTAAGAACAATTCTCAAGAGTGGTTTGACGGTGCTGCCGTTGTCATCAAAAGGAATACGAGTATATCCTTGAAACACCTTCCAGAAGTGGACGAGTCCTTTGTGGCAGTGGACTTGCCCACACTAGTAGGCAGACTCGTGATAGCGGCAGCATACCAACTAACTCGGCGATCATACCTGCCCCTCACTAACTTCTACCCCCTGTTCGGCCACGGCAGAATGGTGTTCTTCGGGGGAAACCTCACGCAAGGGTAGGACTGAAGCTATTGAATATGAAACTCCAGAGGCTAGGGAGAAAGACCTGGGACAAAATCGAAGAAGAAATACTCCCAAACTTGGACACCGACATAGACATTCCAAGAATTCAAATTGGACGTGCCCCCAGGAGAGCCCTACTCCCGAGTGGAAGAACATGCTCCTGAGAGAACTCTAATGGAATATTCACCTGATCACGACCAAAAAAAGGAGAAATACAAGACAAGAACAAAAGAGGCGAAATGCCCAAATACAATTAAAATACCAGACACCGAGAATGAAAAATTAAAAGTAATTTTAAAAAGAGGCGAAGTGCCCACGACAATAACAATTAAACAAGAACAAAAAGAGGCAAAGTACCCACAATGAAAAACAAATAATAAAAGGACAAAAGAGGCAAAATGCCCACAAACCGCTACTATAAATAAAAATAAGTCAAATGAAACATAAAATAGAAACCTAAGGAGACAAGAGGCTACAATCATATGGATTCTGTTATTTCTGCGGACAGTTGATCAAAACAAAAGCGAAAATGTTCGGTGTGACAGCATCTAAGAAAATGTGAGAAGCTTACAAAGTATACCTTAGCATGGTAGTTGGGGACCAAAACAAACTCTAGCTACCCCATTTTTCTTGTCATCCGTGCTTGTCGAAAAAATGGAAAATTTGTTTTATCCACTCAAGCCCCGCCTTGTAAAATCAAGAAGAGCTCCTTCCGAGGGCTTTGATGTAGAGTTAGTTAGCCAAAATATGCTTTCTTAACAGCATAATAATGATTACGCTATTGCAAATAATTCTCGCTTTTATAAGGAGGGCTGAAGGGGATAAAATAAATTTTCCATTCCCTTCGACAAGCAGGAATGACAATTAAAACGGTTTATCGAAAGACAGTTATTTGTCTGTCTTAGAAAAGCTTATTTTATGCGTTATCTTTTACTGTATGCGAGAAGAGTCCTTCCGATGGCTTCGATGAATAAATAGTTAGCCAAAAATTGCCTTCCTAACTGCATATTTATGATTGCGCTATTACAAATAATTCTCAATTTTACAAGGCGGGGCTGAAGCGGAAATAACAAATTTTCCATTCTCTTCGACAAAGAGGAATGGCAATTGAAAAAGGTGATCAAAAGACAGTTATTTGTCTGTCTTAGAAAAGCTTATTTCATGCGTTATCTTCTCGTGTATGTGAGAAGAGCTCCTTCCCAGGGCTTTTATGAAGAGCTAGTTAGACAAAAATTGCCTTGTTAACCGTATAATTATGATTACGTTGCTACAAATAATTCTTGATTTCACAAGGCGGGACTGAAGTAGATAGAACAAATTTTCCATTATATTCGACAAGCAGGAATGACAATTAAAAAGGCTGATCGAAAAACAGTTTTTTTGTCTGTCTTTGAAAAACTCATTTTATGCGTTCTCTTCTCGTGTTTGTGAGAAGACATCCTGCCGAGGGCTTCGTTGAAGAGCTAGTTAGGTATATATATATAATCCCCCCTTAGAGCATCGTTTCTACACCATGGTAATTTACTTTATACTAGCCATCCTTATATATCCAGCGATGACAATTTAACGATGCCCTTTGCCAAGAGTCTTATCTTTTTAACTTTATAACATCGCTGATGTTCAGCTTAACATTCTTTAATTTATCTATTTAGCTACGATACCTATTTAGATTCCTCCAAACTCTGTTTATAAGCCATGAACTTATTATTAATGGGCAGAATGAATGTCAAAATAAAGTATACATTTCCTTGGCGTTACTAGTGCGTAAAATCTCATCCCAATCACCCTTTTTCAAGCGATCACAGAAAAGATTAAAGGTTCAATTTCTAAAGCCAGCAATAGATTGACAGCCATCCTTTATACAGTAATAGAAATATATAGATTTAAACGAATCATAAATCTTCGCTGCTTCCCATATTATCGCATATAGGAACATTCTTGTCACTAGTAAACCAAGCACGTTCGCACGTTGGCTCATCTACTCTTTTATAAAGAAGAGTATCGTATATATATATATTTATAAAGGCGCTTTCCTTCACTGTTTACTATTTCGCTCTCTAAATTAAAATATATGAATAAAACATTGTTTTTTAGCGTCCATCTGACGACTGTGTACAAGGACATAAGTAGCTGTCTGCATAGAACAGATGGAAACATCGTTTTCATAATATTATTGACTTAAAGGAAAATATGTTAGAAAGTAACAATATCTTCAAATTTATTTTTGCCTTATATAGCTTTTTCATTTTGCACCAACAATGTTTTGCCTATCTCGCACCTCTACTCAAAAGATAAGAAAAAGTCATGTTAAGATAATGTTTTATCCTTTTAGGTATGTAGGTATGTTATAATTTTGGTTTTATTGAGAATAAAGATGTATGCTTTTCATAATTTTTTTGTATCACCCTTCCTGTTTAAATTCCAAATTATTAGTGCCATGAACAGCGAAGAGCGCTTGATGTCGTAGTTTAAAACCCCATGTGATTATCTATTTATTTTGGACCTTGTGTGTCTCCCTAAATAACGCTTTATTCATCTCAACTATCGGGATTTGCCTAGACTTCTCCGCTTATAAGCTGTCTCGAAGCTTCTTTTTGGGGGTGTGTGGGCTGCAGCAAGATTGGTTAGCGGAGTGGCCTGAAAAGGGAATAGCGCTCGATGGCATAGGTTTGAACCCTACCCATTCTTCACTTTCATCAGTGGGCATCAGCATTTATATTATTTTCGCCCATTAGCCTTCTATCTTCTTTCTTTCTATGTTAGATCCTTGTTTGGTCTTATAAAGAGACGAAAACGCCTGTGATTCAGTCTTTCTTTATTATTATGGGATATTGAAATAGGGTCTTAAGGTCGTTAGTCTTTACCAAGTAAGTTAGGGGGCGGTAAACTTTAGCCTGCTTAAATGGGAATATTAAAAATTTAAAATAAGTTAGGTTAGAGGTCGCTGACCAAACTACTGAGATCTATTGCCCCGAGCATAAATCTAAAGTGAAAAGAATGCGTGGGTGTAAAAGAGATTTACTCCATTCCTACCTGCGAGAATTTTTATGCCATGGAAAGAATTTCCGTGACAAGTTTAAAATGTTTCGTTTTCTTATTGCAAAATTTTATTCCTTTGGTAAATTAAGACCATAATACCAGCTTTTATTATTTTCTAAATTTGAAGTAATGTTTTCTTTTAAAGGGAGAAAATTAAATGAAAATTCATTAAGGAAATATAAATTTTTGTAAGACCCCTGTTGAGCACAGAATAAGAATCGACCTTATTTTAGGCTAGAAGTGAATGTTTGCTGACTCTCATTCTAGGCTAAAGTGAACATTTTGCTGATCTACATTCTTAGCTAGAAGTAAACATGTGGATGATCTGAATTCTAAGCTTGAAGTGAAGTCGTGCTGACCCACATTCTTGGCTAGAAGTAAACAAGGTGCTGAGCTACAAAATATTTAAGGGAAAAATAGGATTCCAATGGTATCGTTCAACGATTCCATTGGAATGTAAAAATAACAACCATTAAAAATGAAGGAACTAGAATACAATTAGTTTCTTATCTCTAACATATAAATTACATGCAAAATTCCACTAGAATACAAAAACATGACAGACCCAAATATACTGAAGAAGACATCAAAGAAAAAACAAAAGACATGATTTACACTCACTACAAAATATACAAAAAAACAAAGAACCTAAGCATAATACTAAAGTAATTTATTACTAAAACAGCAAATGCGCATAACATATCCAAGAACATTAATTTTATAGAAGACAAATGGCTTGAACGTCATAATAATATAAACTATCCCAAAGCCAACAAAGGAACCACATAACAAGAAAATATTTAAAAGTGATAGGCCTGATCACCAGGCACTTATCATCTCTTTGCACCCTACCACACTTCTTTCTCTTTTCACCACTTGTCTATTTTCAGCTATCTGTCCTCACACCCTTTCTTTGTCCCCTACACACAGCTACCCACTTACATCAATCATCATTCATCATCAGCAATCCGTAACTGGATCATGTAGGATTCAAATAAAAAAAACGAATAAAAAACCTTTTTACATGCACTCACAAACCAAGAACAAACAGCCTTTGACTGAGGAAAATTTGTTTTGTTCTAAATGATCTTGTTCTACTCCGGAATGTACCTGATCCCATGTAAAGATTATGATAAATCACACATTGGTGAATCTGGTTATTTTAATAAGTTGATTAAAAAACACCACACTGATATTAGAAGAGGTGCTATCTCTTCAAGTCCTTTCATTAAAATAGAAGACTTTGACAAATGGATCGATTATAATAGCACAAAAAATATATACAGCTATGAAAGACATATTGTAGTTTTTCCTAATTGGTGTTGTGGACAATTATAATATGTCAGAAGGACAATACGAATTTAATATATATGGAGAGTTAATAGTTATAATGTAGCAAAACCTAATTATTGATTGCGCCCCCTTTCCACTCAAACTCCACAAAGAATTTGAAGTTTGTCTTTGCTTTCATTTTAACAGAGGTCACATTGTCCAAATGGGGTTTCTCTTTGAACATATGGTTTCTTCCTTGTTAATCCATCAAATCACTTTCTCTTAACACTTCCTATCTATACACATAACATGGTCGTAGAAATTTAGTTCCATGGGATAAGATTTTAAATTTAATTTAAATTATGATGGGTTTCCAATTTCTTCGTATCCTATTATAAGAGATTAAGTTACCTTTTCCCCTCTCAAATAGAGCGAGTTCAGAAAAGGAGTTCTTTTGGAATTCGATCCTCTCTGTCAATGGTCAAGACAGGAGAATAAAATTTTGAGTAACTTAGATTCACTCATCTTTTAGTAGTCTAGTATATTTGATTAATATTGGTCTCATCGGTTAGTCAGTAGGCCTATTGCAGAGCCTTTTGGGATTCAGTAGTCAATTATCTAACGAAGTACACAGCATTCTAAGTGTGTCAATTTCTATAAAGTTTCAACGATCCTAACTCACACTAAGGCTCCTAATTGTGATTGGAAGTGCTTTGTTCTCGTGCGCATTTGTTTCCGGTCTTTGAATTCAATTTCCAGCTTCAGTAATTAAGTTAAAATTTCCTGGTCTAAAATATGCTTAATTTAAATCCCAATTTGGATAGAAACAACGCCACTGAGACACATAAATCATCGATTGCACCACCCTCGCACTATCTCACACAGGCAATTTTGCCCAGATGCATCCTAAATTGTTTCTCCCAATTGAATTCAGAAGAGACAATTGAAATAAAACGACAAGTTACGGCGCCTTTCGAGAGGCGCTGGAAACGAGATGGTAACTTTAGTGGTAATTCTCCCATGGTCGTATTTTGCTTATGATGACTGTCAAACCATGTAATATTGATCTATATATATATATATATATATATATATATATATATATATATATATCCCTTTCTCTCTCTCTCTCTCCCTATATGTATATATATATATATATATATATATATATATATATATATATATATAAACCACGTAAGGAAAAGGGAAGATTGATTGGAGTTAGTACTTTCGTTATCTTAACATTTACAAACTCACAATGGCTTATAAAATAGAGAGACAACGTATTTATACAAAGCAATGTTTTCCTTATAAGGTCAGATTTTCTATGACCTTCAGTCCTGTAGTAACAAATGTCTGGAGGGTATTACTAGTAAAGGGATGTTCACAAAATATTAATAGTAAGGGTTTCTTTTTTTGTTCTTGTTCCATTTTAAATTGTTTTTCTAAGAGATCCTTAACATTTGGCCGCTGCAATTTAGAAGATAGTTTGTTTATTTTCTCATAACTTCGCCACTCCTCCTTACAGGAGGAACTTACACTTCCCAGGCAAACCTTCGGTCTGTGGCCTGCGGCCAAGGTAAGTGTATTGGTTTCCATTTATAGATCGAATTAAGCAGTTAGCTTTCTTATAGCGTCAAATTCTTTTGAAATATATTTATTACCTTCCAAGTAGAAAATTCTGAATATCTTTTTGAATAACTTCTTTTTGATCTTCTCTTTTTCAATTGTAATCTTTATTTTCTTCTAAAAGTTTAATAATAACCTCGTTTTTAAATATTTCTTCGTATACATTATTCTTTAAATGTATTTTATTAAAACCTTTCTCATCTTCATTCTTTTATTCAGGGAGTAAAAAGAATGAGATGCGAAAAAAACCTCCCTAATGCCTGGGTTTTCAAACTATAAAGCAACTCTTATAAATAACTGATAAAAGCATGAATATACGAAAACCAGCCCTGTGCTCTATTTTTGCGATCTCTAAACACCAGAAAAAACTTTTATCGGAATTCTTTTTAAATAAGGGAAAAACAATCCTCATGATTCTTTTTTTCGCAATCTAAATTTGCTCTAATAATTTTATTTTGCTTTACTTGTTTTTTGGTCTCAGTAGCAATTTCCTCCTGAAAAGATAAAAGGTGAAAATCTATTTTAGAAATCATTTCGATAAAAACTTTCGAATATACTTCTCGGCCTTTCTCTATTCGAAGTCGCTGTTCTTGATGAGTCACTTCCAAAGATTTCTGTTTTGTGCCGTCGGTAAAAGACTCATTCATCTATTGAGGATTTGGCCTAGATTTTACGGGCAGATGCCCTTCCTGACTCCAATCCTACCTAGTTATCCAGGTTTGGGAACGACACTGAGTTGGGCAAGCTTGCCCCCCTCAGTGGCTAGGTAACGAAGCTAGGAGGAATGTCTTATAATTTCATGGTGAGCATTAATTCAAGCTCTTGAAAAAATCTCTTCTACGAACTTCTTCGAAAAATCAGGTCGAATTCGTAACCAGAAATTGCCACTGAAGACTTTTCGCAAGAAGTCAAAAATAAGACAAGGTAGAAGCCATGCCTAAATTTTAATAAATTTTCCAAACTTCACATTTGTATTTGTAATTTTTTTTTAATTCAAAATATTCTATTATCATACTTATTTTTTCTGAACTTCACTATTTCTTTTTAAATTCTAAATGCACTTTTAGAAATAAATTTGTTAACAACTTAGAACATACCTAAGTCATAAATAAACTAAGTGAATAAAAATCCATTATTATTCAAACCCTCCATAAAATAGACTTATGTTCAAACTACAAATTAAAGTGAAACTCTCCATACAGGATTAGCCCCGTAGAGCAATAAAATGTACAAGCGATCTCTGTAATAGAAGATTTTGAAATCGCATAAATACCTGATTTCACGTTGAATCCATAGTTGACTAGACCCGATAGTGGAGTGGGAGGGGGCATTTCTCCTTCCCTAGGGTTTGAAATCAGGGTCCTTCCTTCTCTTAGAACGTAGGTGGACTGTCTGCAGTGGCTGCGAGTTTCGCGTGGTGGTACCTCTTAGTAAATCTTTTCATCTTAAAAAGAATCCGGACGGAGATTTGAACTGGCGACGCAAGGATTGCCGGGCAACCACGATAACCACTACACTAGCCGTAAAGCTATAAGTTTCTCTAGTAAACCGTAGTATTGCTAGGCTTGTAGTTTTATGCAGAGAGTTTGGGGGAAATTGTACTTTAATTCTTCGTTTAATATTAATTTTAAAGAAGTTCTATATAAACATCGGATGGTCGAAGTTCGGAAAATGCCTGCCTTCGAATTTTGTGGGCGCTTTGTTATAAATATTTGTACTTTTAAAAAATACGCTAATGTTATCGAAGATATACACTAGGAGTATATAACACTTGCACTACTTAATGCGGGGAAATTTGTAATTATAATGTTATGACGAAAACTAGATTGCGGCCATCTTGGGAGCAACATTGTGAATTGGAATCGCACCATATTGTATTATATATCATTTTGAAGAGATTTATTTTTCTGAATGAAAATATGATATGGACATTTAATATTAATTAATTTGAATAAAAAGATGATTAATTTGAACAACATTCAGGGCGAGGCTTATATGTTGAAAGTCAAGCTACGCCGTAGAAAAACTAGAGGGTTAGCGACATCTAGCAATCGCTTTTGAATTCTAGTCTAATGGGAGGCTTTCGCATTAGGAATACTACGAGTTTATTTAAAAATAGCGGTATGTGCGGGGAGTGAAACCCCACACGTGGGGCAAAGCCCCGCATTTTGAAATTATCTTAAAAATGATGAATAATACAATATGATGCGATTGAGATATCCTCCCCCCCCCTCTCACAGTACCTTTATGGAATTTCCACAAGATAAAACTGTCTATATTAAAAAACAGTTATTTTTAAACCCATTTATATATATGAATAATCCCAAAATTCGAGGGCAGCCATTTTTCAAAATTTTACCTATTAGATTGATAAATTAAAACGTTCCTAACCTATGAAATGTGAGTAATTTTACAGTCATTAACTAATTTATATATTTTTAAAATCTTCCATCTCTTTACTGTAAATATAAACTCCATTTATAAATATTATTTTAACTCGTCTCCTATTCAAAGCTAAAACTAGCTATCAAAGTTCTAGTTGTACCTTTAGAATTGTTCTCAACATTGCATAATATTTTGTTCTTCTATTTATTTTGTAGGGTTAAGAAGATGAAAGGTATTACGGGCGGAGCGTCGCTGCTAAATAAAACGGATGGCGCCAGCCTTTTCCTTGCCTTGGGATTTCTGTTAAATATTATATATATATATATATATATATATATATATATATATATATATATGAAAGATAATCCTAAACCACAATATTTGAATCATGATTTTATTTATAACTATCGGACTATTTTAGGCAAATTATAGAATGCCATTTTCAACTAATAATGAAGAAATTAGGTAAGGAACACAGTATATATAAGGTAAGCCACATCTGAAACAAAATGAAACCGCAGGAAACAATCTGGGAAAATCTCAAGTGTATCTGGGGCAAACGACAAACTAAACAAAATGAAATGAAACAAGAAACAATCCTGAAGTTGCTAATCTCCGAGAATCATTGCTGCCTATATATAAATAGACTGCAATTTTTCTTGTATGCATATATTGTTGATTAATTTGGTTGGTAACTTTCTACTTTCATTATTAGTTTCCTTTCTCCAGATGTTTCTTGTAGATGGTAAATTTTTTCATCCCATGTTAATCTCTCTTTTGTCCAGGGAATGTTTGGTAAAAAACAAACTTTAAATACTGAGCTTTCGATCTTGCGTGACCATCTACAGACTAGATTTTGCTACGTACTTTGCCTCCTGTATAGGATGATAGTATGATAAGAAATCAGTCAATTAATCTGCGCATAGAAAGAAAAGAGAGGGATCGTTGTGGGTACCACAGGAGAATGTGCAGTCAGAGAGGAAATGGTTCGGAAATAATTAAGAGGGAATAAGGAGAGTTAAAAAGGTCGGTGGTTATACACCGATGTGGGGTGTTATTTACGTGTTTTTATGCTTGTAAGGCATTACTGGAGCGGCAGGAGGGAGGGTACGCGGAAGGGAGACTAGCAATTATGGAAACGAGCCATTCGCGCTGCTGATATATTTATGTATGTATAGGTTTGGTTCTGGGTAGTCACGTGCTGTGGGGTACCTTCCTGCCTCTGTAGCGTTGCGTCTTGTATGTATGCACGTGTATATGAGGTCTCTTGCGAGTTTCCCCGTTTTTTTCGTTAAATGCGTCCAGACTTAGCTTTTTAGTGGTGTTAGCTTGTTGTTTTGGTGTAGTGTAGTCATGTCGGTGAATATGGGGGACTGATAAGCACGCTTCAGAACAGAGTTATGAATGCACTGTAGGTGGTGCGAAAAACAATTTTAAGGAAATTTATTTTCCCACCACGATATTTTTTATGGGGCTCTCTGTCAAATTAAACCTCATAAAAGGATTTTTTCATATAATAATTTTTAAAGGCTCCTCAACGCCATTGAAAATTGAAAATAAGGAGATTTTCAACTAAACTTTGAATTTTGTGGATTATATCTGAAAATTAAATTCGAAATTTGAATTGATACCTCCAAACAAATAATTATTCTATTTTAAAGAACAAGTAAAAGAAATTTGAAAGTAATCGATTGATATTTAGATGTTCCTCAATTATATATTATAGCGGCGTACATGACATTTATGTTTCAGTAGCGCGGAGGATCTCGTTGAAAGGGGATGTGTGTGCGGGTGTGGCTCTGTCTAGTGTCTATTGTCTTGATCACATTCTTCTATTTGCATTTAAGAACAGTTATTTATAATGTAAAATAAATATTTATGCACATTTTATGATATTTCATAGCTAAATAATATGTAAGAAAAAAATTAAAACAATATTTAATTATGGCATTTAAACCTAGAACACGTGATGAAATTGAAAGCCCTTTGTTCGGCGCCCCCTTCGCCATTAGTGAACGAGTGTTGCCAACTTATAAAGGTGTTATAAAATATGTTTTGTTTGAGCGAGAAAAGGAAAAGAACCGCAATAGAAAAGACCCGCCAATTAAACAAATTATTACATTAGTAGCGGAGAAGTTAATTTGTACTTGTAAAATGGCATCAATCCATTGTGTGTCAATAAAGGCAGTTAGAAGATAATTTTAAATTATTATTCTAAATATCAGGCTTTAATAAGAAATATTAGCAGGAACAATGTGACATCATTCAAACAGAAATGTAACGATTTTATAAAGAATGCAGAACAATTGTTTGATATTTCGTGTTGTAAATGCGATAGCTTTGAAAACTGTACATGCAGCGAAGAAAAGAAGGTGCCGCCATTGGAGCAAACATTTCTGAAAGACCAACGACAAATAGGAAAATGGAAAAAGATAATATCGATCAAATTCAATCAAGGAAAAATATTCAGAGT
The DNA here is from genome assembly GCA_963969495.1 of Ceratothoa steindachneri. Taxonomy (NCBI): domain Eukaryota; kingdom Metazoa; phylum Arthropoda; class Malacostraca; order Isopoda; family Cymothoidae; genus Ceratothoa; species Ceratothoa steindachneri. The sequence goes on along the minus strand of OZ018323.1, from coordinate 204,475,519 downwards.
GCAGTTAGGAAGAATCGTGAGTGTTGTCTCTTAAATAAACCATCTACTTCGATAGATAATATTGAAGTGATTCTTCCTTTATCCAGCACAAAAACAAAATATGCTGACGAAGGTAGCGACTATGAGCGTCCTTCATCCCTGAAACGCAAAGAACTAGACAAAAAAAATTGCATCCAAGACTCCATCTAAACGAATAAAATTGTCAGAATTTGCATAGATGTGTCTGATCGAGCTGCAGCTTTAATAACAAGTTCAATCTTTAAGGATTTATCATCATTTGAAGGCAAAGAAACTTCTGTAATTGTTGATAGGTCAAATGTTAGAAGAGAGCGTGTCAAAAAACGTACTACATTACAGCAAGAGATTAGATCGGGTAAGCCATTATATTATATTTATTTTGATGGTAGAAAAGATAGCTCATTTCTTGTTGAGGCGATGGAGGAAACTCATCACAAGAAGAAGATAATGGAAGATCACATCTCTATGATAGAAGAACCTGGTTGAGAATACCTTGGACACCTGACAATGAAGAGAGGTTCTGCAAAAGCTATATGCGACGCAACATTCTCGTATCTAGAAGCAAATAACATCGCAAATGATGAACTCGTTGATGTGGGATGCGATGGAACGGCAGGGAATACAGGAACAAAAGTAGGTGTGATCAGAATGTTAAAAGAAAATCTGAATAGACCACTGCCTTGGTTTATTTGTCAGCTCCATGCAAATGAGCTCTCATTACGCCATCTTATCAACAATTTGAATGGGAAAACAACTGGACCTCGTGGATTTGTCGGACCTATAGGGAAACAACTGGATAAATGTGAGAATCTAAGTGTTGTTGAATTCGAGCCACTTTTGACTAACTTGCCTCCTGCTGACCGAGGAAATCTGAGCACCGATCAAAAATATCTGTTTGATATCCTTCCATCTGCAATGGCTCATAAGAGTTCTGGAAAAATGTCGCATGCACGATGTCTTACAACGGCAAATCGGATACTTGGATTATGTGTTTCGACTTCAGACCCTTCTGACACGCTCAAATCCATTGTCTTTCTTGTTGAACATGAAGGTGTATGCACCATACTAGTTTGAAATAAAAGCTAACTCTTCTTTCTAAGATGGAGTACTCAACTTCTACAAGACAGTGCAATCACTCCAAGTAATGGACAAACAGATTAATGATATAGTTGCCCCACTGATTCAAAGGAAAGCTTATTTTGCACATGCGCAAAACATTCTTCTCTGTATGCTGCAAAATGAAAAAAATCATATCCGGGAACTCACATGGAGAAGAATTATGAAAGCACGAAAAAATTATAAAGGGAAATCAATACACACTTTCAAGCTCCCAGCCAGACATAAACCTTAAAGCTGACGATTGCATCGATCTAATTAATTGGCAGCAAACCTTTGTGACCGAGCCTCCGCTGACGAGGCTGCTCTCTGATGATCAACTTGAAGAATTTGTCCGTCAACAACCTAAATTGGATATTCCGAAGTTTCCTTGTCACACACAAGCGGTTGAGAGATGCATCAAACTGGTCACAGAAGCGTCACTACGAATTTGTGGAGATGACAAACGAGACGGCTATATAAGGAGTAAAATTGAGTACAAGAGAAAATATCCTCATTTAATACCAAGGAGGACTTCGTAATGAAAGGTAAGAACACTACAAAAATCTAACTGCATTGAATAAATGGATATTGAATAATAATGAAAATTTAAATATTCGACTGTTAATTGTTCAATTTATTCTATTTCAGAGTGATGATAAAAATCTACAGGTTGCATGGAAACAATCGGAAGAAATGGAAGTAAAACTTATCGAGTAGTTAATAGATTATTTTTAGCCAATAAAATGGAAGTAGAAGTATCGATTGTAAAGTTTTATGGAAGTATATTTTTTAAAAGTTTTATGGAAATAATATGCCCCGTATAGGACATAAATTTTGATGTAACAACTTGAAGTTTGAAAATAAATAGAAAAAATATTCGGACATCTTTGCTTTATTTTCACTGTCAATTACGTTGAGGAACCTGAAAATATTATTTAGAAGCCTGAAATTTCAACACAAAAGTTGTTGATGATGGGGCCATCATAAAATCAGGGTGGGAAAATGAATTTCAAAATTTGTGCACCTTCCCCCCTTTTCTATCCACCCTAGTGCTATGTGTGATACGCAGCAGTTTGTATTTTAAGGAGTGGTCTGAGAAGGGGTTTGTATACATATGTGGTATTTAAGCTATTTGCTGTCAGGTTAAAACCTGTGCAGCTTCTTGGTTATGTTTTAGCCATCGTATGGGTAATGGTTTAATGTGTGGGAAATCTTAGGAACTTGTCAAATGTTGCCCCTAAGATTTTGGTGAGTATGACAGTCTATGGGGTTCGGATGGTTGACGCCCGGTCTGTGTGTGTATGTTTGTATGTTTTGCCTGTAGAGTGATAGTGTGCACCATATAGTGTCATTTGTGTCTTCTGAGGGTTGGTAGCAATGAGACACTCGTCATAGTACTCTGTGCCTGTTTAGTATAGTTTTTGCGTAGCGTCCGATTGAGTCTGGTCCACGGCCACAGACGAGTATAGTCTCGTCGTCGGCGTATGTGTGTCTGCAGTCTTCAGGTGAGACTGGGGTATCGTTAGTGTACATGATGTAGAAAGTCGGTGCCAAAGCACTGCCCTGGGGTATGCCTGAATGTGGTGTAAATGGACGTGATGTTGTGTTATTGTATTTAATGCAGCATCTCCGGTCCATGAGGTAGTGGGGGAGAAGCATTCTAGTGCACAGAGATAGTAGTTCCATGTTGTTGGCTAGTTTCCACCGGAGGCCCTCGTACCACACTTCGGTGAAGGCCTCCTCCACGTCCTTACTGATAGAGATTGCCTTTATTTCTGCTTTTTGTATGAGGTAGTGAACGATGGTCACAACCGCCTGGGTTGACCGACCTCTCCTGAAGCCATATTGGCAAGGGGGAAACTCGTCCCTTTCCTCAAGGAAATTCCACAGTTGGTTGTTAACCATGCGTTCGAGTATCTTGCCTACATGCTCTAACAGAGCCTTCAGTTGTTGGAGTGTGTCGGTTTTTTTTTGTGGAGTAGAATGTTAAGGGATGTTTTAAATGTTTGTGCGAAGTGCCCAGGTGTGAGTGTGGCATTGTAGAGGTGTATTAGTGCTGGGTAGATTTTTTGGGGAGGTCATGTACTAAGGTAGCTGGAAGGCCGGAAAGGCCGGGGGTACGTTTTGGTGTTGACTTGATGTTTTGTTTCCTGAACGGTGATAAGAGTAGTTAATATGTCAGTGCTTTCGAGCACCTCCATTTGTATGGGAGGGGTGGGCCCAAACTCCTCGGCGTGGAGTTGGCACCAGTTCTGAACTTCCTGGAAGTTCTCTCTTGTGTGTGGTTTTGGCGGGTTATGTGTGTGGATCGTGTCCCAGTGGGAACTAAATGTGTCGAGGATGTTATTAGTGTTAGTGAGAGTTTGGTTATTTGTTTTGAGAGTGATGAGTTTTTGTGGGTAATTAACAAGCATAGTCTGTAAGCGCCGCCTGAAGAAGGAAGGGTCAGTGCAGCGACGATCACCCGCAATGCGGACCACTTCGCGCCACTGGCGATTCTGGTCTAGCGGCACGCATTGTAGGATGCGGGCGCGTAAGAGAGTTATGTTCTATTGTCTTGAGCCTCTAGTGTTTTGGTTCTTGTAGAGTATAATGAGAGCTCGTGTGTTTATGGAGTACGTGAACTGTTTAGTGGGATGAATGTGTTTTTGTGGTGTGTATCTGGCTCTATCGGTTTCTTTGTGTCCAATAGTGAGGACTAGTGAGCGTGTAGGTGGCTGGGGTTTGTGTCCTGTAGATTGATGGCGTGAGGTGTGTTTTCTGTTAAGTGTCTATTGAATTTCGCCCAGTTCGTGTTTTTGTAGTTAAAGAGGAGGGTGTAGATATGAGTATAGGCGATCGTGAGATTATCCCGCATGTAGGTGTCTGGTCGGATAGTACATGAGTGCCTGGAGAAATGTATGTGTGGAAGTGTAAGGCATAGTCATTGCGTAGGACCACGTCAAGAAACCTGGTCCTTCCGCAAAGCCCCCAAAATGTGGGGATGGTCGGACTGATGCATCCGCAGCGAAAATGTTGCAAGGCACCGGCCAGATATTCTCCTGCATCGTTGGTTGTGTGTAAAAGTAGTGTGGAATGGTGAGCGTTCAGGTCCTCTGCAAAGAATAGTGGTAGATTGTGTTTGGAAAAGGTCAGTAGTGGCCACAAGGATGGGGCTGGAACTGAGTTGTATTTTGCTGGCTAGAAAGGAATAGTTTTGCGTGTTTATGAGGGAATGGTATATTCACCGCTTACCTAGGATTGCTGACCCTAGGTGCGATGCTTGCGATGTTAGGTAGGTGATGTGACCGGCAATGCGGAGTATGTGGTTGGGAGGGTGTAAACTGGTGGAATTCAGAAGTATGATGTCTGGTTTTTGTTTGTTAAGTACCCAGTTGGAGACAGTATGGGGAATACCGTGCCAACTGCGTACGTTTAGTTGCATTACGTTCAGACGGAGTATGGTCTGGAACGAAGTGCATGTGGTGCTGTGGTGCTAGCAACAGGCGCCTTTCTCTCCACGGTCTCTTAGTTGCCATGAGAACGAGGGTAGGGGCGACCAGCTTCACACGTATTTTCTGTCGGGTGGGGTTTGGTGGAAGTAGGATGTGTTGATTTTAATGTGTTGGGGCAGTGGGAGTGGAGCTGGGGACAGTTTGGTGAGTGTTAAATATAGTGAGAGGAGCGTTGGGAGCAATGGATGAAGTGATGGAGCGACGGGAGGATGTGGCTGAGATGGTTTAGGCAGTGCAAGAGTAATAGAGGAGAGTTGAAGGGGGGCTTAAGAGAGTGGGTGAGGGTTTGAAAGCAGAGGTAGAAGATTATGGGACAGAAGAGAGTAGTGGAAGGGTGCTTGGAAGCAGAGGTAAAAGGTTTTGATTCAGATGATGGGGAAGAAGGAGTAGTTGAAGGCGACTTGGAAGCAGAGGGGGTGATGGTAGGGAAAGCGGGAGTAGCAGGCAGAGGAGCGGGGGAAGAGGGAGATAGGACAGGAGCAGTGGGAGTGGAGACTGTAGGAGTATAGACTTTTGATCGAGATATACTTCTTTTTTTTAAAGTATACTTTTGTCAAAGAATGCTATTTTTGTTGTTTTTAATGAAAAGCCGCTTAAACACGTAAGGATATAGAGAAACGCACAGGAATTATTCCAAAATAAACATTTATTTTAAATTTAACAATTAACTACAAAAAAAGAAAGTAAACACATTCATATCAACTTACTGAGCAAACCGAGGACAAACAGGTTGGCAACTGGGCCTATTTCAATATCTCTTCATGACCAAAATAAACAAATAGGCTACACTTAAACACACCAATTGCAGATTAGAATTTTTATCGCAACCCTTTTAGATTAGCATCAAACATTAAATTAAATTATTCTCTTCTACTAGTAAATATGTCGGGGTTCAAGCACAATTGTTTCTACTTCCGTTAAATCGTGAAACGTAATAAATTCAAACTAACGCAATTTGACTATAAATGTTCTTTCTAACTTACATTACAGAAGGAATCAGGGAATGCCGAAAAGAGGAAGGGGGGCGATGTCAACTTCTTATTGCAACTTTGCCTCCTGTTACGTTAAGACGACTGAGTGAGTTACGGTGCTCCTCGCTCAAAGAGTCCTCTTCTGGATAATCTTGAAGCCTCTCTGTGTTCTATTCTTTAACGCTGGGTGCCCAACTAGTTTTTGAGTATACAATGAGATTTCTACAGTAATTAACAAATGGAACCTCGTTGGGGCTTGGTTCTTCTCCTTTTACTGTTACGGAGCTTGAGCTGTGAGAGACACTCGAGTGTGAGCGGGTTTTCTTTTCTCCAGTCAGACTTCTTCTAAGTCTGTAAAGGATTATTCGGTATGGCACCGATACAAAACTTGACGATTTACGAGTATGTTAATTCGGCACTGGGGGGTGGGGATTATCGATCTTCTCAATCTGATCCTTTATCGTCTCTTCTCGAATAATCTTGACTGGCCTAAGGATCGATCTTCACGTACTGATCCTATGTCGTTCTCACCAAATAATCTTGACAGGCTGAAAGATCGATCTTCTCGAACTGATCCTAAATTTTCTCACCGAATAATAATCCTTTCTCTTTCCTTCAGGGGCTTATTTATAGGCGGACCACCGCCCCATCTAAGGAGAAAGAGGCGAGGCCGCAGAGGGGAGAGAGAGTGGTGAGGTCGCATCTGGGAGAGCGAGGAGTGAGGAGGTTAGCAGTGAGGTGCCCAAGTCGGCTTGTTAATTAGAGAGACCACCAACCGCCACCCTCCTTGGCGTGCCTTTTGACTGGCACCGCTTTTTGGTGATATAACCACGGGCCTACAGATCTCGTAGGTAATTGAATCTTTTGAGCGTCGTTTAAGGGCTTTTGGTGGTTACCTTAACACAGATGGTCGCTCCAACTACCTATGCGGCGGGGAGATCAAACAGGGGAGGCAGTTAGACTGTTATTCGCCGGCTACCGTTCCCACGAGTCTTCCTATGGGGCTTGCTTGTCCGGCTTTCTCCAAAAAGGGGGCGGGACTTTAATGTATATGTCCGCCTGGTCCTCCGGGAGGCTTTATGTTGCAATTCCTCTACAGAGACAATACTGGGAGAGGGGTGCAGAGGAGACGGGGGTAGGTGTGGTGAAGGGACAGGAGCATGAAGATGCATGGGCTTGGTTTCGGAGTATGTGAGGAGCTGGGCGTGTGCTGAGCCCAAGGTGGAGCGTGTACGTACTCACTGGTGTATGGAGGTGTGCAGGTTTCCTGTTTCTATGTTCGTGTATTAGGGCGAACACCTTCTCTAAGAAGGTGATTTGCTCGAGTCCATGTAGGGCGTAGAGGTCGTCGATGGCGTTGGCGTATAGTGCGAGTGTCTTTCCCAAGACATGTCCCTTGCCACCCTAGAAAGCACGGCGGCCAGGTGTGTCCTGGGGCAGGTGTTATGGGTTTGCTCAAGTGTGTGAGGTGGGTTGAGTGTATGTGTTAGTGTCATGGTAAGGAATGTTTTAAAGAGGGTATTTATTAATACAGGAATGAACGTAAGGTCAAAGGAAACAGGACTATCCGGCATTTAGGATTTTTAGAACAGTTTTAATGTTCGATTTCAACTAGTGGCTTGGGTGTTGACGGTCGGCTTTTCTTCATTTATTATGATGGTATATGATTATGGTAGGCCTGATGAATTACTCTCATTTCTTTTTATCTTGTTCTCAACCAATATATCTCTTGTAAGGCTGGTCTTGTGAATATTCTCCAGATGGTGTTTAGGCGCCCCATTTTGAAGATGCATGGTTAAACGCCTCGAAAGATGGTGGTTATCATGCCAACTTAATAGAGTTATTATAAGGCTTGCATTCTTCATGTGGGTAATTGAACTCGTAGACTTTGTTGGTAGACTTGAGTTTAGAGGAGTCTTGGCAGGGGTTATTTTTCATGAGGAGATTGTTGACCTTTGTTGTTTTGTAATACATGATGAGTTGATTTTGTTCGTTGAACTTTTGTGTTACGATTTACTTGATGGCTCTGGCATCTATTGGGTTGAGGAATAAGTTCTTGCGGTTTTATCAAATTTATTCATTACCATTAACAATTTTAGAAAAACTTAATTTTTAAATCATAACAATATGCAATTTAATCAATAATGTATTCTCCGTTGTTATTTACGACTTCTTCCCAACGTTCAACTAGTTTTTCGATGCCTCTGCAATAAATATCTCTGGATTTTGACTCGAAGAATTCGTCTAACCAGGTTCTTAATTCCACATCAGTATTGAACGAAACGCCGCGCAAATTGTTGGAGAGCGATCGAAACAGATGAAAATCCGATAGAGCCAAGTCCTGCGAATATGGAGGATGCGGCAGGATTTCCCAATTAAGCGTTTGGATGACGTCTTTTGTCATATTGGCAATGTGAGGACGAGCATTGTCGTGTTGCAGAAGGACTCCATAACGTCGATGAAGTCGCTTTTGACGAATAGCTTCGGCGAGTCGATACATATGTTGAACGTAGAGTTCTGCATTGACAATCTCGTTGTTCGCAAAGAGCTAATAAAAAATGATGCCCTTACAATCCCACCACACATACACATCGTCTTTCGTAAATGAAGTCCTTGCTTTAATTGCGGAAGTGGTTTTTTATTGGGTCTAAGCCATTGTTTGCGATGGTTCATGTTGACATAAACACACCACTTTTCTTTGCCAGTGATGATGCGGTGAAGAAATCTGTCCTCATATCTACGAGTAGCCTTGTGACAAGCAAGCAAACCTGCGGCAATCGTAGAGCGTTGAAGTTTGTTGCTTTCGCTTAAAGCGTGTGGAACCCATGCACCGAGTTTTTGAACTTTCCCCATCGAATGAAAGTGATTCACTACAGTTTTCTGATCACACGCCAATTGTACAGCCAATTTTCTAGTCGATTGACGAGGATTTTCATGAACAAGGTCGTTCAATCGATCTTCATCCAACTTAGTGGGGCGACCAGAACGTTCTTCGTCATTAAGATTGAAATGACCGTTTTTGAAACGTGAAAATCACCATTGATCTGTCCTTTCTGATAAAGCATTTTCTCCGTACACAACACAAATATCGCGACGAGCTTTGGCTGCGTTTGCATTGTTCCCATCTCGATTGAAAATTAATAACAACAAGTGTCGAAAATGCGCCTTTCTTTCAACTTGACATTCCATTTTGAGGGTCCAGAACAAAAATTAAATTAACACAACTTTTAAATCAACCGCAATGACTTATTACTCAACTTCAAGACGTAGCTTAAGCAAAAACCTAATAGTGTACGCTGTTAAGAGACGTAGCCTAACCTTTGCAAAGTTTGCTCTCATTATTTATCATTGTTTCTTAATATGTGCACAAATCACGTCAACAAAACTTAAATCAACACAACATTAAAAATAACGCAAGAACTTATTCCTCAACCTAATACTTTGTAGCCCGTAGACATTTATTTTCTATAGAAGAGCTTGATATTTTTTTTTACTTCTTGGTTGTTGTCATTTTGATCTGTAACTTGGATTTGTTTTTGTAAAAACGTTCGAAGTTGATGCTCTATCAGGTTATTGGGAAAACCGTTGTTTAGGAGGGTTTGTTTGATGCGGGAGATTTCCTGAATAAATAGTTCCCACATTAAACAGCATTTGTATGCTCGGCGTATGTATGAGCCGATTGCACTCTTTTCGGGACATTCTCATTCTGCGTTAGGGCATCTTCCCAAGTTTTAACGTTTTCCATGCACTTTTGTGATATATTTTTCCATCAAAATTTGTACTTCATCATCCAGACAAGGGAGTTTATTGTTCGTGCTTAATTCGTAATTAATTTTTAAGATCGATTAATCCTCGAATTGTTTATTGATCTTTCTTAGTTGTTCTTCATTTTGGCCGGTGATTTAGATGTCGTCAACGTATCTACAGTATGAGTGCAGCTTATTTTCGATGGTGTTTAGTATATCCTCTTCAAGTCGACCCATGTAGAAATTGGCGAAGGTCGGACAAAGGGGCGATCCCATAGCCACTCCATCGACTTGTGTGTATAGATATCCGTCTGGTGTCTTGAACGGGGCTTCTGATGTGCATTACCTCAGCATGTTTTTAAGATGGTGTAGGATGATGATATACAACTTGTATAATAATATCGATGGTATGGGAGATAGGCACATTCGTAAAAATGCTTTCCACGTCGAGGGATGCTATTAGTCCTGTTGGTCTTATGTAGACTTTATGCTGTACTTTGAGGGAATGTACGATTTTATGATTTCATTTAGGGATTTAGCTCCTTGGTACGTTGGTGTCGTGACTTTTAAAATCATGGGCCTCAATGGGTTGTTCTGTTTAGGTATCTAGACATTTCCATAAAGATACCCTGGTGTATAACAGCCGAAAATCTTTTGAAAGTGAAGTCCTCAAATGAATGCATTAGCTTTACTTATTCGTCCATTAGTTTAATTTTTTAAGTCTTCTGTTGGATATTTTTACATTGGATAAAATTTAGTGCTGTCACTTAAAAGGTTATTCAATTAAAGGTTGTATTTTTCTTTGTTTAAGGTGACGCACATGTTAGATTTGTTAACTTTTCTTACGACTATTTCTTCGTCATTCTTTAGAGCGTTGATGGCCGTACATCTCTCTGGTGTTATGAGTTTGCTGACATTGAAGAACCTTCGTTTGGTGGCTTCTGCGCGTAGTTGGTCTTTTACGTTGGGGTCAAATTCAATGATGGGTTGTTCTTATCATTTAGATTGAATTGTTTGGCTTTACGCTAAGCGATAGAGTGCTTTCCTTTTACAGGGTGACCCCCCCAAAAGGCCCCTAACTTTCGATAGGCCTCATTTCTTAATTAATTTTATGAAAAGATTGAATGAAACCCCGGTGATAACTAGTTTATTGTGTTTAAAAACATCATATCAAAACATGAGAGACTTTGGACTTTTCTTTTTTATTCTAGAGCACGTGTTCGAGATGACCTCCATTTAGTTCTGTGCATTTCTTGAGGCGCAGCAAAAAGTCGTCCATGACGTCCTTTCAAACCGACCGACTAATGGGGCGAATCTTCTCCTTGATGTCTTCCTTGAGTTCCGTGATGGTCCAGGGTCTCTCTGCGTGCACTCTGTCTTTAAGGTAGCCCCAAAGAAACAAATCTGTGGGGCTAAGGTCTGGGCTGTGAGGTGCCCACTCAAAATCAGTCTTGAGACAGATCACACGGTCACCAAATTTCTCTGGACAGTTTTGAGGTATGAGAGCTTGCGCTATCTTGCTGGAATCAGAAATTCCCCATAAAAGAGAGGAACAGGGTCAGCAGCTCCCTTTTGAAGGTTTCGAGGACCTCAACATACCGCTCCTTGGCGACTGTCGTTGTCGCGTCAGATTCCTCGAAGAAGAATGGTCCGATGATGCCTTTGGCTGAGATTTGAGTCCATTCCGTGCACCTAGGGGATATATGGACTTAGTGGCTACCTAATTTGGTCTGTAGGTCTCCCAGAAATCATTTGTCTTCGAGTTTACCTTTCCTTCAAGATGGAAGTGAGTTTCATCTGAGGTCCAAAAGAGGTTAAGGAAAGTTAGGGTCTCCTGAATCTTCTGCAGTATCTTATATGTCATAGCCTTTCTCTGATCCTTGCCTGAGGCTGTAAGGGTCTGCTTCGTCTGTATTCTCTATGCGTAGGCCTTTACTTCCATTACTAGCTTTCTCTTGAAAGTCTGACGGGATATACCGAGGAACTGACTTCGCTTGCGCACAGAGCGTTTTGGACTCTGCTGAACTGACTCTCTCACGCTATAGACCAGCTCAGCTGTACGCTTCCTGGGGCGTCCTGAATGGCTTGTACGGTTGTCATTGGCTGCATTGAGTTTCTCCACTCTCCCATAGTTCTGGAATTGGTCCATCCAATCCTGAATTCTACTCTTGTAGGGGGGACTCTCACATTTGAACTGATGCACGAAAGTGTCCTGCACTTTCTTGAACGAGTCTGTCTTGTAGTAATGTTTGACGCAGTATATTCTTTGCTGGAGCTCCCATTAAGATCTAGTTGTGTTCAAAAGCATTGCTTCTGTCATGTCCTGCAAAGTAAGGGTGATTGGTGAATGAATGAAGGATATATCACAAAAAGTGCGTGCAGGTCCGTTCTTGGGGGTCACCCTCCAAAATTCGGCATTCAATCCTTCCGAGTCCTTCCTTCTGCCAAACAATTACCACGGTATCATTCGTACCCAGCCTATAATCGTATTATCCAAGGGAATACTTTGCAGTCGGAACAAAATTGACTGTAGGGTCGCCTTACCTTCTCTACCGAATCAATAGGATCATCATCCGTAACTCCTTTAACAGGTGACCTACCAAAAATAGATCACAGACCTATACTACATTAAAACCCGCACTTCCCTGCGTACCGAAGATATCCTCAAACTAATAAATATACGACCCCAGCGACCGATATAAATACGCTTCTACAAGAGCGTTATCTGCCCTCGCCTCGTCGAAGTTATAAAATTCAAAAAGCTACACTCATGTGTTCAAAGTAGTCTTTGTTGAAACCTCTTAGGCAATAACAGCCAAACAAAATGGCTTCCTTCTCTTCAATGTTCGTGTTTACTACGATCAAATTGAACATAAGGAGTTCGTTGACCTAAAAATGTGCTTCAAGGGCTATAGGAAGAACGAACATACCACGGAAACATCCAGAATGCGAATACACTTTTTTGTTCCGTGTGAGCCCAACAAGGTCACGTCTGGGGTGACTGCAAGAGTGACGATCAGAAGGGGCCTAATTGTGGTGGCCCACAAAGGACAATGTCAATGAGTTTTCCCGTAAAAAAGGAGCAAATTCGAATAACTAAAAAAAATGGAAGAAAGAGGAGAAGAAAAAAGCCAACGGCACCTATACGTAAGTTCCCAAGGCAGCGGTCGCTTAAAGGAGTATGTCCCTCAAGCCCACTTTTCTATCATTCATATATATATATATAAATATATATATATATATATATATATATATATGGAAAACTCACAAAGTATCGCGTGAGTAAGCAATATATGCAACAAAGCCCAAAGGGAAAATTAATACGAGGATTCCAAGTACTTTCGAACTTTGTTTCGAGTGCTTTAAAGAACTCGAAATAAAGTTCGAAAGTACTTGGAATCCTCGTATTAATTTTTCCTGTGGGCTTTGTTGCATTTATTGCTTACTCACGCGATACTTTGTAAGTTTTCCACATATATATATATATATATATATATATATATATATATATATATATATATATATATATATATATATACTAGCGGCCATAATATAAGGCTCAGTAAGAACGTGTATTTAAATATTTATTATAGCAGCTTAACAAAATGTTGAGATTATATATTATACAAATATTTAGATATATTTAATATCTATCTTTCGTGAAAATTTCAAATGAATGAATTAAATATTTTGTAAGTTATGAGGAACTAAACAAACTATCTTCCAAATTCCAGCGGCCAAATGTTAAGGGTCACTTAGAAAAACAATGTGAAATGGAACAAGAACAAAAGAGAGACCCTTACTATTAATATTTTGTGAACATCCTTTTACTAGCAATGCCCTCCAGACATTTTTTACCACAGGACTGAATATATTTCTTGCAAAATCATGGGGTAATATTGTTCAATTCGTTTTTCAATAATTCACATAGTTCATCTTGGTTCTCTGGATTTCTCCTTCGTGCTCCATCTCCAATAATATTCCAAACGTGTTGTATAGGGTTGAGATAGGGACTATGAGGTGGCCAGTCCATGAGATCAACCCCTTTATCACTCCTCCAAATCTTTGGCCCTCTTCGCAGGGTGGCAGGGAACGTTTTTTTGCACGATGATAGTAGGTTAAACTTACCAGGATCGGAGTTGTGGAAGGGCATGCTGTCTAAGAATATGCTTGTAGATTTCACGATTGACAGTCCCTTGTTGGCCAATAAGTGGACCGGGACCACCAGCAAAGATCACTTCCCATACCATTACTCTATATTTCACTCTCTTCTTCACACATGGACGAGATAATCTTTCGCCACACCTTATTAGGACGCAGATCCCGCCATCAAAACAAATCACATTAAACTTCGATTCAGCGCTAAAATGAACCTGCGCCCACTGTTCTTCTGTCCAAACGACATGTTCTTGAGGGTAAATAAGACGTGCTCTTTGATTATTCGTGAAAATCAGGGGTTTCTTTTCTAGTGTCCGATCAAGCAACCAAGGACCTCGTAACCTCCGGGAAACTGTTTTGCGTGATATGTTTACATCGGAAGTGGAGCTGAACTCGCGGGATATCTCTGCAGCACTCTTCAACCTATACTTCACTGACATTTTAACTATTATACGATCCTGTCTTGGTGACGTTTTGGGTTGAGCATCTGTGGATCTTGATGACTTGAAACGAGCTACAATTCGTTGCACAACACTCCTAGAGCTTCCTACAGTAGTTGCTATCATGAAATTTGACTTGCCCTGTTGGTGGAGGTACACAATCTTTTGTTTATCATCACAGGACACCGGAGGTCTCTCACAAGCAGCCAGGTTGACATTTGGATGTTCCAATAATGTATGACCATAAAAAGTAAATTTTAGCCCATCAACAGTCTCCTAAACACAAATACCGCGGTTAGTAGTTCATTTATTTCTTAGTGACCTTTACTTTTAGCAGCTGCAATTTTGAAGATAATTTGTTAATTTTCTCATAACTTATGAAATATTTATTCCATTCATTTAGAATTTTAAGAAAAGATAGATATTAGATATATTAAATATGTTTATAATATATAGTATCAACCTTTTGTTAAACACTATAATAAATATTTAAATACACTTGTTCTTACTGACCCTTATATTATGGCCGCTAGTGTGTATATATATATATATATATATATATATATATATATATATATATATATATTTGCGGTTAAGAAGGCAATTTTTGGCTAACTAGCTCTTCATCAAAGTTCTTGGAAGGAACTCTTCTCACATACACGAGAAGATAACGCATAAAATAAGCTTTTCTAAGAGAGCCATTAAACTGCCTTGCGATTGGCTTTTTTTAATTCTCATCGCTACTTGTCGAAGGCAAAGGTAAATTTGTTTTATCCACTCTAGCTCAGCCTTGTAAAATCAAGAATTATTTGCAATAGCGCAATCATAATTATGCGGTTAAAAAGGCAATCTTTAGCTAACTAACTTTTTATCGAAGCTCTAAGAAGGAGCTTTTCTCACATACACGACAAGATAATGCATAAAATAAGCTTTCTAAGACAGCCCCCAAACTATTTCGATCGGCCTTTTTAATTGTCATCCCTGCTTGTCAAAGAGACTGGAAAATATGTTTTATCACTCTACCCCCGCCTGGTTAAATCGATAATTATCTGCAATCACGCAATCATAATTATCCGGTTAAAAAGGCAATTTTTGGCTAACTAGTTTTTCATCGAAGCTCTCGTTAAGAGCTCTTCTCACATACACGGGAAGATAAAGCCTATATACGGCTAAATGAACAAACACATCCCTCCTCTATACGTCTGTAAACTAAACTTTTGCCGTAATTTGTTTTTACCAGAGACACAGGAAAACCGTTTATTTTGAAGTTGAATTTTTGTGTGAATACTTCAAAAGAAAGTGTTTTCCTGAGTCTCTGGTGAAAAAACTACGGCAAAAATTTGAATAACATTTATCAACCCAAATTGAAATACCCAACTGTTTGTAAAACTATCCGTTACGTAGTCTTTCACGATTGGGGTTTTTGAACTAAATATTTTTTTAAAAGCAATTACAACTCTATTAAAGAAATTCTTTTATAATACCAATTTTAACATCATTTTTAGAAAAAAACACTATTAGGACAATACTTCAATTGTGAAAACAGAATCCCGCCAGAAGCGAAGTGCTCCGTCATATATGAATTTATTTGCTCCCGACGTAATCTGGGGAAATGAATATATTGGCAGTACGGTGCGCTCGCTGAAGGCAAGGTCTTGTTTCCATATGCGAATTAGCCACAGGACTTGGAACGTTCTCTTAAAGAGAGAACTCTCGCCTATTCGGCTACATTCCATCAATTGTACTCGTAAAACCGAAGTTACCTTAGCGGATTTTAAAATTTTAACAATCATTCCCGTTCCTGTATCATTAAGAATTCAAGAATCAATGAATATAAAATATTTTTCTCCTTCTCTAAATTCCGATTCCTCTTTCCATTACTTTTAGCTTTAAAATATAAACCAAGTTCCTAATCTTCTCTTTCTTCTTATGTTCCTCGCGCTTTCCCGCCAGTCTTTCGTTAACAGCTGATTTTACAAGGTTTTTGATTTCTCAAAGTGCATCTAATGTTTTCTTAAATTTTTCTAGATAAATTTTAGTAATTAAATTCCCAATCCTAAAAAAAAACAACCACAAAACCTGTAAGTTCTGCATTGCTCCCTATATTAACTGTCTAAATCTAACATTACATCCATAATTTGAATGTTTAAATTTTAACTTATAATATTAGTCTTTTCACGAATTTGTAATTTCCAGTACCAGAAGATGGGTGAAATTAACACCCGAAACGTCGTTATCAGGAAATGTAAGGAATTTCCCCCATTACGTTCTTTCATTTATCTTAGAAATTAAATTGAAGCTCGACAGGAGCAGCCCAAACCAATATAAATATATATATATATATATATATATATATAAAGAAAGAGCAAATACAAGTTCAGCGGGTGATACCAACCACCACAGGGCTTTCGCCATATTGATTTTCTGGCTTTAAAAACACTTTTGAAGACAGAATTAAGATGCAGAAACCTTCCATTGCAGACTATATAACAATATAGTACAAAAGAAAGAGAAATTGGACGCGAATGACAATGAGACAAGAAACAGGAGCTTTTTAGAGGCAAAAGAAAGAGACATTAGAAAAACTCTAAAATCAAAAAGAGCAGAGGGCGACACAATGAAGGCAATCCTTTACCGAGAAGACAAAAATAACGGCAGAGGAAAATACTTTGAAATTCCGGGCGGGACTCGAACCCGGGTCTGCTGATTGCCGGCCCTGGCGTTATTTCTGTCTTCTTGGTAAAGGATTGCCTTCATTGTGCTGCCCTCTGCTCTTTTTGATTCTAGTGTTCTTCTAATGTATCTTTCTCTCATATATATATATATATATATATATATATATATATATATATATATATATATATATATATATATATATATATATATATATATATATATATATGAATGCAATAAACCACATTAAAAGAGAAAACGGAAAATTTTTCCTACAGTAATATATATTACCTTTTTTTCGAAAAAATCCGCGCTATTTTGAGAGATATTATATATATATATATATATATATATATATATATATATATATATATATATATATATATATATATATATATATATTATGGTCAGTGTCTTTGACCGTATATGGGGTGATTGGTGGATGTGCGTCTGCTGTGAAGATTGAGTAGAGTGTAGGTCTTTAGCAACCTCTGTGACAGACCATTCTGCGATTTAATTAAGCCTAGGCATTCAAAGCTCCTGGCTATGAATTCCCTTTTGTCCTCCAAATAACTGCATGTCAATATTTCTAGATTATTATTCATTTCATCTAAATATTTGGTATTGGTTTCCATTTATCCAGACCACTAAAAACCAATTCGAGCACTACATCAAAATTTATTTTCGGACTTTCGCTTCTGATATTATTTCAGTTCCTTTGTTTTATAACGCCCTTTTGATAATCATTGTATAATTTGTTTTCTTATAGTTATCAAATTAATCTTCTTTTCATTATTTTTTCAAATACATTTCTTGTAAAGTTGATTAGAAAATGTTTTATAACTTGTTAACTACTTCGCAAGATTTTCCGCCTTTGGGAACCAATCTAAAAATAATGTTGGTTGTTTTGAATACTTAATGGAAAGATCAGGTATTCAAGATGTTTTGAATATTTTTTGAGTTAGCCTACTTGGAGTAGGAGGTTTCGCCCTAACCAAACCGAGGAAACTAAACTCATTATCTCTTCTAATGTGATATTTGCACCTACTCCCACGTATTCATTCTCACTCTTTTTTACTTTATTGCTTGGGAAGGGATGAAGACCATTTGATTCTAGATATTCCTCTGTATTTTTTTCGATTTAGTTAATTTCATATTTAATTATCTTCGTGTGTAATAGTAAAGAAGGCCTTTTAATGGTTTCATAGGCCTCATTATACTATACCACAATCATCTTTCATTATACTTCGTTTAGTAAGAGGTCTTCCTTCTGCTTCATTTTTGAGTTGGGACTTTATTCTATTTTTGTTGTCTTTGTTGTTTTTAGCTCTAAGGGAAAAGATGGCATCTCTGCTCATCATCTCTTACTTTATTATGTTTTTATTTTTTCTCTCAACATATCTTTCTGTATTATATACTTTTCTTATTTCTTTCATCATCTCACTGTTTTTAAGCTTTACCTATTTCTATTATCATTTCTTACTGTATTATTCGCTTTTCTTATTTCTCTCATCGTCTCTTACTGTAGTATATGCTTTTCTTATTTCTATCATCATCTCTCACTTTATTATATGTTTTTATTATTTCTATAAAAATTTCTTAGAGAATTATATGCATGTTTTATTTCCTTCATCATCTCATACTGTATTATATGCTTTTTATTTTTCTCTCATCATCTGTTACTGTATTTATATGCTTCTCTTATTTATCTCATCATCTCATACTGCATTATATACTTTTCTCTGGTAATAAATCTCTT
This sequence comes from Ceratothoa steindachneri, assembly GCA_963969495.1. Taxonomy (NCBI): domain Eukaryota; kingdom Metazoa; phylum Arthropoda; class Malacostraca; order Isopoda; family Cymothoidae; genus Ceratothoa; species Ceratothoa steindachneri. The sequence continues at coordinate 204,457,162 of OZ018323.1, read as the reverse complement.
GTGTGTTGAATGGAACAGGAGCTGCCAAGTGTAGGTCATGAATGGTCTTTTGCAGTCTCCTTCTTTTCTTATGTTCTTATGTTCTTATCATCATCATTTCTAACTCTATTATATTCTTTTCATATTTCTCACATCTTTTCTTTCATTATTATAAACTTTTCTTATTTCCATCTTGATCACTTACTCTATTATATGATTATCTTATTTCTACGAGTATCATCATTATTCTCATCTCATCGGTTCATTTTAGGTAGATGGAGGTTCTCGATTGTATCCTTCGGATATTTTTCTCCTCTGCTTTTGTTGATTGAGTGTTTTAATTTATTTCACACTCGATTTGTTCCACAATCGCTTCCTCTAATGGAGCAGAATGGCAATTTTTCCGTCTTCCTCCTCCAATTAGGGTTGGTATATGATTTTATTTCTTTTTATCGGATTCTGGAAGTGGTTCTCATTGACTGATTATTTATTGGGATTGGTGTCGGATACATCTAATTATAATGATTTTAGTGTGTGTGTGTGTGTGTGTGTGTGTCCATCTATGCATTTAAAAAAAATTGAGAACGGGACTCGAACTAGAGAGATCTAGATACCAATTTCAACTTTGTCTCCAAGGAGATGCTGATAAACTAAAACAATTACATAAGTGCAAGACAAACATAAAAATTGCTGTTGAAAAAGTTCGAGATTTTGTTGATAATATCTGACACTGTTGTGAAATGATATTTTATGTACACACCAATTTTGAATGTGTTGTGAAATAAAAACCCTTTTCTTTCGCACACTTTCGTAATTTTGTGGGCAAGGCAGCAAGGCAAACAAGCGCCGCAGGCCTAGCAAAACACGCCCGTAGAGCGTGTTTTGCTAATTATGATAATGACTGATATATAAATGCTGCACAGTGCAATATCAGGTTTTGTCTCACAGTTATTTGTTATGCATATATTTATATACACACGTATACTTACCGAATACTTTCTAGCCCATTTTCTTTTTGTTTTATTTTGTGCACGAGACGGTCAAAGGATGTAATTCCCTCGATCCGATTTTGTATGAAAGATAGGCCCGCCGTTATTCTCGCTCATCCTTTGCAAGAACAAACCATTTTCCCGATAGAAGAAAACATTCTTCTAAGTCAAAGCGGGCAAGCGTTTTGCTCACTTCCGCGCGTCTTCAATCGGAGTTCTTTCACAGTTTAGCCTGAAGTGCAGTGATTTGATCTTAGTGTAAATGAATTTAATTTATCTAAATAATTAGTTTCATACTAAGCCCTTCTGCGTTACAAATGAGTCAAGTGATTATTCTTAACTAAATTATACTTACTACCTCTGCTCTAGCGAATTATAATTATCAGTCGATAAGTTTATGTATCCTAAGTTTCATTTACTCATACAAGTCTTAAAACTCTTGAAAAATAATCATTCATTTCTATCCACTACTTAATAATAATAAAGAACAAAAAAATCACTCACTTGTCTTGCATCTTCCAGGTAGTAGAGTATACTTTCAACGTCTTCATTTCGCTCAGTCAGTTAATGCATACCCTCATTGGTTTCGGAATCGAACAAAACAAAACAATGGAAGTGTAAAACCCACATATAAGGGGTAAATGTGCGGGTCCCATAAGTGTTCTAATTTGCTCTAAATTTACTGCAAGTTGTTTAAAGATAACTGCAGTAATGCCTAGCCTTTTTTAAGTTAGAAATACCTGTGACTTTTTTTGTTAGTATGATACATAGTGCCTTGTCGTCTTTAAATGTTGCAAAAAATGAGGGGTAAGTTTCTACATGAACTGTCCGAAGGAACACGTTTATGACGTGCGTATATTGATTGTTTTATTACTATTGGTTAGAATTGCCCACGAGCCGCTTCTGTAAAGAATTGTTACGGAAGACGAAAATTGGGTTATTAAATTTAATATCAAGTGCAAAACCATGGGCTTGATTGCAAACAAAAATCCATTCTTATTGTTAGAAGTGGTCTCGAACGTTGGTTGTGAAAGTAGTTATTTCTAATGAGTTTCTCAATAATATCGAACAGTTACTGCAGACCTATATGTTCAACATTTGCTATGTTTAAGTGAAGCTCTTGAACAAAAAAATCCTTCGCTTGTTAACCAAATGGGTGCCATCCTCCTTCAGAACTATGCACACCCACACGTCACACGTTTGGCTACAGACAAAAATAATGTGGTAGGTTGAGAAGTTCTTAGTTATCCTCCAAATTCCTCGGAACTTACACCCTCAAATTTAAGTCTTTACAATATCATCTGAATGGTAAGGTTTACACTTATATAAAAGAGGTGGAAAAGAATATTAAATCATATAGTTCAGCAAAACCGAGTGAATTCCTCAAGAGTGGTATCCACTGGTTAGTTAAATATGGCAGAGCATTGCCTCTTCAGTCATATACTGAGAATACAATTGTATTCTCAGTATACACCTAAAGAAGGTATAATGAACTACATACTGAAACTAGTCTCGTAAATTAAACTTTTGGCTCCTATACAGTGGTTTCACTATCATATACCATAACTCGTCATTGAGTTGTTTTACTTATATATATATATATATATATATATATATATATATATATATATATATATATATATATATATATATATATATATATATATATATATATATAGAGAGAGAGAGAGAGAGAGAGAGAGAGAGAGAGTAACAAGGAGAAACAAGGAAAGGAAGTACCCTAGGAGACCTTACGGTCCATTCAAAGAGGGTACCTTTGGACTAGCAATCGAGCGGGAACATGGCTGCTCAATTGTTTTGCGTCCCTAAACGGCCACTTTTCAAGACCTTATCTAGTCTTGACTTGAACTGGTCAACAGATTCACTGTTAACAACTTCCACTGGAAGTGCGTTCCACTTACCGCAAATACTGTAGGTGAAAAAATTTCTACACATATTGCGGTTGTAACGCTTCAGTTCAAGTTTGAAGCCGTGATTGCGCGTTCTGTTTTCACTCAGTGTGAAAATATCCCGGTAGTCAACATTGTCGAACCCTCAAAGTATTTTGAAAACTTCGATGAGCTGACCACAAAGTCTACGGGTTTCCAGCGAGAACAGATCTAATTCCCTTAGTCTATCCTCATAACTTTTATGTCGGATAGAGGGAATCAGTTTGGTTGCCCTAGCTTGTACGCGTTCCAACCTTGCGATGTACTTTCGAAACGAAGGACTCCAAAATTGTACGGCATACTCCAGGTGCGGCCGAACGAGGGAGTTGTACAGACAAAGTACTATCTCCTTGTTACGGTATCCAAACTGGCGCTTTATGTAACCTAACATCCTTTGGGCTTTCTTCTCTGCCTCGATGCACTGTTTCGAGAACTTGAGGTCGCTAGTGATAGTTACACCCAAGTCTTTCCCAGTGTCACTCAATTCAAGAGCAGTGCCCTTAAGGATATACTGAGATTGGGGGTTTCTGTGGCCAATATGCATTACTTTGGATTTCCCAACGTTAAAAGGCATTTGCCACGTGTCCGACCACTCCCCAATCTTCCCAAGCTCTTCCTGCAGGCGGGTAGTATTTCCATCCTTTGCAACGTTCATACCAAGCTTGGTATCGTCGGCAAATTTGAAAATCTTGGCAACCATCTCACCGTCCATGTCGTTGACGTAGATGATGAATAGTAGTGGTCCCAGGACAGAACCTTTAGGCACCACGCTAGTAACGGGCCCCACTCAGAAGACTGTCCATTCACCACCACCCGTTGCCGTCTGCCACTTAGCCACTTCTCGTTCCAGCCGGCTACTTTTCCCTCTATGCCCAGCGCTCGCACTTTCCGGAGAAGGCGGCGGTGTGGTACCTTTTTAAAGGCTTTCTGAAAGTCTAAGTAGACCACATCCACCGCCTTGTCCCGATCGTGCTCACTGAACACGAAGTGGAAGAATTCCACAAGGTTCGTCAGGCCTGACCGTTACCTTCGGAAGCCGAGCTGGGAACTCCTTAGTAGCAGGTTTGACTCTAAATACGACGTCATTTTGTCCACCATGATGCTTTCCATGAGTTCACCGACTATCGAAGTCAGACTGATAGGTCGGTAGTTTGACGGATGGCTGGGGTCTCCTTTCTTGAAGATTGGAGTCACTTCCGCCTCACGCCAGTCTCTAGGAACGCATTCGGTCCGGATTGACATGTTAAAGATAGCACACAGATGTCGTGATAGTTCATCGCACACTTCCTTCAACACCTTGGATAGAAACCCGTCTGGTCCTGGGGACTTATTCGTCTTTAGGTCAGCGATCTTTTTCTTTATTTCTCCTTCGGTGAAGTCCATTGCCTCCAGCTTTTCCTCCGAGTAAAAATCCGTGGGCTAGGGGATGGGACCACACTCTTTAGTAAACACAACACTGAAGAGAAGTAGTCGTTGAGGAGGTTAGCATTTTCTGCAGCTGAGTGAGTTAATGCACCCTCCTCGTCCACTAAGGGCCCAATCTTACGATGGATTGGTTTACGGCTATTTACATAGCCGAAGAACTCCTTGGGATTCTCCTTGCAGAGTCTGGCCACTCGGAGTTCCTCAGTACAATTAGCCACCCTTATGCTGGACTTCACTCTCCCGGCTAGCCTCCGGTACTCGTCAAAGGCACCCGAGAACTTCAATCGCCGGTACGCATTTCTCTTCTGCCTAAGCAGTTGGCGGATTTCTCGATTAAACCACTTTGGTTGAACAGAAGACCGAAGGAGGCATTTCAGAGGGATGCAACTTGATTGAAGACTTATGAACTTATTTTTGAAATTGTTTCACGAATCCTCAACCTCTTCGCATACCGCTAGCCTTTCTCAGTCAACCCAGCACGAAGGCTTGCAAAGTCTGCTCTTCTCAAGTCAAGTTTCCTTGATTGACTGGCAACAGACCTTACCTTCTGGATTTTGACGGTAAATCTAACTAGCTGGTGATCACTGCCACCAAACTATTTGCCTACAGAGACACCCTCAACGATATCATCCTCAGAGGTGAAGACCAAGTCGAGGATATTGTCTCCTCTCGTCGGTTCTCTGACCCATTGAGTGAGGAACTCGTTGTTGGCGAAATCGAGGAGTAGCACGCTCTCGCCACAGGCTGCTCTGGTTTCCCAGTCAACTTGTCTGTTGAAGTCACCCATAACGATGCACACTCGCCCTTAAACAAGCTCACCCAGCAGCTGGTACAGTTCCATGTCCTTCTCAACGGGTTGGGAAGGGGGTATTTAAAGCAGCAGGGTCCTGTATCTGACATATAATGTTGGAGTTCGTAGATTTGATTGTATCCTTGACATACAACATTACACCGCCACCCTCTCTGTCTGGCCTATCTTTGTGGAAGAGTTGGTAGCCAGGAAACGTGAATTTGCCTTCAAAGTTTCGGTTTGGGGTTTTTATCCACAATTCTGTTATGGCTACCATTTTGGGTTCTTCCGTCGCTACGAGGCCACGGAGTTCAGGAAAGTTGTTCCTAATTGACCTTGCATTGAACAGAAGAACTTTCGGGGAGTCCCCTAATGTAGGACTCCCTATACTCTTTCGTTTCCCGGCTTCTTGGTTTGCAGTCGAACCATTTTTGACAACCTCCAATAAGGTTGTTTGGGGAGTGACTCGGGCGTACTGGCGTACGTCCGCCTTCCCAATGGGCCGAACACTCCTTTGGGTGCGCTTCACGACATCCTGGATGAGGTTGGCTAGGAAAGCCTTGCCTTTAAATCAGTGGTGCACCCCATCTCTTTGGTAGAGGTCTTTTATACCATAGAATACGGCGTACGGGTCGACAAAAAAGACCCCCTCCGCCGTACAGAGGTCTGCAAGGCGCCGGTTTAGTGACATGTTCCTCACGTGGGCAGTCCGGCTTAAACCCCACCTCGGGAGTATCCCCACCACGATGCGTTTGCGGGTTTTTAATACACAGTCGTCGACAGCGCCCATAAGCGTCTTCGTAATCTCGCCTGTAGGGTCTACCCTACCTCCTCTGAGGTAGAGGTCGTTGCCACTTACCATAAGGGCAACGACTGAAGTCTCAGAAATCTGAGACTTCACGGCCTCAGCTCTTACCTGCTTATTTCCACAGCCTGGGAGGCAGCTCACCTTAACGCTTGTGCATAGGCGGGCCGCTAGCAGGGGCTGCAGGCCCCATGCCTGGGAATCACCCACAAGGCTGACCCTGGCACATTTGCCTGCTGAGCTCGGAGTCTTTATTTTCGGAGGCTAGCTTTCCGATTCCTCTCTCTTCTCCGTCATGGTCTTTTCAGTCATTTTTTACTTCTTCCTCTTCTTCTTCTTCTCTATCATCTTTTCCCCCTTGTCATTCTTTTCAATAACTGTTTTTACCTTTTCTTATTCTATTTCTCTCTCTTCTTCTTTCTTCTTTCCCCTTTTCGTCTTTTTTCTCTTTTTCTTTTTTCCTTTTCGCGTTTCTGCCACATTCGAGCCCGGCCTCTCTGCAGAGGTGGTGTTTTCCACAGGACTCGAGAGTTTGTTTAACTTCTCTTCGAGCCTGCGGACCTGGTGGGAGTGCTCCTCCTTGAGCCTCTCGATTTGCTTTTCGAAGTATGTAGTCCTTTATCTGTAGTAGGTCACTACTTCTTCTACTTCCTTCTTTAAGATGCAAGTGGTGCATACACTGCCTGGGTGGCATTTCGCATAGCCTCCCTCCGGAAAATCAACGCACCACTTGTCCTTATTACATGTGGCACACGTGAATTTTAGCGCTGCTGGACTTTTCTTGCCTGCCATTTTGAACACTTTATATTTCTTATGCTTGTGACCAATCAATATATAAAAAAGGGGTTTGGTGAGTTATCCCCGCGTGAGTCGCTCCAGCCTATTGATCGGAGTCGTTTCGGAGTCTTCCAGAAGGCACGCTCCATGTGCTGCTGTTTGTCCGACCGAGTCGTCAAGCCTCGGCGTGCTATGGCTCCCAACCAAGCAGCACAGACGGTCCCCGAAGAGGCCATCGATTTGTCACCAGGTGAACAACAACGAAGCACGCCCCTTACTAAACTTCTACTAGTTCCCTTCACAATGGCCAGGATCTCGGAGTAGCGTTCAATGGATATCCCGCCACACCAAGGAACTCGACCCAAGGCTTTTTATTGGCCTGGCAACCAACATGGGAACAAAGGGCCGTCACCCCGGACCAATGCTACTACGAGCACCCGTCAACGGGCACTGGGAACGGTCAATAATTACGCGCCAAGGAAGGGGTTAACGGGGCATTACCCTCAGTCCATTCATCGTACCCCAACGCCTAGGACACCTCTAGTCCTAGTCTCTCGCAACCAGTGAGCGTCGATTGGCGTTGTTTATAGAGGTTCCAAAGCCTCTCTTCTGACGCATGAGGTAGCTGCCGGTCCTTATATGTAGATAGAGGGAAAAAGGGGAAAGAGTGACATGATAGGAGTAGGCTTTTTTGTATAAGTGGGAGATAGGATAAAAGTAAAAAAAAGAGAAGGATAGAGTAGATAAAGAAAAGAATGACGCACTTAGTCTGGAACCTCGTTTCTGACCAAATCGACAAGGGAAGCCCTACCAGGGGTACCCAGAAGAGGTACCCCCGCCGACATAGCTCGAAAAGTCAAAGGTACACACAAGCTCTCTTCCCGCGACAAGGGGGCGTCACCTCTCCCTCTACTTTCTTTATGAAGAGAGAGAGAGTAAAGAGAGATAAAGAGAGAGAGAGTGCATGTTGTAAAAGTTGACTAAGTCGAATATGGCTCCGCTGGCCCAAAAAGCTGCGCCCCCGAAATGTCATCCACGAGCGCAATTGGCAACGCTAATCCTGGATGTGGTGTCGTGGGCCCTGATCCGCAGAAATGTGTGAATCGAGTGTGTTCGTGGAATGTGATGGGTCTATGTGATGTGTCAAAGAGGAGGGAGTGAATGATGGTGTGTACGGTGGGGGTTTGTGAAAGGGAGATCTAGGGGCCTTCTGTTGCGGAAGGAACCGTGACCGGGCGAAATGCTACAGCCCAGAGGCCCCCATCATTCTGAAGGTCCGTCAACGTGGCCTAAATAATGGATGGCCTCGTGCCTAATTGGGAATAATAAGTGTGGAAGAGGTGAGTAGTTAATGCGTGTCAACCTCACTTGTTAGAAGTTGAAATACTCATGGATCGAAAGGAAAATATTAGGTTGGAAGCAAAGTTCCTGCACAATCTTTTTTAAAAGTATATTTATTTATTGATTTTTAAACGGTGCACAACTAGCTAATGTGTAGTAGTGGCCTGATATTTCATTGGAAAGCCTATGCTAGTACCTGGAAATAAGAGAGACACCCTATATGATGCGTAAAGTTTTAAAAATTACCTTTCAAGTGACTCTTTTTCTTGAACAGTAACGTACTCTTGTACGAGTAAAAGTCCGACTGAAACACTGCCCAATCGCGTTCGTCGTATCAACCAAGCATTTGGAGAAGACACAATAAGGCGTCGCTGAGCCTACGATTGGTTTAAGCAGTCTCAGCGTGGCCAATTCGTTCTCCAAGATCAGCCAGGAAGTAGTCGACCCTCACCTATTGACAATGGGCCTGTGTCAAAGCTGACCCACATCTGACATCACGCGAGCTAGCTGAAAAAATTAGTCATACAGCCATTTAACATCATTTAGAGGAAATAGGAAAAGTCAGCAAACTGTACGTATACATTCCTTGTTAACTGACCGAATTGAAGCGTCAGCACCACATAGACGCCCTGCATGGCACTAGTGTCCAAGAAACGTCGTTTTGATTGGCTGGACAAAGTAATTACTGCCGATGAGATAAAGTGTCTACACTCAAACATGGCACTCAAAAGAAGCTGGAAAAACGAAGGTGCACCTGCACAACTTCAGATAAAGGCCAACGACATCAAAAGAAGCTTATAGTTTGTGTCTGTTCAGATGTGAAAGGAGTGATTTACTGGTAACTGTTGGAAAGCACCAGTCTATCAACGCTCAAATATACTCAAAAACTGTAGGATGTGGTAGATGCAATTGTGCAGAAAATACCAGAATTGACTGACATAATGTTTATTCATGCTAACGCCCGACCACACGTTACAAATCATACCCATGAAAAACTCCTGGAGCTGGGGTGGGAAGTTCTCCTTTATGCACCCTACTCGCCAGACCTGGCGCCACCCCAGAACTTCATGAATGGCAAAACGTTCGTAAATGATATCGAACTGAAAACTGCAGTTGGAGACTTCTTTGATAGCAAACCAGTTGAATTTTACAATAAAAACATCCATGATCTATCTCGTCGTTGAAAGCAGGCTCTCAAAAATATCAATGATAACATTGTTCATTGATATGTTTCCCTTGCCTCATTGTTTTGTTGAAAATCATTGTCAATAAAAGTCACGCGAGAAATATTTTCCAAACAAATACTATTAAAAATTTATGTAGGACTCTACTGACATTAAAACTAGAACTCTAAGATACAGTGAAATGAAGGTTCTAGTTTTGATGACTGTACAGTCGCCAGAAATTATTTTGGGGTATTTTAACAATAGTACGTTCACCCTGTTAAAGTTAAATTTATAAGGATATGTTTATATTGATGTTTTAGTGCCAATTTTACAAAACGTGTTTGTTATAAAAATATCTAGAAGGTCATTCAAATACTTTGCTATTAGTATAAAGTGGATCTAAAGGTACTTCGCTGGTATCAATTCTATATACATTGTGTATAATGCCGCGTTTTATTATCGGTACTACGTGATAATGGCCAAGTGGCAATCTGAAATGTCGAGCTTTATTCAAAATCCAAGATAGAGAATTAATTTGAAATGGGATTTCTTTCATGAAGGTCTTTTTCTTGGTATTCAAAAGGTCTCAAGAGAGGTCATCGTCGCGAGATAGAGCGCCTAGTTGATATTTTTGGTTTTATTACCTGGAGGTAAAAAGGGCTTTGGAGGAATCTCTATCAGCTCTGCGATATCTTTTTGACTGGCTTTTCTCTTTTGTAATGCAGGAAATCTTTATTTATGAGGTTTTATTTGAGAGATAATAGGATATAAGGCATTTGCAGTAAATTCGTTCCGGCACCAGTCCTTTTATCCTTTCTTTCACGCCGAGTATTCGGAAGATCGGGAAGGATATCATCTAATTTCCATAAGCTATACGGTATCCATTGAAATAGGATAGGAGCACGCCCTCATCATTTTGAACACTTCATCTTCCCTAAGATTATCGAAGTCTGAGACAGATCCGTATAGGTTTGGAGAGGGGATTGCCTTCGCATATATATACTCCCAAATGTTCTCGTTGGTGATACTAAGAGTTCTCATACTTGTCTTGTCATGTTGCCACATTCATTTCACATATGCATTTATCCCCCTCAATATTAAAAGGGGTCTGCTTTAATTAAGCCCTCCCCTGCCCGACTCATTGGCAAACTTCACCGGTTTACTGATGTATTAAAAAAATTAACTTCAATTAACGACCTTAATATCATACATATAATAATTTAGCAGCGTTTGATTTGAATATTATTATTGCTGAGACTCCCATTAACGTAGTTACCCGCTTCTTCCGAATTATGCTAACTCTCATAGACTTCGAGAAGCTATGTTATGAATCGGGCTCATCAAACCTTTATTTATGGCACAATTCAGTGTTATGTTTCAGGGTTCAAAAGTAGGAATTGGAATCCAAAACGACTATAATCTGAATACGACTCAAAATTATTGTGTATAAATTAAGCTGGTAAAGAATTGTGCCTGAATAATTCTCCAAAGGCCTCGCATAATTAAGCCTCTAAAAGGATTGTACCTGAATAAGGCTCTTAAAGACACGCTCAAATTAGGTTCCATAATATTTGTGTCTGGAAGAATCTTCAAATGTTGGTGACTGAAATGGCTCAAAAAGCCTCGTCACTGAATTAGGTTCCAAAAGCCTTGAGCTTGAATAAAACCCCAAAAGGAAGGTACCGGCATTATGCTCTAAAATTATCGAACTTGAATAAGGTTGCAATATCCTTTTATTTGAAATACACTTCAAAAGTCTTATCCTTGTGATTGACAAGGGCTTCCAAAGGATGATTGTGCTAGAATTGAGCTCCAAAAGGCTTGGGGCTGACTTGGGCTCACAAAGCTTTGTGCCTTTTTTCGATAGAAATATGTGTGTCTAAATTTGGCTTCAACAGTATTGTGTCTAAATTGGGCACCAAAAGGCTTATACCCAAATTGACTTCAGTAAGACATTTGGCTAAATTGGGCTTGCAAAGGCTAGTGGTAAAAAAAGTTCTTAAAGGCTTCTGCTTGGATTTTCCTTTTAAAGGCATATTCCGAATTGGGATACAAAATGTTTGTGCATAAAATGTATTCTAGCGCTATTCACTTTTCTCGCATTTTTCACCTCCCAACTTCACCAGTGATTCAAAGATTCCAGTTCATAAAATGAGTACTTGTTTGTTTTCTCTAATAAGAACTTGTCTCTGGGATCGAAAATAGAACCCGGTATTTAAAGGTTTAGTACGTCTACTAATTCAGTTTTTCTCGCATTTTTTATTCCTTGATTTATTTTTCAACCTCAAATCTTTCCCTCCTCCCATTTTCCCTCTTGAGTTCCTTTGATGCTTAGTTTCCTCCACTAAGGAAAAGACTATTATATTATGAGGTAACCTCTTAGAATCTTTAAGGCTATTTGCCATCCCTTAAATAACTAGGAGAAAAATAAAACTTGATTACAGGAATGCTGGAAACGAATAATACCTGAAACCAGCAAAGCTAGCTGGAAACGAATACTCATTTGTGGAAGACTAAACGAAGGAGCAACGAAGCGAGAATTGGTTGGAACACTCGACTTCTCGCTTCGACTGATTGGATACAGGCGAGCGTCAGATTTCCGGGCGTGCCCACCAACACGTTGGGAAAGGGGAAGGGGGCTTCTTTCAAGTAACAGGGATTTACGATTACGCTCACTGATTGGTCAATCCAATCATATCGTAGTGGATAGTGGTACCCAATATTACTTATTATGAACATTTTTGTATGGTGATCTTCGATGCCACAGGCAGCCGACAGCGATTTTTTACCAAAGAGGATAAAGGGTTGAGGGAACAAATGGAGTCTTAAGGCACCGAGGGAGGTCCCATAGGAAGAAAGTGAGTCTATAGAAGCAGAATAGAGCTACGGAGTAAGATTAAACGTTACCATTGAAGCACTGACGACTAAGAATCTAACTAAAAATAGTCAGATTTAAGCTTTATACGTATAATACATACTTTGTCAATCCCTAATCAAGGTACTCTTAGTTCTTCTTCTTAGTAGATGATCATAGGTCAAGGTAAATAAACCTCCATAGATGATGCCTATCGTCAATGTTCACCGTTGATCCTTTTGAGGAGATACTTAGAGTCAATCTCCCCTGAAACTCCTATTCACTCATAAAAAATGTATAGTTTCTCATAGAAGATTTTGATAGTCAATCCTCTTGGAAGATAGCCAATCTTCCGAACTCCCAAACATACTACTGTACAGTGTCCTGTTTGATTCCATCATGGATTTGTCTCGCTCCTTCGACGAATGATCGATCAGGATCATAATATTGTTCTTTCCATGGATTTAATTAAGAAAAACAATTAAAAAAATACCATAGTATAACGTGAATGATAAATTGGGAAATTCTAGCGAAAAGGAATTTAAGAGATCTCACCAATGGAATTTGGGGGATCTGACCAAGGGAATTTGGAGGATCTGACCAAGGAAATTTGGGAGATCTTACCAAGGAAATTTGGGTGATCTAACCAAGTGAATTTGTGGGATCTGACCAAGGAAGTTTTGGGGATCTGACTAAGGGGATTTGAAAGATCCAACCAACCCCCTCACCTGACAGAAGGAGACAATTTTGGATTATCACTTGGTCCTTAAAAGGTACACAAACAGAGATAGCGAGCCACACCCCTCTCCACTATTTACTAGGAGAGCGCGTGTGGCAAAACTGAGCTCTTAAGACTGACTAAATGGTTGCTCTTGCAGAAACCTACGCGAAATCATTTTATTTACATTAAAACTTAGCCTTGTAGACGCAGAGTAGGTCGCTTAAGCTTCTTTCCAACCGTAGCATAATACTCAGCAAATATCAGAGCTCTGATAAATATAAAAATGTGAGACCAGGCGGGATAAATAAACTAACTTGTATGTGGAAATTTATGTGCTAGAGGAGCGTTGAAGCATACACTGATAAGAACGAAAATAATTGAAATAATTCAGGAGTAAAAGGAAACAAGTATATGAAAGCTACGTTTCGTTCTACTTTCTGTTCAAGTTGGACCATCTCTTATGAAGCACTGACGACTCTCATGGACAAGCATTAACGAGGGCAGAGCCGAAGAATAGGCATTTGAGGGGTTGGGTTTTTTAAAGAACAACCTCTGACCCTCCCCTCCATTTATCGGAGACAACGTGCTATGGTATCGCGCTATGGACGACGTCATTTCCTGTTCGAACATTTTCAAATTGTCGACTCCTGAGCAGGTTGGGAAAATATTTCCTAATCCTGCGAACTCGTCCTAAGGCTCCCGCTATCCCCGGCGACGAGGTGTGAAAGAGCCGCTCTGTCTTGCCCCTTGCTACTAAATGATGAATCGACTCCGCCTCCGGATTAAGATGTCTGGAGCTTGTGACTCCGTTATCCAAACTCCTCCTCTCCTCTAGAATCGGGCATAGAAATACTCGGACATATATAACGAATGCTTGATTGGTAGCTCAAAATCGGGCGATTCCATAGTCGGGCTAGCCAGGAAAAAACAAATATCGTTCTCATTTCTTTATTTTTAAAGATATTAACCCGAAATTTGTTATGGGGCACCCTGAGACCAATGTACTTCGAACTGTGAAGTCAAAATTTTATTAACCGAACAGATTCGGCGCGACGAACGAAAGTGTGACATATTTAATGAAAAATAAAAACCTTATATTTATAACCGATGTTAGTTATATTCATTCAATTTTATTCAATAAGGCTGTATACATTAGGATTCTTAGATACTACAGGGTGTCTACTAATATCAAATTTCAAAATTCCATAGGTTTTCCAGGTCTTTTCCAGGTACTTAAAAAAAGGGCAAAATTTCTAATTAAAACTGTAAGGAAAAATGGGTATATTACATTTAACTACAAACATATTTCAAGGTATATTCTAATAAATGAAATAAAAAAGGTAGCATCAATTAAAGAAAAAAAGAAGAAATCCCTCCAGGGCCCACACCTGACCAATCTAGCAAACAATTCTATTTCCATTAGGTATCCTTTAGCTAGTCCCCGCATTTGATTTCATTTCTTTTTAATTTTATAAATCTTTTTCATAGCCCATGGGTGAGTACCGACTATATTATTCTGAAATAGGTATAATAAAGTAATAGCTAGTAAGAATCTAAGGTGTGGACACCCTGTACCCGTAACTTATTTCATGGTTAACCTGGATTCTAATACCTACACTACAAAATAAAGATACATAACAAATGTCAGTGGCTATGCACACTTAAATTGACTTAGGACTTTTTCTCACTAGAAAGTTTCTTTTTCTTGTAGTCACTTTTCTTCTGGTGGCTTTCTCGGGTGCATCTGGATTATCTTTTTTTGCCTCTTCTTTTGACTTTTGCATGGGAATCACTGTTAGCTTTTAATACCATATTTTTGCCCATGACATGGAAGAGGGACCTGGCGATGGCAGGAACGATGGTGTTTACCAGGCTGCAACCCTTTTCACAGTCCAGCAGGGACATGCCTAAGTCATTGCTCATTATTTCCATGTAGACACTCACGAACACTTCTTCTGAAGAGTAGGCCGCCAGGAATTTGGCCCTTCTTTTGCTTGGTGTTGTCATCACCTTGAAGTTTAACTTTGTAGTATTAATACAATATTCGTAGAAGTGAAAGAAAAACAAAGTAATGTTACTGAGACACCATTAGAGAAGTATGTGCTGTATAAGCTCATATTGGAATACTTATAGGATTAGCCGATAAGCAAGCCTATGATATATCGGCAATATATGACTAATACCTATATATCGGCAAAGTGGCCGATATAGGCGATACCGATAACTTCCGATATTATCGGTGCAACCCTACCATAGATAGCGAATAGTAAAAATATATCACATAATTTATAAGCTTGTGTCACACCATATATTATGATTGTTCATCAATATTTCACAGGGTATTTTAACTTTAACCCACTCCTGGATACTTAAACACAACGTTTTGGTATAAGTACTCACGCTATAGGCCTAAAGCGGAAAGTATTTAAGTGCAATTACCGTGGGCGGCAGCGTCCCTCCCCTTATTTAACACACATTATAGCTTATTCACTTAAATAGTAGGAGTCCACATCTTCACTAACTACAAGTACTAGAGCTAACAGGCCTACAACGGCAAATAAATACAATTAACTTATGAAGCCATGGATATCTGAGGTTAAGAGAAAAAAGCGTCCTCAGTGGGACAAAGATCACAAAATTGGTCGAAATGAATACGGGTCTAACTTATCTGGCCAGGTGAAAGTAATTAACAGATATGTTAGAAAGGCTATTTTATTTTGTTGTTTTAAATGTAATTCATGTACTTATTTTCATTTATATATATATATATATATATATATATATATATATATATATATATATATATATATATATATATATATTATTGTCGTAGAATGGACTCTCGACGATATACCATATATAACTATTCGTTGAGGGAACTTATTTAATTATCTTTAGAGTGCGTGGATGTCTGGCTGGCCGATATTATGTATCTTCGATATGCTTAAGAAGTGGAACTGAGCTCAGGGATAATAATATTGCTATCATTAATAAAATAGAGTTTTATTAATAATAACTATCAACAACACAAAAAACGGAAAATATTGACATAAACAGAGAATTGGAAAGGGTCGTGAGAAATCGAATTAATCCGAGGATTAAAAGATTTAAAAAGGTAAAACAAATATAAAGTTAAAGGGAGGTGATGGTTCGCTAAACCATTTAAAGCACAGGATAGAATTGAAAAAAGGGTTAAATACTCGAAGGGAACGTTCGGCTAACGTAATTTATACTTGTTCTGCAGAAGAAGGTGACGTGAAGAAACTTTCGGTCCGCTGTCGAGTTTCAGCCAAAGGGGGGGGGGGGAATAAAATGATCCTGACTCGGTGTCTTGGGAATGAGAACCGTTTCTCGACGAACGGCTTGGAAAACAATGGCTGTTCTACGTTTTTCTCTTCTGAACAACAGGGGGGGGGGTGAGAACCGTCTCTTGTCTACGGGCCCGAGAACAATGGCTGTTCTAATGTTGTTCTCTTCTGAACAACAAGGAAGAAGGGTGAGAACCGTTTCTTGGCGAACAGGCTCAAAAGAACAATGGCTGTTCTACGTTGTTCTCTCCTGAACAACAGGGGGGGGGGGGGGGTGAGAACCGTCTCTTGTCTACGGGCTCGAGAACAATGGCTGTTCTAATGTTGTTCTCTTCTGAACAACAAGGAAGAAGGGTGAGAACCGTTTCTTGGCGAACAGGCTCAAAAGAACAATGGCTGTTCTACGTTGTTCTCTCCTGAACAACAGGGTGGGGTGGGGGGGGGGGGGGTGAGAACCGTTTCTTGTCAACGGGCTCGAACGAACAATGGCTGTTTTAACGTTGTTCTTTTTCTGAACAACAAGGGGGAAGCCTTGTGGACTCGGCGTCACGAAGGCTCGAACCTTGGCACTCAAGGAAAAATGTCCTTCTTCTGGACATGTGATGGTGAATCTCGAGGTCGAGGTCCCTTGGCGCACAAGGTGAGAGAGGGGCGTGGTGATGTTTCGCGACGAAAATCTGGATCCCCAATCTGATCTTAGTGGTAAAGTTTCCATCTAAATAAGCGAGACACTCCCTTGGCGTGGAGGACAATGGAGTGGGAACTTCGAGGGAATGCACAGCCGAGCCTGAGAACAAGCCTTATCTGCCCATAAGCCTAACTCAATCTGGCGTGATCGGCGGATGGGGCGAACGGGGGGGGGGATGATAAACCTCCTTGTTTAAACATTGACTCAGGTGGCTGCGATAAGGCGCCCAGCTTCAAAGCGAAGATGCACGTGGGGAGCATCGTGGTTTTAAATAACATGTGATAGTGGTTGAAATTAACGCGGCCTCCACCCGTTCTATCACAATTATATATATATATATATATATATATATATATTTGAGGAAAAATAATTAAAATTTAACTAACTTTTTTGTAACAATTTTGCGGATCTTTCAGCATTTCCTGTGCAGCGTTTGAAAGATAAATGGTTGGATAGGCATTTCATCCTGTTTGTGTGGTACCTACCCTAAAGAATAGAAGTGGATCTTTATCTCTTAATCAGAGCAAGGATGGCTTTTTTTATGCCAGTAAAAAATTAATTCCACAACTTATACCAGCATATTGTTACAAGTTCTAAGAGCCATCTATCCAGAAATTGCATTCCACACAAAGAAATGAAGTTATATTTCAGCAAGACATTTCCCCGTGCAATAGACCTGACTACACCAATAATTAGTTTGGAGAAATGAAGATCACCTCAATGGAATATGCACCAAAGCGCCTAGACTAATGTTTTTGTTGTTGCTTATAGCTTCAGGGAGGCATATGGAATCTCTGCTCCTTCCAACCGCATGACAGATCTAGGGAGAAAGCTTTTGATCCGACAACCTGTTTTTCTTAATTGCGAAAATATCTGTGTATTGTTGTGAATCGAACCAAACACACTGAGGCAGCTAGCAACCGCTTTGATCTGAGTTAATTAAAACAATACGTTAGTCTACTCGTTTACGCACTAGTATACAAAATTCTCATGAATAAAGATAGCTTTGAATGCCTGCTTCTCTATGTCTATCAAAAATGGCCGAAAGAGAGAGAAAATTAATTTAGAATTCAAAGGACAAACGAGAAATAGAAACTATTCAGTTAATATTTTCTTTCTTTCCGGTATAACGAATTCATTTCATCATTCTCTCTTGTTCTACAGAAGGTGACCGCGATAAAAGCAAAGAAAAAAACATCACCCGGCAAGGACTCAAACCTAAGACCTCTGGTTATCTAGACCAGTCCTCTACTGAGTGAGCTAACGAGACACATAAGCCTTGACAACATATTTCATCATGAAACTGTCCAGTTTGAAGAATGAGAGAAGGCTCTCTTTCTCTTGATAAGGGCCTTCATTAGGGAACTTTTGTATCGGTCCGGACATTTTGACGAAGCGCTCAAACTGGACAATGGTTGATACAGAAATAAAGAGAGTAACTAAGCTGCTCATCAACAACGGTTATCCGCAAACGTCACTCGATAATGTCATAAAGCATAAGATGGATTCATACCATAACCCAGGGCATAAAAATGAAAAACCAAGTTATTATGCCTTTTTTTCATCTTATTGCTTCCTTGTTTACTCAAAAAAATAAGTCAAGCTTTCGTGAGTTTGTTTTCATTGACAAACCTCTACTGTATTTATAAGAGAGCTTGTTGCTGCATTATTTCTCTTGTTATATTCATTTCTTTTTTCAATGTCGTTGAGTTTTTGTCATGTTTGGATTATTTTTTCATTATTCGTTGATAATTTTAACGTCATTATATTGTCCACTACGAATCTTTTTTATTTTAAATTAAAATTGTCGACTACGGATCTTTTTTATTTAAATTGAAATTGTCCACTACGGTTCTTTTTATCATTTGTTTTTATTTATTATATTTCTCTTTATCTATACTTTATTTTAATTTTAGTATAATTAATATTCATAAATAGGGTAGATCGCCTGCCACGTCTTCTCTGGCTACCTTTGAAGGCTTGTTTAAAGTGTAGGTCCGGTAAGTTTTCATCTTCGAGTTTTATTTTTTGAATAACTTCTTTTAGTAAGTATTGGTATATCTTTTGCCATATTTCCTTTGCGAGTTTGTGCAGGGTGATATTTATTGGTTCAATATCGGTAATTTCGTTAAGTAGTATCGATGGAATCCGGTCCTGAAGGGTAACATTATTTATAAATCTTGTTGCTTTATTTTTGACTGTTTGAGCTTTTCTCATCAGTGTTTTGCTTGAGACATGCAGGGGAATATCAGGGTATAGCAGTAGTGGTCTCACCAGAAGCATATATAGTTTCTTTTTGATTTGTGGTGAAAACAACCTGAAACGGAACGGCGACTCTAACGTCCTCCTGGCTGCACCCAATTTTTTATCTGTAGTGCGCCACGTATCCATTTGATGTCAATTGGAGACCAGGTACTCCGCTATCTTTAGAGTATGCGTAGTGTTTGTCTTGCACCAGAAATTCTGCTGTTTATCTTCTTCCCATTGGAATCATTTTAAATTTGTTGATATTTGTTCTGATCTTGTTTTCTTTCTCGTATCTGTTGAGATTCTCAATTTCTCCTCTCGTCTTGTTGGCCACGTCTCTAGGGTTACAATAGTTACTGGTAACAATCTGTGTTATATCATCTACCAGTTAAATAAATTGCGCTGATTGGTAATTTGGGTGAGGCAGATCGCCAGTGTATATTGCATACAAGGTAGGACTAAGGCATTTCCCTTGTGGCACCCCTGTCTCCAGATCGAAGGGTTCCTCTTTAATGTCATTTATTTTTAAGATTGCCTGATAGTCTTATAAGCAATCACAGATTATTCGTACTATATTCTGCTACATCCTTGGCGATAACAATTCTTTCAGTAATCAGTGTTAGTGGCCTTTCGATGCCAAGCTTTCTCCTAAACCCATGTTGTTGATCATTATATAACTCTTTGGAATCTAAGTAATTCCTTAGTCTGTTGTTAAGTAGTTTTTCCAAGAGTGAAATAGACCTATAACTGCTTATGTCTTTCTTTGGTTTACCAGGTGTCAGTAGGAAAATGATTTTGGCCATAGTAAATTTGTCGGAGAAATAACCGGCATTAAGGCAAGCATTAAACAGCTCCAATAGGGCTCCGTTGATATTCTGGGGAACGTTAATGCCGGTTATTCCTGGTGCTTTTTGTTTAAAACTCTTGAGGGCAGCCTCATACTGCTTATGGGTGAAGGGCCTCCCTTCCTCCTGTGAAACACGAGTTTAATCTAAATAATGGTGCGGCATGAGCTAATCATCTAGCTCCCTAGTCCTTGCGAGTACAACCTCCTCGTATCTCTCATCAAAGTTCTCATTTTCCTCCTCGTTTATTCGATGAGGTTAACTTTGATGATGATTTTCTTAGGGGGGAGGGGGGCTCTCAGCCTTTTTAATTGGCTCTAAAATTTCTTGGGGTCCTTTTCTGGGTCGACTTTAGCTATGATATTGTCCAGTTTTTTGCCTAATTTCTCCCTCCTATGTTGCTTAATTTAGTTTCTTATTTCTCTTAATTCCCTGTAGCGAAGTATTGTTTTCATAGATATTTATTTTGTTAGTGAGGACCTCCAGTTGATGCACTTTTTCTCGTATATTAGCGTCCCACCTTGGAGCTGGGAGTACTTGGTATTCCGTCCAGGTCGGCTATGTAGTCGGCTTCCACGATCTTTGTTACTAGTTGATTAAGCTGAACATCGATGTTCTCAAGCGTAGCACTTTCCATCTGGCCTATCTGTGTGTTTTGGAGATATTCTTTGTATGCTGCCCAGTTTGCTTTGGGTAAGCATCTCCGTCTGGGAATTTTTATTTGAATTGGAGACGTTGATATGGTCGTTGTTATGCTGACGTGATCGGAAGGGATATATGACCTTGAGTTGACACCAGATTAAGGGAGGAGTTGGGATTCGTTAGTACAATGTCAGGTGTAGTTTAAGACCTACCTGTGTGAAAGGTGGCAAAATGGGGCCTTCTCTTTGTACTATGACCCTACCGATTAGGAGACTTAGTGAAGTCCTAGCACCGTTGTACGCCGTAATGTATCTAGCTTCTCTACAGCGGGCATTTCGTCCTATTAAGATAGTTGATGCTTCTCTTCTAAACAGCCGTATAAAGTTGGGAATTGGTAAGTATGGGCGCCCTGCTAGTTGGTATCCAACTGCCACCAGAATATCATCGTTTGTCATGCTGATCTTGATAGCTAAGTAAGATTCATCCAGGTCTTGTATTTTTTTTTTAATCTGATTCTTTCTCTGATAGCGATGGCCACTCCGTCATACCTTTCCCTCAAGTGGTTTACAATTAGAACTACGTAATTTTAGATTTTTTTTATGGTCTCTATCTCCCTCCAGACCGTGTTCAGATATCAATATGATGTCTGGGGATACTGATCTTATTATTTCGTTGTATATACCACTTTTAGTACTTCATCCGTTGACGTTGGGGGAGAAGATTTTCAGGTTTTTGATATATCTGAAGTTAGTATCCACTTTAAATTATTATTTGCTCTCTACTTATTTTTCTCTGGCTGGAGATCTCACCCTTCCCGATACTTTCTTCTTAAATTGATCTTGGCCTAAGTTAAAGCAAGATTCGGGGCATATCTCAACTAGAGCTCAACTAATTGACTTGAGTAATTCTTCTTCATTAATATCGGCATCAAACTCCGACTTATATTTATCTTTGACTATTCCTTCAATGATTTAATCGGTGTTGAACAGTTTCAAAATTGGTGTTGACGGCGATCCATATATCTTTATACATAATTCTTTGGTTGTATAACTTGGTGCGATGGAAGTTATGGGTTATATTGGTACGGGCTAATCGCTCGCGGTTATATGGATCATCTCCATTTGAGAGTAAGTTCTTTCTGCAGTTTTTGGTTTGTTTAGTCGTTGGTCTCGAAAGGCGGAGCCGAATCTTGGCACGGCTTCAGTCATTCTCTTGATTTGGTTATGAAATAATTCGGTAGATGGAGGGTTGTCTAGGAACTACATCGGCTTGAGGCCGTTGTGGACCAGCATTTTATTTAGTTCGGTTGGGTAGCTGCCACCCATTGGCGAAATGGGTGTGGAGAATGCACATTATAAAATCACGTCTATCTGGAGCATAGTCTTTTCTTGCTCGGATATCTCCGCCGCCTGTGCATAAATTGTATTATCTCTTTTATTTCTTTCCTCAATCAGTATCTTTTGTTATCGGTAATTAAAGTCTTCTTTATTGAGCAGGCCATTGATAGTGTACAGTGTGAGTTGCCGCAGTTAAGGCATTTCTTATTCGGGTTTGTGCATTCCCTCCACGTGTTACCGTATTCTGCACACTCCGAAAACACTTTTCCTTTGAATTTACACTCTTTGGTTTAAATTCTCCATAGCATAGCACGAGAAGCAAATTTGCAGGGGGACGAATACTTCGCGCTCTAAGTAGCTGGCAGAGACTTTGGTGCTAAACATGACCAACCCAATTTCAGATGCCTTCGGTGCCATTTCTGTTGTCTAGAAGGTGACCTTAAACACGTGCGTATATTACTCTCTGTCACGGTTTCTAAATTTATGTGTCTCGTCAATTTTTGCCCATTCCTGTTTGGTTTCAATTTCCTTTTTAATTAAGTGTGCACTCCGAAGTTGGGTCGATTAGTCGATATATGATCGATCTTTTTGTTGCAACATGCGGAAGGATTTTCGGGATGAGTCCAATTTCTTCAAGTTTTTGTCTATATTTTTCACTCACCAGATAACACATGTCTTGATTCGTGTTGCAGAAAGCCAAGTAGCCATATGCTTGTTCTTTTAGTCTGCAGAGGGCAATTCCTAAATTGAAATAGACCACTTCAAACACATTTACGCGCACAGGCTTTTGACAACGCTCCCTGACCTGGAGCATGACACAGTTCTCGCCGTTGAGGTATTCATCGCGGGGGGGGGAACCTATATCTTCCCTGGTGTTCACCCTTATCTGCCCTAGCTAAATAAAATGTCTACCCCGGTCCTCCTTCCTGCTCTAACCACTCCTCCCAGAATGAGGCCCTCTTCGCGCCCCCTGTAGGCTTCCTTCCGGTATTCGGACGCGTGAGAGATAGGCGGATTATAAAGACCTTATAGTGGCAGATGGGTTCTCTGAACCAGGGATGTGCTGCTGTGGGAGCAGAAGAAATTGTCGGGCGAGTTTCACGCTTTCGACTCTTTGCGTGGGCTCGCGCGTGCAGGTGTTGTGCCAAGTTGTATGGCAAACGCTATCGTTTTTGCATTCATTTTTGCTTCTGTTGTGTTGCGTTTATCGATTTGATTTGTAGCCTCTCGAGCCTTTGTTTTCTGATGCTTTTGAGAATTTATGTCCGTTATTGTTTTGTGTTTGTGTTTCTTTGCATTCTAGTGCGTGCCTTATATCACACTTTAACTTTGTTTGTGTGTTTATTTTGCTTTTGTTACTATATCTGCGTTGTTGTGTCCTCATCGGTTGTCAGATTCGGGTTGGTCTGTTTCAGAATTCTTCCTTGAGCAGATATTTATAATTATTTATAAATCGGGATGATGTGGCTTGTTGCTTTATTGTTGCTCCTTTCAAAACGTTCTCTATATTGAGTTCATCTCATTTCATTCTCTGGTAGGGTGATTTTATCTATTTTATTTCGTTGTTTTTGTTCTATAGTTTTTCCCATAGGGTCACTGCGCGGTTGTGAAGTATTACGTTTATAGGTTTTAGTGTGGTTCTCCAATGGAGTTTTTCCTAGGTTAATCGTTTGCGCCTTTATGAGTTACTGATGAACCTTATGGCCCAGTTCTTTACCTTTTGAGTTTTTTATCTGCGTGTCGCGAATGGTGTGCGTAGGTATTATCGGATAGAATACCTTGGGTCTGTCTAGAGCCATATATAATTTTCTTTTATTTTCCAACGAGACATTTCTAAACTTATACACAGCAGATAGCGTTGCTTTGTACTCTGTTACTCAATGACTTAGGTGGGAGGTGTATACGATTGTTGTTATCTTCTGCCCTAGTACTTTACCTTCCGTGGAGTACGGGTACATCTCTCCATCCACACGGACAACGGCCATTTTACTCCGGTTTATTGGAATTAATTTAACTTTAGTTTTGTTCGTTTTTGATCTTGTTTCTTTCTTTCATAACTATTTAGGTTCTTGATTTTTCTAGCCGTTCTTTACGCGATGTCATTTGGGTTTTTGTGATTGCTGGAGATGATTTGCGCGTTATCATCCGCTAACTGGACGTACATCGCGCATTCATCTGCCGGGTGTGGCAAGTCCACAGTGTAAATGGTATATAGTGTCGGAGACAGGCACCCTTCCTGAGGGCCCTTCCCTCCTTGCAACTCAAATTCTCTTCCTGTTTGGCCATTTATATATAAGACAGCTTTTCTCTTATCTAGGTAACTGCATATTATTCTGCACAGGTTATTTTGAAGATTAAGGTCATTAATCTTCGATTTTAAGCCGGGCAACCATATGTACCTTATCGAATGCCTTGGCAAAATCGTGGAGTATGAGCTCCACTCTGCTGCCTCTTGCTGTTTCCGTGACGATTTTCTCCGATATGATTGTCAGCGCAGTCTTTGTTCCTCGCTCGCTCCTAAACCAGTGTTTTTGTGAGTCATAGAGATTTTGGCCCTCGAGGTGTTTCTTCAATCTCTCGTTTAGGAGTTTTTCGATGACTTTTCCGGGAAATTTTAAGAGCGAGTTGGGCCTCTAATTTCTTACCTGGTATTTTAGTTTGCCCGGTTTGGGTAAGAAAATCATTTTTGCGGTTTTTAACTGTCGTGGTACACCACTCTATACCATACACTACTCCTATATTATGTGGGGGTGATTTAATCGCCTACCGCAACGCAAACCGTTGAAGGTTTGTTCGCAGAGATTAACGACCGACTATGAGGTCAAACTTGAGGCGTTGGGTTTCAAATCCTTAATAATCAGACAGAGTGCATAAATGGTTGGCGAGATTTACTTGAATAGGCCGAGAGTATCGTTCAAGTTTAGTTAAAGATGAAACAACAAAAATATAATTTTATTTACAAAGATCAAAATAAGAATAAAAATAGACAAAGGGGAATTATTTAAATCGAAATAGTCTCTAGATAATTATTATAGAGATTCTCAAATAGAGTTGAAAGATTAGCGTTACTAGGCTCAGAACAAAAGGGGGAACTTGACAATACTAATAATGGAGGGAGTTTTAGTCTTACGGATCGATGACTTCGAGGATGGTCCTTCTTGTGATGAGGCCAGTGGGGGAACAACCCGATGAGCAAGTGGGGCACAATCCGAATAAGGCAGATGGAGCACGATCCGAACCAACCTTCCGATGAAGATAGTCAAAATTCACAGATGATGTTCGACATGGAATGTGGGATTTGTCGTAATTCCACTGAAAGAGGAATCTGATTTTCTTCAAAGGTAATCGATGGCGATTTTCTTCGGTTCGATTAAACGAAAGAGAGACGGTTGCGCAAATTCACAGGCTTGCCGTTTACAGAAGCTACCAAATTGACTAGGGTAGAATCACGGCGGAGAAACTCTTGCTTGTCGGACAATGCTCACGAGACTTGACGATTGGGACGCTCTTGTCGTGTGGGCTGGACTCTTCGAACTACAGTAAAAACCGAGTATTTGCATGCCCGATTCTGAAGAGGAAGAGAAAATTTGTAAAAAGGAGTCACAAGCTCCAGACATCTTAATCCGGAGGCGGAGTCGATTCATCATTTAACAGCAAAGTGCGAGACGCAGCGGCTCTTTCTCGCCTTGTCACCGGGGGGAGGGGCTTGGGACGAGTTCGCAGGATTAAGGAATATTTCCCCAATTCTCTCAGGAATCGAAACTTCGTGAATGTTCTTGAACAGGATGTGACATTCCCCATGGCAGGATACAATCCCATGTGTTCTTCAATTAATTTGGGATGGGGGGGGGGCTCAAAGGTTGTTCTTTTACATAAACGTCTGGGAAAGTAACCAGAATTTAGACATATTAAAGATCATTTACAATGGAACTATGCACGTTGCCCTGTGCATTGGTTAAATGCGCTTTTGTTTGGCTGCTCAGACCCGGTGCCTTCTGATTAAATGTTTTGATAACTGCCTGGTATTCCTTCACCGTGAAGGGTGCACCTTCCCACAGGAGGATGTCTCTCTTCTCATTGACGCATCTATATGGTGCAATGTTTCTCGTTGCACTTCGTGGTTCTGTAAAATCTCTTCTTCGCAGTCCCTGTCATACTCAGCATTCTCTTCTGCTGAAATGGAGAATATTTTCTTACAATGGCTTTGGAAGTGCTCATGTAGTTCGTTTGCTTTTTCCACTTCCCTGTTTTGTATATTCAATTTTATACGTTCCTTAGGCTGCGATCCTCGTGGTTTATTGTATTGGACCCAGAATTTCTTTGGCTCTCGTTCAATGTCCACTTTTGCTATTACAGTGGAACCTCGGTTGTCAAACGGCTCGCTTTTTGAACAAATCGGTTGTCGAACAAAATTTTGAACTAAAAATTGCCACAGTTATCGTAACATAACTCAGTTGACGAACAACCCAACAATACCACGTGGGCAGCATATGACCACTGAGTGAATAAGCGTGTGGAGTAAAGCTAGCCTCAGCCCGCGCTCGGAGTATACACGCTAAGAACTGTTGTCTGATTTTGCCGGTACAGGTTGAAGATCTCAAATCCGGCTTCATCAGGACCAAGATCATGACGAATTTTGGATTTTTCTGGTTTTCGGATCACTAAATCCTAGGCATATTTAAAATAAAAAATATAATTTAACCCTCAAGAGACTCCTATACAATATCCGTTTACGTAATTTGGTGCATTTCTATCGATAATTTCTGATCAAAATTATCGCTTAAAAAAAATTGGCCCAAAGTTTAGCGAATATATCGGGAACTAACCTGCCGATTTGTACGAAACCAAGGTCATTCGAAAGGGGAAGAAACTTCACTTCCATTTATATACAATTTATCAAGGTTGTCCCATAATCCTGATTTATATTCATAGTTTTATGTTTTTTTCGGGTTTTTGGCGATATCTCGCCAAAAAAAGCCGAAAGCCGAAATTGGAAATTTTATATTTCCGCATATAACGCTTATTTTCGACCAGAGCGACCACGAGATGCATAATGAGTTATACACCATTAGATAGCATATTCTAATCTCTATTAAGTTTATAAGTCCCTTACGTGTCTGATGAAACTTTCCGGGAGAAAATTAGGTTTAAGTCGGACTGGGCGCTAAAATATTCGACCCAATTTTTGAGCTTCGAGGCAAGGTTTGTCTTGTAAAATAAAACTAAATTTTAGAGTATTAAATATCGTTAGACGCGGGGCGGGTACTTACGTTCTTCAGGCCAGTGTATGAAAATCCACCCTTTCCCGAAGATTAGCAATATTATTGACGCTGAACCTTCGCTCGAGGGCCCAAAATCAAGAAAACGACCCTTACCCGGTAGACATAATTGAATATAAAATCGCTACTACTTATCGTAAGGAAAAGATTTAGATATCCATTTGAAGTTAATATGATCTCCCACACGCATGAACTGGAACTTTCGGTCAAACATATTGTTGTAAAAGTTTGAATAAGCAATCATTTGGCGTCCAGGAACGGATTAATCCATTTTACATTGATTCCTATGAGGGAAATTGTTTCTGTTTTCGAACTTTTCGGTTCTC
The DNA here is from genome assembly GCA_963969495.1 of Ceratothoa steindachneri. NCBI lineage: Eukaryota > Metazoa > Arthropoda > Malacostraca > Isopoda > Cymothoidae > Ceratothoa > Ceratothoa steindachneri. Next base: position 204,429,694 of record OZ018323.1, on the reverse strand, counting down.
AAACGACCTTCAGGAACGAAATAAGTTCCAGACCTAATTCATACTTCCTTTTATTAGTGTATCTATTTATCTCCGGGTTTCTCATAGTCTTTGATATTTTGCCGGTGTATTTCCTAGTTCTGCTATTTCATTTATTGAATTGTAGAATTCTTCCATTTTTCTCTGTTTCTTCGTCCAAGCTAGGTGCTGGAATAGTTCGATATTCTGTTGTCTGAGTGTAAAGGTTGCTCGCCTCGGCAAATTTGCAATAACTTGCTGTAGATGGGTCTCAATTTCTCCTGGTTCTTGGTTATTTAGCGAGCCAACCTCAAGCGCGTTCAGGTGTTCTTTATATTTGTTTCAATCTGGCCTTTCGAGTACTTGTCTTCGCGGTATTTTAATCTGGATAGGTGAAATTGAGACGATTAATACATAGATGCTCAGCTGGGCTAGCGGATACGGGTTCGGTGTGATCGTTCATGCTGAAACTTGAGTTTGTTAGGATTATGTCTGGGGTAGTCGAAGCTCTGTCTGTTAGAAACGTTGGGAAGTCTGGCCCTTCCCTTTTCCGAGATGTCTACGCAGTAATAGTTGCAGGGTTCTTCCTGCGCCGCTGGCCTGGGTAGTATATCCAGTTTCCCTGAATCTCGCATTAAGGTCACCGACAAGTATTGTTGAGGCTGGTCGACGGAAAAGCTTAATAAAGTTTGGAATTGGCAGGTATGGGGACCTAGGGGGTTGGTACGCCCCAACTATTATTAGATCGCCTGTTGTCATCGTTATTTTTACTGCTAAATATGATTCTTCAAGGTACTTTACTTCGGTGTAGGGAATACCGGTTTTTATACCGATCCTTACAACGTCGTATCTGGTTTGGGTATAATTCGTACAGATAATTATGCAATTAGAGATTTTAATGTTTTCTGCTTCCGTGTTGATTCCATGTCCAGTCAGTACTATAATATTTGGGTCTTCCTTTCGTAACATGTTCAAGTAGGTCAACTTCTTATCTCTCCATCCGTTTACGTTAAGCGAGAATATTCTAATTTTCTGTTCTCTGCCTGATTTGGTGTTCTCTGAATGGCCTGGAGATCGTGTTCGTCCGGATCTTTTCTTTTTGAATCATGCCTTGTTTGAGTGCGTTATTGACTTCTGTCTCTCTAACGTCTGCGTCATAATCCCACTTGAGTTTGTCTTTTACTAGGCCATCGACGATATCCTCTTGCTTATAGATATTTGGGATCGCAGTCTATGGTTTTGTTCTCCTTTCTCCAGCTTCTTGGTTTCTTCGTCGGTTGAGTCTTCTTAGCCCTTTTACTGACTCCATTTTCACTTTTCTTCTTCTTGTTCCTGTGGGTTTTCTTTGTTTCTCTTTGGAATAATATTTCTTTTGTATATAATGCTAGAGGGTGTTCTCTGGGAACCACATTTTTTGAAGCCATTCTTTTTTAACATGGTGTTCAATTTTATTGCGTATGAGCCTGACTTTGCTATGTTGACAAAATGTGTGTGCATAATGCATAAAAGCAAATTGGGCTTCATGTTCCCTTTGATATTTACTGTTGTAGTATGGGATATTCGAAGGCCTGCTGCTGCTGCGGCGTAGGTCGTGTTCTTATGTCTTCCTTTTTCTGAATTAATCTCCATCTTCTTCTACCGTATAAATTGATTTTCTACTGTGCACGATATTGCTTGACTTCTGTGGGCATTCCCACAATTCATATATTTCTTGTCTGGGCTCTTGCATTCGTCCCATCGGTGCTCTTTGCCAACGCATTCTGAGCACGCCTTGCCTTTGTAAGTACACTCTCTGGTAGGATGCTTGTCGAGGGCGCGTAGCAAGTGAAGCACACTTATACTGAGATGAATGCGTCTCTTTCTATTTGAACAGATGCAATCTTAGTGCAGAATGCAAGCAAAATCATTTTTGCCACCTTCTTAGCCACTTCTGTTAACTTGAAATTATTTTGAAGACGTAGTTGTACTATTCCCCGCTTTGTTTCTTGAATTTTACCACTTCTTCAACCATAGGCCAGCTCTGTTCTTTTTCTATTCCTATTTTATTTCCAAGGCCGTATGTTCGCCGACCCATGGTTCTAGGCACCTTCAGATTATCGACCTTTTTCTCATTAAGTCGGATGGCGTACAGGGTAGGAAGGCATATTTCCTAGTTTTTCTGCTCCATTTTTAGATAGGAGGAGGTCAAGATCTTTTTCCGTATCTCACAACGCTACATAACCATTATATTGTCCGCATATATTGCCCGAAGGGTTTATTCTAATGTAGGTTTCTTCTTGCCGGAGAGGATACGAAGAGGTACCCTCTTCGTTCCTTCTCGATCATCCATGTTGGCCCGTTTAGAGCCTTTGTGCCAGGTTCCTTCTTCGTTCTCGTTGATGCCTGTTAATTTGACTAGGTATAAAAGTATAACTGCCTGGGTGACGATGAATAATGAATGGGTGATGAACCTGGGGAGGCCCTTCAGAAGGATGACTCATGATGGACCTTATGGTGGATGGTGGCCGATTCAACTCCTTCTCTCTACCCTCAACAACCATTTCTCTCAATGCCAATTCATTTGTATTAACTCTAACCCTGTATCGTCAAATTCATTTTTCCTCCATAAGAAGCCAATCCCTTTGGGCTTGCGATCCTGTATAATTTACAATTATACATGTACGACCTGCCACAGTCGTTATGTAGGCCAACTGGCTTACAATTCAACTGCAGGATCGCGAAGCACTTGGGTTTGTCTCATAGGACTGGTATTCCCATTTCTAAACCTGAAGCCTCTTCCATCAGGCAACATTCAGAGTATCACCATCATCCTCTTAACTCTAATTCATTTATTATATTATTTGAAAATCTTAGAGTCACTATATATCATTAAAATAAATCCAAAGTTAAGTAATTACGCCTCCTCAATTAAATTATTCACAATATAACCAACCAACGCTTCAATAGATTAACTAGCCAACCGACCAACCGAATAAATTTCGTCAGTAATTTTATATGTTTAGTTAGTTGATTTCTCAACTCCCACGTTAAAGGTCAGTCCCTTTGTTCATTCCGATTTATTTTCGGGTTTTTTGTCTTTTTTTGGTGTGTTTTTATAATTTAATATAATGTTATTTTTTGTTTACTTCAGTAACTTTTAATACGTGATAATTAAGTCAGTTTGTTATAATTTCACTTTCTATTTTTTTTTTTAAATATCACTGGGTAATATTATTTAATTCTATATATTATTAGTGTTTTTACTTTAATTTTAATTATTGTCAATTTTATTATTTTAACTTGCCTTCTTCCGCTTTTTTTTAATGCATTCTTTTAAGTGTTATCAATTAATGTTCCTTCCCTTTCTCATTAGGAGATATAGTCGCTGAAGATGGTCCTAGTAAAGGTCCGAAACGTCCGGCCAATAAATGATTAGTATAATCACCTGGGTCTTCATATTCCTGCTACATATCAGATTCCCAAGGGACAAATCAATTACCAGTATAATATATATATATATATATATATATATATATATATATATATATATATATATATATATATATATATATATATATATATATATATATATATATATATGTATATATATGTATATATATATATATATATATATATATATATATATATATATATATATATATATATATATATATATATATATATAGTAGCGTGCAAATTAGTCCGGACAGTGGTGAAATAATACAATTATTTGATAAATGTTGTTTATATTTGAAAAGAACGCTTAAATGATAAAATAAATGGCACATTTAATATGTAATATGACCGCTATTTGCTTTTAGAACCTGCTTCACTCGCTCAGACATAGATTCAACTATATTTGAAAACATTTCTGCCAGTTTTTCTTTATTCTACCAGGCATTGAAAACAGCACAAATCATCTTCTGTATCGTCGAAGTCGGTTTCTCGATTCGACGTTTAATTATAGCCCATAGATTCTCCATGGAGTTTAGGTCAGGAGAATTTCCGAGCCAATCTATAATGGTAAGTTAACTTTTTTCGAAGAATGTGCGCATTATTTGGGAAGAATTGCACGGAGCCAGGTCCTGCTGAAAAATGCCGCCTCCATCAGGAAAGTCATTTTGCATCGCGGGAATCAAGTGAGTCTTCAGGATTGCCTTGTATTTAACGCTGTTCATCATTCCCTCAATAATAACAAGCCACTCTATGCTTTTAGCGCTAAAAAAACCACAAAACATCTTCTTACGTGGTTATTTTGGCGTCTGTTGGATATGCCCTGGCTGAAGTGATTCATCTTTGTTTCGTCTTACTACCACTGACCAAGGCCCATGTACTTCAAAATGCAATTCATCTGAAAACATAACTTTCTTTCAGTCAGCTGCCTTCCATCCAGCATACTTGCGTGCCCAGCAAAGACGTTTTGTCTTCATAGCCGAAGTCAATAACTGTTTAAGTATCGGTTTTATCGCAAATCTGCCAACTTCAATGAGCCTTCGCCGGACGGTTGAAGAAAAAACATTTACACCACCTAAAGAAAAATCTCTCTGGAGGTCTTTATTGTTTTTTGGGAGATCCTTCACACTATTTCTGATGAGAGCCTCGTCATCGTGAAGTGTTGTCTTTCCTTTTCTTCCACATTTTCCTTGTCGAAGTGTTGAATGTTCACCAGTGTCTTCAGCTCTTTTCATAATGTTGCCAGCAGTTGACTTTGCTACCTTCATTTCCTCAGAAAGTGGTCTTATGCTAAAGCCAGCATGTTTTCTAAGAGCTATACAACTTGCACGCTTCTTGGCTGTGAAATCCAAAATAATTTATAGTCTAATAATGATTGGAAGATGAATATTCGGGCAGAACCAAGTACATGACGGAACACGCTCCCTGCAATAATCATCCATGACAAGCTCTGGTGTAACACTATCGGGCTTAGTGGAGTTACGGCACAACAAACCAGTTGCCAGGTGTTACCAGTACACTATTCTGTACGGAAAACGAAAAAAAATTCAGTAGTGTGCCAAAAATTAAGGCATATTATGAAATAGTCCAAAAATTTTATAGTTCCCAAACTTATGTGCACATTAATGTGTGTGTACATATATATATATATATATATATATATATATATATATATATATATATATATATATATATATATATATAATAGTCAACCAACTGTATAGTAGCATAGAATTTATTTACGAGACTAGTTTTGGTATGAAGTTTACCATACCCTCTTCAGTCGTATAATTCATACCGCAACTAGGCTCGTAAATAAATTCTCTGCTCCTATACAATGGTTTTCCTATCATATGTATACCATAGCTCGCTATTGAATTCTTTCACTTATATATATATATATATATATATATATATATATATATATATATATATATATATATATATATATATATATATATATATATGGCGAAATGAGAAAGATTCATCGAAGTGGAACTTTTCCTCAACATATTTTCAAGTATATATTATCCAATTCTTTCTCATTAGAAGCATTTTTTTGTGCTAATGAGTCTCTCTCGTTTTTGAGGCGTCCCTCAAGCGTGAACAGTTTTATTTTTCCTCTAATTAAGCCGCATAACAACGGAAAACAACAAAATCTAATGCCTTGAATATAGAGATACAGCTTAGACTTTCCCTTTACTTTTCTCGTTTTGAACATCATCTTTTTGTAACCACTCCGATACTTATATTGATTCGAGATATTAACAGTATTTTTCTTTTCTTCTTACTCAGGCTCTTCTAAGTTGTACAATCTATGTGTTGGAAAACAAAGAACTACGTGCTAAAACCACTCCTTTTTTGTTTACATATGTACTTTTGACGCTCCTCTAAATTCCTTTGAAATCATTCCTGGTATAGTCAGTTCTTTCCTCTCCTTTCTACCCGTGGCGAAGCGCCAGGTCAAGGCATCGCTTTGTTTCAAAAGGAGTAAAGTTCAATTGTACCCATTTAGAGCCATAAACTAACCAAAATGCCTATGGGACATATGGTTATTCTCCCTAAAGATTTCAAATCTGCAATCGGATTTGGCGCTGGGTGGCGGCATCTAGTGGCAGAAGCCTCTTTTAGCCATTCGAAGCACTTGTAGGTGATTTGAGCCATGGAACACCATCAATGTAATAACCATTTATCATCTTATCACAAAATGCCGCTGGTCATTGGAGGAAATTCTCTCTTGTTGCGTTTGAATTTGCCCCGCCAGTATATCATTATTTTTGAGGTCACTGTTCTTTATGCTTATTTTCTCACTTAAATCTGTTGTCTCGCTTTCTTAATTACTTGGTCGTTTCATCCTTTTTAAAGTTGTTTTTGCATTCTCCTTTTTCAACCAAGAATTATATATTTAAATTTCTTAACTTTAAATATGGTCGTTTTTAATCTATTTTACTCAAGGTAAGGACGAAATGTTTAAAGAGGATGAATAAATTTGAGTAGATAGTAGATTTTGTGTGGCTTACGCCGAATAATAGTAAATGTTGATCATATCTGGTCATGGCAAAGGAGGAAAAGTTTAGGGGAAAATCTGAAAATTCCCTCATCGGATAGTTATCCACCCCGGTATCGCATTTTCGGAACAAGAGAATCTTTTCACGAAGAAGAACGAGAATCTACATAAGAGGGAAGAAGATCATCGCTGTTCGAAGGGGGCCTTGGGGTCGCCCAACCTCGAACTATAGTGAGTTTCCCTCCACACCATCCAGGGGGGATGGGAACTAAACCACCTCGGAACACTGTCATAAAATCCTTTTTGGAGTGCTGAGTCGCTTATTGCGACTCTGCACAGTTACCTGGCGGTGTGTTGGACGGACGACGACATCGAAAAGATAGTCTCAGAAGAAGCCAAAGAGCACCTTCGAAAAATTGGGCTTGAGGGTTCCGTACCCCAAGAAATCCTTGTACGACGCACGATCATCCTAAGGAGGCTTAACCCGTTATTTACTGACAACAGTTGAGGAGATATTGAGGCCGAGCTAACCAAACCTAAAAAATGGGCGAAAATTTCCAAGGTGGAGATGTTCGGCAAGAATATCGTCAAAATCACCTTCGAGAAAGTCGAGATGGCTCAGAGGGCCATGAAGGAGGGACTCTTTGTCTTCTACTTTCGAATTGCACCTGAGTAGGTCAAAGCTAAAAAATTTAACTACCTGGAATGCTGCTTCGGATGCCTTGCCGTGGAAAAAAAACACCCCACGAAGGAATGTAAAGCGATCGATGTCACTTGCTCCGTCTGCTCAAATATTGGTTGCGAAAAAACCAAGATCCGTGAATTGCGAAGGGGTCCACAGAGCCTTGCCCGTGAATGTTTTGTCCGCAAGGAAGTTCCCCGAACAAGACGTGAGCTGCTTAAACAAGAGAAAGAGGCAAAGAAGAAAACTATGTCTAGGCGGCGGCGACGGCTACATCGAACGTCATTGGAGCCACAGCCCCAAAGCTCGTGTTGCCAGGTAAATGTAAAGAGATTAATGACTATTGTCATTTTTCCCCATCTGGCGAACCTAGCCAACTGCGGCAAAGGTGCGAACGAGTTAAATCGTCTCCTACAAAAAACGGGGTTAAGAAAAAGCTAGTGTTCCGGCCCAGCCCCGCGTCGCACAGGAGATGTTAAAATCCAGTTTCTCGACGAGCAACAACAAAAATATGCCCTCAAAGATGAAGCAGCCAATCAGCACTAAAAATACATAGAAGAAGAAGAAGTAACAACGGGAGAAAAATCGTACAAAGCGGAATCTCAAAAAAGAACCCGAAGTACAACAAGAAACAGAGAAGGAAGAGATAAAGAAATGGCAAAAAGCCAATATCTATAAAGCTCAGAAGAAGATGAAGATGAAATACTAAACTATCCTGGAGTACCACTCAGGGAGAAAAAGGATATCCTACTGCGGAGTTTCTTCTTCAACGCCGAGGACGTGAATTTCAGTCTTCGTTGTTACTGTATACAGACCCCTAAAGAGAAACGTGGAACAACTGCTCGAAGGCATTCAACGTGGCGACTTCAAGCGGACCTACGAAGGACCATGTTCGGTGAAGAAAATAGTAGGACTACTGATGGAGCGCGCGATGTACATCCTGGACTCCTGGATACACACCGTCAATATGTCCACCAACAAGAAGATAAAGAGTGAACAAAAAACATCGCACATTGATAAAGCCTAATCTATGAAAAAATGTAGAGGATAAAAACGAAAAGTGGATTGTCAGAGAGAGAGAGAGAGAGAGAGAGAGAGAGAGAGAGAGAGAGAGAGAGAGAGAGAGAGAGAGAGAGAGAGAGAGAGAAAGAGAGAGAGAGAGAGAGAGAGAGAGCGAGAGAGAGAGAGAGAGAGAGAGAGAGAGAGAGAGAGAGAGAGAGAGAGAGAGAGAGAGAGAGCAAGAGAGAGAAAACAACGCCACGTGGACGGAAATCGTCGAGCAGCGCACTGAAAAATTCAACCCACTTAACCTCAGTCTAGCGACAACTGGCTATTATTCTGGTATCGGCCTCGTTTCCGCTCGGCGTAATAGTCTCTCAATCAATAACCTCGAGGTTAAACGTGGCGATTGCGTTTCTCTTTATGCATTCTCGCTTGCCGACTCCTTCTCAAAGCACACCGCTAAAAGTAGGCTACACGAGTGACTCAATCGTAAATCCAGCTTCCCGTGTTCTTGGAATTATTTGTTAGTTTGTTGGCGCGCCCAGATGCCTCACTAATGTCCCTTTAACATCTTCGAGTTCATTTGACCTAGAAATTATAACTTTGCGTATCTATTGTATTATTTGAAACTTGTTTGTATAATAGTAGAGCTTATTTTTGTTCACCAGTTTCTATGTCCAGAACCTCTAAGAAGTTGTATTAATTTAGCCAATTGCACTCTTACTTAATTTATTATTTCCACGCACTTCGGGGTTTTAAATTCACCCCAAATATATCTCGCTGCCTCTTCCTCGACCAAGGCGAGCGAAGGACAAAGATCTCATTTTGATCTACCACATAATATATATATATATATATATATATATATATATATATATATATATATATATATATATATATATATATATATATATATATATATATTTATAAAACTGGTATAAGGTTCTTAAAGGTAAGGTTCTGGATTAGAAAACTGTGGAGAACACTTATATCCACCTCTTAAATTAAACTGGTAACTTTCGCGCTTGGATTACTTGTAAACCGATTTTCTGTTTACCCATTTCTTATTGCTTTATGAGTTTATTTTAGATGATATTTTGTGACTGTGCATCCCGTGCATTCCTCAGCGGAATTTTTGTCCTTTCAGCCTCCATATTCGTCTGCCATAATTGAAAGTTACAATAGGAATTGTATTGTTGTTGTATCTTCTTTGTTATTTGGCGTACTTAAGGGGTAGACGCCAGGCTCTCGCTTCACTCTCATTGATGGGATGTATTTCGAGTGAGGGTACGGAATAAAATTTGCTTTGTGCGAAACAATTGCGTTTGGTTTTACGTGTGTTTGTTTGTGTTGCAATTTTATCTTGGGTCAATCAAAACCCACCGGCACTCCCGCTGTGCATTTAAGTGATTCATGTGAATTACAGTTAACTGGGGCTCGACAACCCCGTTACGTTTTTTTCTCTTTTTGTGGTGCTTTGTTTTCTCGCGTAAAGGTAGTTAAAACTCGATAGCATATTTTCCTTCGACATCTTTAAGTCACACGGTGAGTCTCTTGGACTCCGTAGAATAAAGTTATTAGCGTACATATCGAGAGAGAAAGGGAAAAAGAAGAAAGAGAACGAGGCGAAAAAGAGAAATGGAAAAAAGGAAAAGAATTGGTCTTCATGAATTAGAAATGAGCAGGGCCCGGGATGAGACGCTTTCCATTAATTTAAGGACCGACATTCAGCAAACAGCGTTTATAAAATTACCCGTAATTAAAGAAGTTCAGGATTTTGGGTCTTATCTGACTAGCTTTGAACAGATTTTCGACGTGAACCATTGGGATATTGAGGCCAACGGCGTAGCCAAATTGTTGCCATTACTGAACACTCAACTCAGGGATAGAGTTCATCTCACTCCCGTTACAGAAAACTATTGACTAATCTACGTTGAAATCCAAAATATTGGCAGCCTACAATATGAACCCGGATTTCTACTGCGCAAAATTCCGGCACTGACGTATACAGCCAAACCAAACCTTCCGTCAGTTTGGTTATATTTTACAACGCCATTTTAACTTTTGGCTGGATGCATCCAAGTTTTCCCATGACTATGATGCCTTGGTCGACTTCGTCCTGAAGGATCAACTTTTAGCTTCCCTTCCTTCAGGAATTAGATCCTTCGTGCAAGACCGAAAGTGTTTTACATTCAAGGAATGTATCGAGGAAGCCAATGTCTATGCGGCTAGCCATAACAGGTACCCTAAAGAAGAAAAGAAGACGGAACCTCCATCTCCCAAATCCAAGGCTAGCAAGACTAAATTTACTCCCCACAACGGAAACAAGTTCGTCAAGGTGACTAGCCCTTCAAAACCCAAACATTTCTTCTCATCCGACCAACGTGACGTCAAACCGTTCTCGTCTAATCCCCCGGCTTCATCATTTCCCAGGCGCCTATCTTCTGCTACTCTTGTGGTGTTGAGGGCCATATGACGATCAATTCCCCTCAGAATTCGCAACTTCGAAACAACCCTATTCATTACGCATACCAAATCAGTGCCACGTCAGCGCCATCATCGTCGCTACAAGAATCTCCTTCCCCTTCGAGCAAATCGAGACCCATTTGTCAACAGGTGAACTTTTTATTCGATAAAAGCACCTCTGGGGGCCCTCAAATTTGAAACTGGAGCAATAAGCGGCTGCCGTATCTCTACCCTCGTACGCAAAACAGGGTGCACCTGCATCGTGGTTTTGGACAAGCTACTCCCAACAGTAGCCCCGGATCACGACAAATTTGTAGTAGTGTACGACTACTTGGGGCGCAAAGATAGATTCCCCATTGTCAAGTGCTTTATCGAATGCACTTATTTCACTGGCTGGGCAGAAATGGTAGCAGCCTCATCAAATTCTGCGCTGGCCTAATTTTCCAGTGTCAGCAAGTATCCTTCACCCCCGTGGCTCAACCCGTGATCACCCGTTGTCAAGTGGACTTGAAATTAGAGACGCCCGCACCGCTAGAAACCCCTTGCGTTTCAGAATTCAAGAATGTAATGAACCAGGATTTCTTGAAAAATCAAAGGAATTCGATTTTCTTCGTCATCTTAGGACACAGGCCCAAAATAAGGAGCAAGAAGCCGCTAGAGGTGATAAATATTCTCTTACCTCATTAAGGATGGCCTACTTTTTCGCGCTTGCTCTGAAGGCGATAAATCCGAGTCCCGAGCGTTATGTGTTCCCCGCGAAACACGTTCATCTCATTTTGCATTTAGCCCATGATAATCTTGTTTCTGGCCATTTTAGCCATACGAAGACGGCACAGAGAATCTTCAAGTATTTTTATGCCCAGGTGCAACGGACAAAATTTTACTCTACTGTCGTTCGTGCGACACACCTTCACAGAAGGGACTCCGTATATCCGAACCTTTCTCCCAAGTGGCTGTCGATTTAATAGGCCTGATTCACCCCCTGTTAAGTGAAGGCCATATCTACGTGCTAACCCTGGTCAACTTTGCCACCAGGTTCCCCGAGGCCGTGCCGATTAAGAAAAGCGACAGTATCTCCTGCGCTGAAGAACTCATTATGATCTTCTCCCGTGTTGGTTTGCCCAAGGAAATACTATCAGATCGTGGCCTATAATTTACTTCGCAGCTAAGGGAGTATGTAAGCATGTTGCTTATGGTAAAGCCTTTGTTTACCACCCCGTTCCACTCTCAAGACAATATTAAAGATATTGTGTGCCGAACAGTCTAGAGAATATCACCGATATCTGCCGGTAGCTCTCTTCGCATACGAAGAGATCCAGCACCGCACATTGGAGTTTGCTCCATTCGAACTGTTGTACGAACGTCGAGGCCCTTTAAGCATTTTAAAGGAGCTCTTCACTAATCAAAAATTGAATCAAGAAATCCAATCCTCCTACGCCTATTTGCTGGAATTAAGACATATACTAGATAAATGTGCCGAAATCGCTTACCAGAACGACGATACTAACTTGGACAAATACAAGACCTACATACTTTGATTGTAAGTTCAAGGAGAGACAATTTAAGCCCGGTGAAGAGGTATTATTGTTACTCTCGACTGACCATAATAAACCACTAAGTCAATGGAAGGGCCCCTATCAAGTGGTGGGAAACACGGCTCTGTTTACTATCTAATTCAAACCCCTTCAGAAAGAAAGCTATTCCCCATGAATATGCTAAAAAGATAACACCGTCGCGCATGCGTTAACCATATCCTGGCATTAGATGAAGAATCGGCCATTCAGTCTAGCTATCCCTCATATCCCTTAATCGTGGTACAAGTTACCTGCAGGGAGTAAGATAATGAATATCCATTTCACGTTTTGCCTGACGCTACTGATTCTCCTTCGGCAGAAACGACCAACTTTCGTCCACCCAGAAGAACCAACTGCAGGCGCTACTGAGACAATTTAGTGACGTCATTCCCGAAACTCCTGGCTGTGCTGCTCATTTCCAGCAAAACATTTAACAAACCGTACAGGAACCCATCCGATCCAAGCCATTTCCCCTGCCCATCCACCTAAGAGAAAGAAGCCTTTAATAATGGGGTTGATAAATTATTAAAGTTAAAAATCATAGAACCATCAGAGTCAAATTATTGTTCCCCTGTTGTCATGGTTAAGAAATTAGACGGATCGTACCGTATGCGCATCGACTTCAGAAAATTAAACTTAGTCACTGTGTTCAATGCCGAGCCTATCCCATCATTGACTAAAATCTGCATTTTTTTGAAAAAGACAAATACATCACGGAACTGGATTTGTGCAAGACCTACTACCAAATCCCATTAAGAGAAGATGCCAAAAAGTACACTGGTATTCCAATAGACAATGGGTTGATGCAATTCCGTCAGCTCCCCTTTGGTCTTGTTACGGCTTTTTGCAACTACAATCGGATGATGAGACGAAAATTAGACGGGTTACCTAATATAACATTCTATTTCTATAACATCTATGTGGCTACCAAAGAAAGGGATCGACAGTCACAAATTTTCAACAATGGAAAAAATTGAGCTCCGCCCAGTGATCAAATTTTTGTTTAAGGAAGACAAGAATGCCAAAGAGAACTATGAAGGCATGGTTGCAGTGTACACCGACACCGCCCCTTCCTATGCAACCATTGCTCACTGGAATAGGGGTTTTCTGCCATGGCCGTGAGTTCCCTTGAAGCTGACCCAGGTCCAGGACGCCTGTCAGACGTGACCAACAAGGACAATGTGGCCCGTGTAGAGAGAAGGATTCTCGAAAATCGACGGGTGAATGTCTAAGAAATCGAGCAAGAACTTGGAATATCACATGGAAGTGTTATCAACATCATCCACGACAATTTGGCCATGACCAAGGTCTCTGCCCGTTGGGTCCCTAGAAACCTTACGCCTATGATCGCCTTCAACGTCGTCAAAGTTCGGAGGAGCTGCTGCTCCTGTACAACCAAGAACCGGCGTGATTCGAGTCACGCCTAGTGACAGGGATCCCGAGACCAAGCTCAAAAGCATGGCCTGGAAGCACAGGGGCTCTCTGACCCCCATCAAGTTCCAGACCCAACCCTCAGTCAGGAAGATCATGGCCACCATCTTCTGGGATTTTGAGGGAGTGTTAATGGTGGACTATGCGCCTCGTGGAAGGACCATCACAGGCCAATATTACGCCGAGGAACTGGTTGGGTTGAAGAAGTGCATCCGTCAGAAGCGGCGCGGCAAGTTGACACGCGGTGTCCTGCTCCTCCACGACAATGCCCCTGTCCACAAGGCCAGAGTTGCACAAGCTGGCCTGCGCGAGTGCGGATTTGAGGATCTCAACCATCCTCCCTACAGTCCAGATCTGGCCCCTAGCGACTACTTTTAATTCCGCTATTTCAAGGTTGCACTGCGTGGACGCCGGTTTGGGGACGATGGAGATGTCCAGCTCCCCGTCCAGGAGCGGATTGAACAGAAGTCGGGCGATTTCTTGTATTCGGGACTTCGAAGCCTCAGGGACAAGTGGTGCAAGTGCACTGAAGTCCAAGGTAGTTATCTTGAAAAATAATAAAAACTTTTCCTCATATCTCGTTTCCTTATATCTGAATTGCAAAACTTATTGACCGCTCCTTATATATGATTATATGAAAAATTAATACTGTCAATAACTAATGCTAAAAATTTGAAATAAGTTTATATTATTAAAACTGAAAACACAAGTCATGTATTCTATAAAAAACAAAAAAAAACTAATACATAGATTAAACAATATGATCTGGCAATTCCCTGAGATTCTCTTTATTTCTTACTCATACCTATAACTTACTCTTCTCCTTTGAAAATTTTACAAAAAATTTTACCACTATTACTATTTATTTATTTTAAATATTTGTAAAAACTTATTGTATTTCTTTGTCTAATAAATCTTGGAATCTTGAATATATTTTATCCATTATTCGCCGACTCGAGAGTGTGCGTCTTCTTATATAGCGGTTGTCCACCAAAAAGAGTATTTTCGCTTTATACCATCATATATTTTTTTATTTAAAAAGAAACCAAACCAAGATACTTCTATCTTCTTGTAGCGAATAAAACTTAATTATGCGCCAATGGGTTCTTAAAAAGTGTTTCCCATTAAACACATTTATATTTATACTACGGTAAATTTACTTAGCTTACTAAACAGTAGGGACTTTTTTATCAATTCAGAAGTAAGACAAGATCATTTTTCGTTATTAGGGCACAATAAAACCATACTAGTCATGTCACATTTACGCTGATTTTCGTTCAGAGAGGAACAATTCAATATATTATTTTTTGATGAAGGATGAAGGGGATGAGGTATATTTAGTACAACAAAAACTAGAGAGGCCATTTTCCAATAATTTTTATTTTTATTTAGTCAAATCTTTTACGTTATTTCGATATTTCAAGTATTATTCTGGAAACATTTTGAAACGGTTTTGGTTTAAAAGATGGTTGCTAATTTTCCCGCATTTGTTTTCTTTTTCCAACTTAATTAACTTTATATAATTATTTAATTTTTAATCTTCTATATCACAAAAATATCTGTATTAACAGGTTGTTTTTTTTATTTTTATCCCTTTAATTAATTTCCCAACCTAACGTGTTTGGAAAAAATATTATTTGGCATCACAAGAGAGTAAAGCTTAGCTGCAGTCACCAAAAGCTATTCGAGGATTTATTAAAAATATAAATAATTATAACATAGTTAACCTATTTATGTCCGAAAACTTTTGAAAATGTAACATATTTATTTGGACAACTGTAAAATAAGAGTACATGCCTATGTAATTGGCTCTATAAATTTTTGCCGCCATTTAACTATTTATTATCAAGTTCCATTAAGAATATTAGTCAATAATATTTTTCCTATAAATCTTCACCACCGATATTAATATTTTTAAAGCCAAAGTGCGCGCATTTATTTTTCATTTATGATGTACGCCGCCAAAGGTTCCAGCGAAATTATTCGAACCAGTCTCGATTGGCGTACAACGGCGTTTCTCCATTGCAATTGTGACAATACAAATTATTTCGATGGACAGGGCGGTAGACAAGTTGGAGGGGGAAAGGCAGTGCTTTTTCCGGGGCCAGTGTATCATCGGTTCTCCCAGGTTTGGTCCTTTATTTATATATATATATATATATATATATATATATATATATATATATATATATATATATATATATATATATATATATATATATATATATATATGAATCCATTAAACCACATTGAAAGAGAAAACGGAATAATTTTTCATTGCAGTAATATTTTTCTAACCTTTTTCGAAAAAATCCGTGCAGGGAAGCGATTCGAACCAGGTACACTGAGGCAGCGAGCACCGCTTTGATCACAGTTAAAAGTATGCCGTTAGTACACTACGCTACGCAGAGAACCAAAAAATTCTCTGAATAGAATAGCTTTTAAGGAACACTTTCGCAAGATCGAACAGAGACTATGATATATATATATATATATATATATATATATATATATATATATATATATATATATATATATATATATATATATATATATATATATATATATATATATATATATATATATATATATATATATATATATATATATATTGAAAGAAACTCACAACTTGCACATGGAAAAACGATTCCGAGCGCTTTCGTCTTTTAGAATAAAGACGAAAGCGCTCGGAATCGTTTTTCCATTTTCTTTGTGGGTGTTATTTATCATATATATATATATATATATATATATATATATATATATCGGGTGTCCCCAAAAAATGTATATACACTTTAAATAATTGTAAAGGAGGTGTTTATTAAATTACATTTCATTTTCAAAATTTAATAGAATCTCCAAACATTATTGTATTGTTTTGTCAACGTCTATTCTCAAACTGACGTCCGTTCTGGTCCAGACGCTGCTGACAACACGAAGCAATGGAATCGCAAACATCACGAAACAATTCGTTTGGTTTTTTCGTACATTCACGTTTAATGGCTGCTTTCAATTCAGTGACTGTTGCAGGTTTCATAGCGTAGACTTTGTCATTTAGGTATCCCGATAAAAAAAGTCTAATGGTGTAAGGTCTGTTAAACGCGGAGGGTATTCAACGAAATCTTGCTGAAAATAAAACTCCTCATCTTCAAAGTTATCCCTAATACTTGGCATGGAACTTACTTTACAATTATTTAAAGTGTGTATACATTTTGGGGGACACCCGGTAAATATATCCATTCTGCAAATCTTGAAGTTAATTTATGACCTTTTCAGCTGCCTAATAATCTCTGTAGTCGAATCTTTAATTCCTTATTTTCAAATGTATGAATTACTCTCAGAGTATTTTTCACTCTTCCATTTACTGTTGCTGAAGTAGAATAGTCCTTCAGTGCTTTGGGAAGAGTAAAATATGTCTTGAGGTCAACTACGTGTCAGAATAGACTCAACAGTTTATGTGTCTTGGCCAATGAAAGCTCGTTTGGCAAGGAATCTTCATTTTGATGTCGGTATTTCTATGTTTGCCATCCGCAAGGCTCAAAGAATACAATTTGAATAAAATATAAACAGATCCATTATTTACTTAGCAATGTTTAAGAGCCTTTGTTATTGTGTATTGGATATATACATGATACGATTCTTACTGCTTTTTCAGTATTGAAGTAAACTATATGAGGCTAAATGCTATTAAAGTGTTTTCACAAGACGTATTCATTTTATTTCTTATAATAATAATAAAATGTATGGAAAACTGTTCTTTTTTAAATTCACAACTTTGAGGCATAGATGATAGAGATACGAGGTTGGGGGCCCCAAAATGCCTAGGCTGAGGGACCCGGGTTGGGTGGCTACGCCTCTGTTGATGGACACAATGCAAATAATATTAATTATTTCTCCCTTAGGTTTTTCTGCTTGTCACCTGGGATTGTCTAATTTAATTTAATATATATTTAATTTAGGTTTTATAGATAGGAAGTTTTATGACATCCCATGGTATAAATTGCCTTAATTTCAAATTCACTTTTCATCCATGTTAATAAATCTCTACTATCCATTCGGTAAATTGTCAATTTCCCCGTTGTAAAGGAAAATTCTATTTAAAAAGGAGAGAAGCACCTCACTATTACTTATTGAATACTTTCTTATGTCATTTACGAGTATGTTGAATTGACTATTGTAATAACTGAAAATTCCATTTATATTTGTTATTAAATATATATTTTTTCGATATTCCATTCTATTTTCGTTTATATAATATTCCTTGTGTAATTAAATTAGTCTGTACCTCATGAAACGTTGATTGAATGTTGAAAAGAACGAATGGGAAATATTCGGTATCATCTACGCTCATCTGACTTGAATCCATTTCATTTTAGTTGTGTAGTTACCTAAATGATGCAGTTGATGGTACAAGACCTGCAACACTCTAACACTTTAAGGATGCAATTGAGGACAATGGGGGACTATAGCAGGATCAGGATTAGTCGTCCGCGAAACTGTTAGTGGACGATTCAGACGCGTATTTATGCAGCAGCCGAAGAGAATTTTGAGTACTTGGTCAATTCAAATTTTATATACCAACAACTCAATACAATATTTTGATCGTTTAAATTATTAATTTACCTTTCAACGACATTTGTTACAACCATATTATACTTTTGATTTTCTCCAAGTTCTAAAATAAATGATCCTATAAATAAATAGGAGTCTTAATTGGGATATCTTGTATATATAGACAGAAAATGGAAAATATATATATATATCGCCTCTGATTTTCTAAAAGTATATGTTAAATTTTTATACGTAGCTCGGTATCGTTGAGGAGATAACCAACGCTGGACTCTTGTTTTTAGTCGCGTGGGGGTCTAGTCGTGGGCGACTCTATATCTCACTAGGTCGGTGGGTCCCTGTTTTGCTTTCTTTTGTTTTTGTAATAACATTGTAACTATTCGGCCTTTATAACGAAATTTAAAATCCTTATGTGTTTTTACATTCTCTTCCGAATGATATAATTGCCAAAGTCCTCCCAAAGTTGGCCCATGAATTATTTTGTTTTGGCAATAACATCATATCGATTTGGCCGATTCTAACAAGATTTGAAACTGTTATGTTGTTTAACATTTTCTTTCGAATGATATAATTTCCAAGGTCCTCCTAAGGTTAGTCTTTGAATTATTGAAAGTTTTGAAGGTTGTAAGGTCATGAATATGAATAATTTAGATCACGTGACTTTTTTGGTCGGCAGACCTTGTTACTCCCCAAATAAAATCGGAAACTTCGAAACACAGACGAGCGCCTGAGGTTGACATACAAAATGGCAATCTTGTCGATTGTAGCTTTCAGAGCAGAAACACATCAGTTTGTGGACGTCTCCCAGTGAACGTTTGATTTTCGAAGAGATTGGTTTTATTTCATGACAATTTCATTATACATCTCTAAAGAAGCCAATGAAGGATAAGTTTGATTTACCAGAGTTCAGGTTTATAATAAAAAACTTTAGCAAGGTCATTTTGTTTGGTATAGCAGTGCTTCGGTTATTTTGCTTTTTATGTCATCTCATTCAACAATTTACATTTTTCATTTGTTTAATTTCTTAAAATACGTAAGAAACGTCCTCCTGGCAACCTAAAATCAATAAACCTAATCACAAGAACGGTGGTAGAAGATTGGGTTAACTTTCTCTCCTTCCACACCTCTCCAAATAGTCACCTATTTTGACCACTGAATATATGTATGTACCTTGTACATACAACATTACCTTCCATAACTTAACTTCCGCCGCGCATGTCTCTCTTTTCTAAACAACCTGGTGATGTTACCCGAGATTTTATGTGTTTATGTTTTTAATGAGAAAAATAAATGATGAGTGCTGTTTTCTGCACTTAAGGTCGTGTAAAAATGATATTTATTCCCCGTGAGAGTTCTTCTTGAATTATTCTGGACGTTAAAATCCTGCATTGCCTCAAATGGAGAAGGGTATCCACTTCCCGAAAAATTGCCGCCTTCCTAATGAGGTTATGGATTAAGGAGGGCGTTAGGTTGACCTAAACTACGATGGAGCTTGGCAGCGAACACAATAAAATTTCTGGATAATTGATGATTACACATTGACCCTCTAATTAAATATAGGTTAAATCCGATGAATCTTTAGAATATTAGGATAAAGCGAGTGCACATCTTTCTTTAGTAATTAGATAATCTATTTGATCTCCGATATAATTGCGTAAAAATTAATCCCATTAATAAATTTTCCTTTTTCTCAAGCCAATCATGTGTGTTTGATCTCAATATTAATTAACATGAGGCCGCTCGGAAATCTCCCCCTTGATCTTCAAACTAGAATTTAAAAACCGAGTAAGCTTCTCAAAAATTTCAAGGGTGGTTTTAAATCTGAATTCGGGTGCTTGTAATTATAAAATTTGAATTTAATTCCAGAAATTAAAGCACTTAATTTGAAAAGGAATCTTTATAATATCAGAAATGAGAATTGGAGAACAGACGACATTTTTTTCGTGTCTCAAACCTGATAGGTATGGAACTGGGGAGGTGAAAAATTGGGAAAAAAGGTTTAAAGACCCCAAAATATAGTAGAAGGGCTTTGGTGCGAATATTTAAATAACTGTAGTTAAAATTTGCTTGGTTTTCAATAGATACGTAACTATCTGGAGACTACCCACACAATAGCCTGATATAAAGACTTGGTTCAGTCTTAGTGTCATTGCTTCACAAAAATTCAGCATTTTTCTTAGAGAAATATTTTGACGAAATCGATTTGAGAAAGAAAAACGCTTGCTGAGGGAAGATATCGCTTCATCACGTCCATTTATAAAGTATTTAGATTTATCACGTTAGAATACTTGTGCTTTACAATCTGGTTCTAGGAGTTAAGTACGGCTACCTGACGGGATCAGTATTTATGTTTGTCGAGATTTATATTGCAAATTTGTTATCTGTAACCTTTATCCACCTTTCTTCTCGCAGTTTACTTAAGCTGTCGAATAAAAAAAATATAACTGAAAATATAACGAAACTATGAAAAGAACAAAGTGCAACAAATCGAGTGTTTTCAAGGTCATTGAGATAATACTAATTCTAGGAAATATGTCTGAGCACAAGTAGAGACAAATTAATGCAAAATTATCAGAAAATGATGACAAATTGACGAGTCCTTAGACTTACTGGTTGTCCACTATGTTTATAAGGGAATTTAACACTTTTACAAATCAGATCAACAGTAATTAAGAAGGGTGGGCATTACCAAATGCAAATGTATGATGAATGAAGAGTTGGATGGTTGTCAAATCGCAAATTTCCATCGCGATTTGGCACAAAAACACTCAGCCAGAGAAGCAGGGACCAAGTTGTGCTCCTAAATGAATCGCTGAAAGAGAATTGACAGCTGTCGCAGAGCAATATTTTGATTATGTATATGTCATGCACATCTCTGTATATCAACGTAAATAATAATTTTAGCTTAAACTTAATGAATAAATTCCTCCAACTTTTAATTTCAAGACAAAATAGCCAATTTACAAATAAAGTTCACGAACTAATACTAGTTTAATTTATAAATACGCATAACTCCAGACATCCCCATGACTATGTCAGTAAAAAAGTATTTGCCGCGCATGCGTACCAATCTACAATAATTACAAACACACATCCACACAAATCTACCAGGACCAATGTATTATATAATTTATAATTTACAAAATGAGTTTGTGAAACTCTATGCCAGCCTTGGGGCAATTTAAATATTAGCTTATGAAACTACAAATCACTTGGTCCACGGATGATGGAGTTAATAAGTTATTATTGCTGAAGGAAAAGAAGAATGCGTGTAATAATCCTGAGCTCATGATCCTTCAGCGTTGAAGAGATTGGAAGAATAAACTAAGGAAGAAAAAATAACCGTGGGTTACCTGGAAGATCATAACACAGATCGTTAACCTTAAGTGTTATGGCGATTAATTAGGATCCCAAGGTCAAAGTTAGGACTAAAGGCGTCTAACAACATTGAGTTTCGATGTTGACGCAAGGGGAACTAATGCCTAATTAAGGGATTGTATACCGTTTTTAGGTGCTTATTGATATTTCTCTTTACCATAGACACCAGGGTAACTTATTTCTTCACTTCCTCTATAATCCTCTATCAATCAACCACCCCTCCTCTTCCTCTTTTGTCGAATAACACGAGCTAAATCAAGAGATGCCAAACTTTTCTTATTGGTTGAATAGCGTGATGCTATTTGTTCACCTGCTCCTTCGTCTTCAAGTCTTTACTTGTATATTTCCTAATGTTTAAGGCAGAGGGGTTTGGAACTGTGAGGTGTTGTGTGCCTTCATTCATCTGTGCATCCTATAATGCATGCTTAATGTACTGCATTACTTGCATCCTCACCAAACCTTAACATCACTCCGGATGTATGGACAGCCAGCCAATCATTCTACTCAACATTATATATACAAAACAGGCCCTCTATCTTTGCACACATGCGTCGCTTGACTATGACCAAACTCAAAGCCGCGAAGTAGGAGTTCTCCAGAATTGAGAAGGAAAGCATAATTTAGCGATCGCGATCTTTCCGAGCATCTCCATTACATCTAGTTTCTAAGAAATTGGGTCATATAGGCCAGTGTGTGACTTCCGTGCCTTAAGCAGTCACTAAAGCTGATACTTATCCAATCCCGTTCTTCTCGGACTTTTCAGTTCGAATCACAGGTACACACGTATTTTTTCAATCTTGACCTGCTAAAATCCTTCCATCAAATTCCCGTGGAAGCGTCGAGTGTGGAAAAAAGGTATCTAACCACGGCATTTGGTAGGCACAATTTTCTGTACATGCGACTCGGTTTGATGTTGTCTTCACAAACGAAGTCCTGGGAGATCTTCCATTCATTTTCACTCTTATAGAGGACATATCGATCTAATACCAGACCATGAACTCACCTAGAACACCTAAAGCAGGTATGTGACCGCTTACTGGCCTATAATTTAGAGTTGGTACCATACAAATGCCAATTAGGATTAGACCGGTAAGAAATTCTGGGATTCCGCATTATTAATGACAGCATCTCATCTCTGCATGACAGTTGCATCTATACGCAATTTCCCTGCACTCAATACATGTAAATCCGTAAAAGACCTCCTAAAGGGTGCACACAAATGCAGCAAATGCCTATATAATTGACTGCAAAGTACTGCTGATGTCTTCGGGCAGACTAAAATTGCTATTTCCTCAGCCATCGAATTAAGTCACCCATTGCAAGACTTTTAATTTTGTATTTTGGCTTATGCAACTGCGACGGGTTTACAGAGCACACCAGAATAATATCAGAAGGAAACGTGGTCTCCTTTAGCTTTGTTTGCGAAAAAGTTGTCCCCAGCTCAGACAAATATGTCTACACTCGGAAGAGTACTACTTGCGGCTTTCTACAGTAAAAAAGTGATTTTCCACGATACAAGGACCCAACCTAACTATTTTTACTAACTATAAGTCTCTCAGGCATTTCTTTTTGCAAATTTTTTTCACCTCCCCTCTCGGCGCTCGACAGCTGGATTTCATCACCCAATTTTTGGAAGACTTTCAGTGGTCAACGCCAAGCAACTCACTTCAGCTGACGATCTAGGAAACACCTACCACATACATCCTCTATCATAGTCAGAATGAAGTCTCACATGGCACTGTTCAACCACATCCCTCTATCACAATTTTATCTCGTGGTTGCCACTGAATATTTTTCCTACGTCCTTACAAACGGTCAACTACGCCCTGCTATTCGCAGATAAACTCAACTGCTCGATCATTACTCGCTTTTGAGTAGGAAAAACACCTACTTCCGATTATCCTCTCTCTGCCTGACAAAAACTAACAGCCAAATTCTTGTGGACTTTTGCCTAACTAGACTAAGGGTCTAGTTAGGCACACGCTCTCTACTCTAAAAACACTTGGTGTCGCCTCAAATGTGTGAAGATTTAAAAATCTTGTACTTGCGTTCCCTGTCATCAAACGCGCACGAAAAAAATAATCAAACCTCGGCTCAGGCAATTTTCGCTGAAGGACTCGAGGCTAAGTATAGTTCATGTAAACATCACTGGGCCATAAACCCAAAGCCATGTGTTTAATTGTAGGTTACTTATATATCGTAGATAAATATATTAAATGGGTCGAGGTTCCAGCCTTGCGTAATTTATCTGCTGTCGAATCTATTCAAGCGACTGCACAAGGATGGTTTGCGCGGTGCGGAGAGCGTAAAACGCTCCTATCCGACAATGAAACTTGCTTTCGTTCTCACCTATTCTCTGAATTGACTAGGGCTCTTGTTATTCATCATGTTTTCACTTTTCCTTGAAATCCAAGGGAAAAAGTGTAGTCGAGTCAATTCATGCTATGATTAAATGCTCCTAGGTTGCTGGTTCCCAACCTTATCAATGGTATAATAAATTATCATGGGTACCTCTTGCCCACTGCTCGCAAACTATGGAAAAACTCCGGCTTCAAATCATGTAGATGCCTTAATTCGTCTCAGTGAATTCGCGGAGGTCTTACAAAGTCACATGGGAGAATTTCACTTCGCGTCATCGTGCAAGCTCTCTCATCGTCAGATGGTGATCTGAGGACCGTCGCAATCCAAAATCTGAAGCTGGCTAGGCTTCTGCCAGACCTTCAAATGACCGCAATTTCCATTTTTAGGCGTGCTTGGCAGCTAACGTAGACAGTAATTAACTTTTCTGAACAAAAAACGTCAGATTTCAGTTTGACAATATAGGTTTATGACACACACATACTTTTTCACATGGCATCCTATCGCAAAAGTTACATTCTCAGAATAGCGTGTTTTAATTTTCATCTTAGGTTGGTCTAACTCGAATCTTAGCTAGGTCTTCTGGTGCAGCCAATGACGCTGGCGACCCCATGATGGGACAGCTAACAACCTCTCGTCACTCGAACCTATTAGTTCCACTGAGAAGAGATGCGAAGCAAATATCGTGTTTATTTTAAAGTCTTTTATATATAAATGTAGGAAATATTGATTCAGCTATATTTTTACGCAGAGACCCGGTACAGTGTTGGTGTACCGTAATATTTTTAGTAATTGCTATAATTGGTAATTTTTTAGGTAAAAATTGTAGGTGGTCTTGCCAATGTTATTCTGAATTAAGGAAAAATTAAAGTTTAAATTTAATGTTTTATGGTTGTAGCTAAAATATTGAATCTAATGACATATTATTGATAATTATTAGATTTCCAAGAAATTAATGTTTTAGAAGACAAAAAATACTTCATACAGATGTTTAAATTGTTTAAAATCCAAAGATAAAGTTAGTAATGCCTAGAATTCTTTATACTGTAGTAATGGCAAGTTTATTACACCTTTTAATGCCTAGGCCTTTATTCAGCTCCAGAAATGGTGTTGGGTTACCACAGAAACTGTCTAAAGGATAACCTTTACGATGTGTGAGTATTATTTCTAAAGAATAATGGCTCGAAATGCCCGTGAGCCATTTCTGAACTGCATTGTTACTGGAAATAAAAACTGGGCTGTTTACTGCAATATTAAGCGCCAAAAAGGCTGGTTTGATAGCAAACCAAAAACATATTCCTACGGCTAGAAGTGGTCTCGAAGAGTAGAAGTCTATGTTTAGCATTTAGTGAGATATGTACAGAGTTATTCATCATGAGCTACGAAATAAAAGCCAATCATTACTGCAGACTCTATATTTTCAACATTTGCAATAACGTTTAAATCAAGTTCTTGAACAAAAACAACCTTCATTAGTCTTCCAAAAGGACTCTGTCCTCCTCCATTACAATAATACGCGCTCAAACGTGGCACGTTTGCCTCTGGAAAAAATATATTTCATTAGGATGGTAAATTCTTTTCACATAAAAGATAAAGTTTAATCAGATATGAAAGAGGTGGAAAAAGATATAATATATTTAAATAAAACCGAAGGAACTAGTCAAGAAAGGTTATGTTATTGATGGAAACTAATTAGCTGAATAGATGTATTTTTGTGTATATTAAAAATGATTTTATTTTCCCTTTACAAAAAGATTATATATATATATATATATATATATATATATATATATATATATATATCCAGCATACCGCAAGAAACAGAAAAAAGGATCAATTTTCTTCGGAAAAAGTTATTTCCTAATTCGAAAAATTGCGTGGAGTGTGCTTAGTTCGAATCCCACACCTGTGCGGATTTTTTCGAATTAGGAAATAACTTTTTACGAAGAAAAATATCCTGTTTTTCTGTTTTTTGCGATATGCTGGATTCATTTCATCAATCTTTCGCGCTAATGAAAAATTTATACATTATATATATATATATATATATATATATATATATATATATATATATATATATATATATATATATATATATATCGAAAGAGAGAGAGAGAAAGATAGAAGGGCGGATATGGTTGTGAAGTTTAGATTCCATTGAGGACGGAATCAATTCTTACGTAATTGAATAAAAAAATAATTAATTATAAAAACATTGCTCATGATTTATTTGTTTTTTTTTAATTGGAGAAAGGGAAGGGGGTGGAATTAATACTTATTCTCTGTAATCCAGTCGATAAGGCGTTGGATTCTTATGCGTGGGTACAGGGTTCGCTATTCAGCGAGTGCCGACACAGAAAATTTTGGCGCTCGAAAGGAGTAACCTCCCTCTCGGCGGCGCGTCGAATCTGTTCATATGCTCAGATGGCCCTAGCCACAGCACGATCGGTTTCTGTCTTCCAGATCAAGTGTAGAATCTCTCCCTATACTGATTTACTGTAGAAACTCCAGCCTAACTGCACTCAATGGCACAATTTCTACTAAAATACATATCTTTAAATAATAAGACAAATGAAACAATATGATTATAGGCAAGAAAAATTTACTGAAATCAGTTTATGGACGAGAAAAATCTTACTTATTAAGGAATTGCAAATCAATGTATTGACAAAAATTTTCAAACCAATTTAAGGCAAAATGGTCTATCCACATGAATTCTTGTAAGTAAGAATTCAAATATTCCCTTCTGCAGCCACGCATCTTCTTAATTTGAGCCATGTGTTTGTTCTATTACGACTAAATATGTTGGGTATGGACTCCATTCAGCGAGTTGAAAAATTCACTGAATGGTTGACAGTTCTGTGAACGAACTCAAGACCTCTCATATATCGGTAGGATCTCCATTCATCGGTGTGAATGGTAGACTCAGGTCGCACAACTGATTGCAAATTGGGTAAAAGCGTACCCCCACCTCTTCGATCTACGACTTCCACGTAGCCAACCGCAGGAGTTACACTGGTGTCAACTATTTCACAAACCCACAATACTGAAAGAGGCACTTATCCAAAATAGTGCTTTAGTTTGTGGGATAAGCAAGATTCATCCGCCTCAGGAACAAGTTCGGCACCTCCGAAAGAAATAATAGGATTGTCTCTGCAGTAGTTGGTACATATTTCATGAAAAAAATTGTAGCAGTACACCATGTTCTTCTTCCCCTAACAGAAAACGGATGGCCCTTCCTTTGGCTAGAATGCGGTGCCTGTTCTTTTGGGGGTTAGAAGTAAAAATCTGTACTGCCACTCTCTGTCTCTACCTCCCTCTCTAACGAGGCCCAGCCATGGAGCCCACATCTTGCAAGCGATCTTCATTCTGATTTCTATGTGAATTTCATTATCCGGTTGGAGCCCTTTTTCCACACGATTGTTAAAGGATATATGTTTTTTAACTACATTCAAACTATCCTAAAATTGTAATTCCAAATATTACTAAAAAATATGGGGTTTGTTGGGAGACTAAATTTAATTTGATAGCCTGAATAAACACATTCATTTTAAGAAACATGATATTGAATTTGATAGTCAGAATAAGCAGATTCATTTTATGAAACATATTTAATTTGATAGTCCGAATAAGCAGCTTCATTTGAAGCAACAGGATGTTTAATTTGATAGCCTGAATAGGCAGATTCATTTTTAGGATACTTGATATTTAATTTGATAGCCTGAATAAGCAGCTTCATTTGAAGCAACAGGAAGTTTAATTTAATAGCCTGAATAGGCAGATTCATTTTTATGAGACTTGATATTTAATTTGATAGCCTGAATAGGCAGATTCATTTTTATGAGACTTGATATTTAATTTGATAGCCTGAATAGGCAGATTCATTTTTAGGAGACTTGATATTTAATTTGGTAGCCTGAATAAGCAGCTTCATTTGAAGCAACAGGATGTTTAATTTGATAGCCTGAATAGGCAGATTCATTTTTATGAGACTTGATATTTAATTTGATAGCCTGAATAGGCAGATTCATTTTTATGAGACTTGATATTTAATTTGATAGCCTGAATAGGCAGATTCATTTTTAGGAGACTTGATATTTAATTTGGTAGCCTGAATAAGCAGCTTCATTTGAAGCAACAGGATGTTTAATTTGATAGCCTGAATAGGCAGATTCATTTTTATGAGACTTGATATTTAATTTGATAGCCTGAATAGGCAGATTCATTTTTAGGAGGCTTGGTATTTAATTTGATAGCATGAATAAACAGCTTTTTATGCTTACAGTTTCAGGATTAATTGTTTTTATTCACTAAATTGATTCACCCGCGGATACTAGAGTTAGAAATATTATGTTAAAATGTTATTGTTTTTCTATGAGAGAAATTAAACATCGCTCTCTAATGGCACTACTTAATGTAAAATTAAGGTAATTCTTTGTTCCGAAAGAGAGGAAGGCGATTGGCTGCAGTCCATTGAGATAATGGGAGTAAAATTAAATAAGCGTCGGGAAGATGAGATTAGAGTCATTTAATGGGTAGAGTTGAAATGATGTATTTAAGTGTTATTTCACAAATGATGTGTTTTTATGTTTTTCTTTGGGATTATTTTTCGTTTCTAGTCTGTAACTTTCCCTGTTCGCTTGTTTATAGTTCACCTTTCGACCTGCATCCCTAACTCCTAGTAAGACGCCACCCCTGAGGAAATAGATGCATAGATAGATAAATTAGCCAGGGCCAAATTAAGGCAGATCAAATTAGCATTCCCCGATTAAAATATAAATCCCTCCAAGCCTCTCCTCGAACCCCACCCACGGGAGCCCTGGCCCAGGAATATAGGGACCCGTTCAATACAAGAGTGTTGATAGGCCCTAAACACATTATCCACAAACGACTAAACGAAATAAGAAACGACCCCAAAATACTGATTACGGAACAGCAGACTGTCTACTATGGGATAACTTAATAAACAGACTAGACATAGAGAAGGACCCTCATACATTCTGGGGGACGGTTAAACGACTAAAAGGAAAGCCTACACAAAGAAAGTACACAAATATTACAAGACAATAATTACGGAGACGGATGAGATTACAGAAAACTTTACAATGTTCTGGGCTTCAATCTTTAAAATCAAGCCTGAAGAAACGGAAATAATTAAAGAATTCAACAAAAATACACAGAACCTTTCCTCACCATTGTGTGTCGCAGAAACAGGATATGGAGAACTACGGCAGTAATTACACCGCCATAGAACTCTCCATAACTCTTAAATCCTTTCCTCAGCGAGCATGAGGATACACGGGGTTGACCCGGGATAATTATATCTAGGTCTCGTCTAATGTTTGGAGCGGCTCTAAGCACAGGCTATTTTTCAGACCAATTTAAAATGGCCAAAATGATTTCATTCCCAAATCGGTGAAACTCCCAGACAGCCCAGCCAGCTTTAGGCCAAAATCTCTCTTAGGATTTGTTGGGAATGTGTTTGAGTAGATGTTGGCTAACAGGGTCAACTCTTTTCTTCAATGAGGCCAACTTGCATAATGAGCAGGGAAAACGGCTTCCAGAGAAGAGAGGACTGACACGGCAATCGTTGTAGCCACTGATAAGCTGGCAAAGGTTAAGTCAGAAAAAAACATGTCGATCTGGTTCTCCGAGATGTCCAAAGGCTTTGGATAAGGTATGGAGAAGAGGCCTGTAATATAAGATCCTGCAAATAGGCCACAATTACATACTTCAGAGGATTCTCCCCGATTACATAATGGAGAGGATAGCGCTTTCATGCAAATCAACGACGACGTGGGCCCCGAATTCGAGGTCGAAACAGGGGTGCCACAAAAGGGGTTCTATCAGTACCCTACTTTGCAATATTTACACAATCGACTTACAACAACCCCTTTCCGAGGGTATGATATACATATGCTCAATTC
This sequence comes from Ceratothoa steindachneri, assembly GCA_963969495.1. NCBI lineage: Eukaryota > Metazoa > Arthropoda > Malacostraca > Isopoda > Cymothoidae > Ceratothoa > Ceratothoa steindachneri. The sequence goes on along the minus strand of OZ018323.1, from coordinate 204,399,871 downwards.
GCGGACTATATATCACAAATCTGTACCGCCGCTTATAATGATAACAATTTATGGCGAAAAATACAGCTAGAGTGATAGAAAACAAAAAACTCTTTCACGAGAAGATGGAAAATATCAACTAATGATCCAAAATTTAAACTGATCACTATGTTCCCAAAAGCTTTTACTGATATCCGTTTTGAGGGGAGCGTATCCCCGATTGCACGAAAGGCACAGTTCTTGGGCTCAAATTCACAACAGGAGGTTACGAACTGCCCCAAATAGAAAGAGATATATGAAGGAATTCTTCAGGTTTATCTTCCTGAACCTTTCAAATAAACTCAGGATATTAAATATGTGCGTTAGAGGCTCCTCTACACCCCTGTGCCATTGAATGCGATCCACAAGACCAATATCATAAAGCTACAAAGGATCCAAACCAAAGAGAAGGTTATTATTACAAATACCTGAAGGAGAGAACACAAAAGATAAAAGGAGCTACACGACTCAATTGGCCTAACACTGATCAATGTGGTGCTCCGCGAAAGAGCAAAGAGAATCTGGCAAGTCATTGGCAACCGCCTCTTCCCCGAGTTCTCTCACATACACCTAGCCCTTGGGGGCTTAAGGGAAACAAGACCTTTCAAAAGCAGTAAAATGTTAATCGACCGCGACATGAGTCCAAAATACGGATGGCGGACAACCATAACAAACTAGTCGGCCAAAAGTAGTTTTCATGTTTTCTTTAGATTAAAAAAGAAAAAAGTGGAAACAATCGAAAGCATCTAACTCGGAAAAACCACAATTAGACATGCATAACCATGCAAAACTAAGCGTAAACCAATAGCGGCAAATTACCAGCTAAATAAAAGCTTAAATGCCCAAAATAAAAATAAAATAAATTATAAATTAATATTTATAGAGCAAAAATTATAAATTACTCCCATACACCAAGATATTTCACAAAATGCAACACAATAGACACTTGACACAACATAAACAGAGTTAAAATAACAACAACAAAACACGCCAGAGATACCTGTCGTGGAATGGCAAGACTATATATTTATATATACGTAGGTACTTTGGGTCTTGGGCCCAAAGTTGGCTGAATACTGATAGTGAAAGGAGAAATTGTTAGGAGTCCAGTCGCGATGGTTTATTATTACACTGCAGGGTCCTATTAAACAAATATTTCAGAGTGCAGGTTGTCCAAAGATTAACAGGTAGCTGGTACGCGCTGGATTGCTAAAGAAAGACAATGTCGAAAATATAGCTTTACTAACAACAAATATATATATATATATATATATATATATATATATATATATATATATATATATATATATATATATATATATATATATATATATTTGTTGTTAGTAAAGCTATATTTTCGACATTGTCTTTCTCGACTTTTTCCCAAGATTGTGCGCGCGTTTGAAGCCTCCTCACCAAAGCGCCTATATAACGCTTCGACTGAGTTTATAGAGCAGCATTGTTAGACTTTCACCTACTCCGACGAAAGAGCTAAAAGACCCTCCCCCCTCTCCAGTGGCAATTTCGATTCAATTGAAGACTAAATCGATCCGTAAACTCTGCCTTAGTCAATCGGCAAGCTTCGACATCAGTCAACTCTGCCCTAGTCAATCGGCAAGGACTGACAAGGATTCCCAACTCCGAAGACGACTAGTGCTCCCTCGTATGAAGCCAGAGATAAACCAACTTCTTCCGTCGCATTCATCGTGCCCCAACTGGCCCCTTTTCGGCAACAAGCACATAAGGTGATCGTAACCGTTACCGCCTGCAGATTTATTTTAAATCTGGCTTATCCAATTGCTCCATTTAAAATGGGATTTTAAACTGGGGCGTTTACACAAATAATGGAGCAATTGGATAAGCCAGATTTAAAATAAATCTGCAGGCGGCAACGGTTACGATCACCTTATGTGCTTGTTGCCGAAAAGGGGCCAGTTGGGGGCACGATGAATGCGACGGAAGAAGTTGGTTTATCTCTGGCTTCATACAAGGGAGCACTAGTCGTCTTCGGAGTTGGGAATCCTTGTCAGTCCTTGCCGATTGACTAGGGCAGAGTTCACTGATGTCGAAGCTTGCCGATTGACTAAGGCAGAGTTTACGGATCGATTTAGTCTTCAATTGAATCGAAATTGCCACTGGAGGGGGGGGGGTCCTTTAGCTCTTTCGTCGGAGTAGGTGAAAGTCTAACAATGCTGCTCTATAAACTCAGTCAAAGCGTTATATAGGCACTTTGGTGAGGAGGCTTCAAACGCGCGCACGATCTTGGGAAAAAGTCGAGTGATAACAGCGTCAGCCACCTCCTTGCCTAGGTTCCCATGCTTTCACCAGCTCCATGCAGTGATCTCTGGACCCACGTAGGTACAGAAGGGCACGTGGCTGCCATTTGCCCTTATTTTGCTACATCCCTCCCATCTAAAAAGATGGCACTTTTGAAGTTGGGAGAGAACAGTGAGATCCCCTTAGACGAATTACTGGTCACGAGGTAAGCGGAAAAAAACAAAAAACAGACACACAAACGGAATTCTTGACCTGTCAGCGAGCAAGTGTACGCACTAATTCTCCCTGACGGCGTGTACATATGAACGGAAAAGAAAATTAATTATTTTCGACCATAAGAGCAATAAAGGAGACATAATTAAAAAAATATATATTTATACACTAAGCTATACAAAGAAAAAAAAGGAAGAAGAACAAAGAAGAATGAAATGGAAATTCAAAGATACATTTTACATAAATGACAGAAGGATTATAGTGGTAAATATACACATCTTTTGGGGCCGGACCAGGTTTTCTAGATACTAATTTCATATATACAATGGCGGTGTTGATCATAGACGTACAAATCGAGAAAAAAAAGCAGAATATAACATAATTAAATGACTATACGCTAATCTCTAACTGGCGGTTATAATAATTACAAGGTAGAAAAATAGATATGGAGCAATTATAATTAAAATTTAGCTGGTGTAGAGCTTGCTAATAAATTTTGCTTTTTCGAACAAGTGAAGGTTTTGGTCCAGCATCGATAACGGTCACGGGAGTTAATTTACGAAAACTTACATATATGCGGTAAGAGTTATTTGGTTTCCGTACCAGAACTATTGGAGAACACGAATTTGTCGTAAAGGGTTCAAGGATATGGGAGTAAGATCTTGAACGAACGGATTTTGATATGATTCATCTCTTCTGAGAGGGGGCCGGTTTAGCATGCCAGTTTGCCTTGGTTTTCTGGCTAATGTCACGGGATTGGCAGTATTCCGAAATATCAACTGCAGCACCAGGCCAGTAGAAATATCGAAAAATCCTCTGATTAATTTTATCGTGTCTAAAGTGGCCAGAAAACACGCTATTGTGGGCCATCTTTAGGACCAGGGGGACCCGCAAACGGGGAACACAAAGGGCGTAAGTCTTAGGGGGGATGCCATCCGAGCAAGCGCGATATAACAAGTATTTTTTAACGATATAAGAGGCCTTCTTGTTACCGCGGACTGAATCCTGCTCGAGGCTCTATGATTTTTCCCACAAGGGAAGGAGATTTGGGTACTCCTTCTATCTTTGAGTAAATTCTTCGCTCATAATGCCGCTGAAATCCGAATCTAAGGGAGATTCAAGGGCATCAGGCGTCTAGGATTCCTTCTCTACCTGGGCTCTCGTGATAACGGGCTTAGTCACAGGGTTAGACGAGACTTGGGGGCACTGTCCTATCAAAACAGAACATAATTGGATAGGGGCTGACACGATTTCAGCCCATTCGGAAAAGTACTGACACTCGAGGTAACAGTTTGCAATGGGAAAACGGTTCCAAGTAGTCACGGAATACAGAAAACTTTTTGTGGTCGGGAGCCACCGGGGGAAGAAGTTCATTTGATACCAGGATACACGTGCACGCGATATCGCGAACGAGGGTGGAGACTCGGCACCCATTAACGCTTCAGTTTTCAAATTCGAGACTTCCGGGAGAATTCTTGTCGAACAGGAAATTCACATGGTGCCCTGGGGCACTGGGAGACGAGATTGGATTTCGGGATTCTGGTCGCGATGGAGGGGAAGCGGGAGCAGCATTCACCGGTTTTCTAGCGTCGAGGAAGTGTTTGATCCCAGCAAGCATGCGTCTGAAACTTTCAGCTACATGACGAGCTGGCCGCTCATTGGGTGGATACACTGATACCCACCCCCACTGGAGTATCTCCACACGTATCCGAACTCAGATATCCAATCACAACATCGCTATCATTCCTTTCCTTTTTTCACAGCATAAAATAACCACTCTCCCCTCTTCTTCGGAACGCAACCGATAGAGTAATTTATTCCTTATGTGTATATAATCTCAGTTTCCGCCACTTTGAGGCAGAAAAGACAAAGAGAGCGCCATGTTGCGCTGTTGGAGAAAGGCCTTACTCTGCCTAAGCGGGAGCACCATTAATTTATTGGAAGGAAAATGTCAAGGTATGGCCAAGTGTACGTGAATATGCGCACACAGGCTCTAAGGTAGGCCAAGCAAGGTGACAACTGTTATTGTTTTTAAGAGTGCGATTTGAATGGATAGCGCCAGCTGCGTGACCGAGGAATATAACAAACACAATGACAAAAATAGATTTTAATACACACGAAATAAAAAGGGACAACAATATATATGGATATATAAATGGTACATAAATGAGACGGACTTAGCTCCGAATACTAATTAGATAACCGTGGTTAGGGAATGGTTTTAATGAGAGATTGAAGGTAATGAATGATTTACTTCCTTTGAAACTCGAGGGTAAGGTGGGGCAACTTGGGGAAGGTCTCGGTGACCTTAATTACTCACGAGTAGTAGCCACAAAACCCACAGCGGGTTGGGGCTTCTTTTCTCGAACTCGCGTTTGCGAGATCCGGGTCTCCTGTCCTCAGGAGGTCACCGAACGAACTTCGAAGGGGGGGGGGGGGTTGATGACTTCTCCACACCCGGCTTGAGCGAGCTAACAGGCCTCTTGCCCTAATAGGTCACCAGAGAACTTCGGAGGACGACTTCTCCAATCCTTGATCCGAAGGCGGATGACAAAGGCTGGCGTTGCCTCATGAGACTCTTCTCCCTGACCCGAAGACACGGGTGTGATGTTCAGCTCTTCCATGGCTTGCGACCGTCACTCACACTTCTTGGTAAAAAGCTCATTGAATTGAACTTCTTTCGGGGAAGTCACGCCTAACCGTCTAACCAAATCTCTCTGTCAGCCTGGAGCCAGTGCATATATACCAGAGTCCTTCAAAAAAGGGAGAGAGATTGAGACCTCCTTAACCTTCATTATCAGGCGTGATGAACCGAGCGTCTCCTTACAGGAAGGTGTCAAAAGCAGGGATCAGCGGGGCAGATGGGCGACAGCGGCAGGAGCCATAAACGCAGTTCACGGCGAATCTGAAAATTAATCTCCTGACCCGATGGAGGGAGGGGGGGAGGGGGGAAGATGGCTGAGACGGCCGGGAGGTAGCCTCGCTGTGAATTCCACGGAAACCTGGCGGCTAGTCAAAAGAGGGTGAGGTCGGAAGGGGGGGGGGGAGGGAGTATCGGCTCTCTTTCTCTCCCGAAATACTGTCTTAGGAGGTGGGGAAATAATATTATTCTAAGGGGATTCCTTCACAGAGAATAAGCAGAAAGGCCAGAGACTTCTCTTACAGACAACAAAGAAACAAACATGGCAAGACTCTTCCTGTTGGGGAAACGTTGACCATTGTTGGTGGCTATTTCCTTTGTTATAATAGAATCCTCTCTTGACACCATTCTTCATCCTCTCAGATGCCTTTCCAGATTAAGAATACAGTAAACAGCTAGTTTCATCGCCTGGACTCTAAGCTGCTTTAATCTCGACTGACCTCAAGCCAAGGACAACTTTGGTACGGATTTCCTTCTGCAATCTGTTATTAGTCGGCGGCACTTCTTCTCACATCTGCATTTCGGTTCTGATATAATTTCTTCACTCGTTTAAAGATCATTGCTGACTTTTGCTCGCTCGCTTAACGAACCTAGTGTTAGGTCCTTTCCCCCCCCATCGCTTCACGTTCGTTGTTTGGTGACATTTACCTCTTCGTTTGAGAACCCAAATTTGACGTCATTTAGCCACTCGTTTGACGACCTTGGGTGGCCTAATTTCCTCGCTTGCTTGACGACTCTGGTTAGAAGGTGATTTTCTCGCTTGACTGAAGACCCTTTGTCGCCAAGCCTAGACTGTCTATTCTTTATTTTTCTATCTACATCAACGCTTTAACGTTAAACAACTGTGACCTCCGAAGTAGTTCTTCACAGTAGTCTTAAATAAATTGCCCCTTTTCAGAGTGAGGGCCAAATGCGACTTTTGGGAGCATGCCTCGGGCCGGAGTGACAAACGAAATCTGTATGTTTCATCATCTTACTTAGGTCTGTTCTATGGGCTACCTAAGATACATAAGACTGGATGCCCTCTTCGTCCCATTCTTGCTTCTTACACTCTTCCTTCATATAAAATTGCTAAGTTTTTAGTTCCTCTGTTAACCCTTTTTACTTCCAATCTATATACCATTAATAATAGCTTTGATTTTGCTTCGAAAATCGAAAAGTTTGAATCTTCAATTCTTTTTTTCTTCTCTAGCTATGACATCGCGTCCTTATTATCAAATATTTCCCTTCAGGCAACTATAGAGATTATTTTGACTAAAGCTTTTCCGGATAGAAATGCCTTCTTTAATAGTTTCATATTTTTACAATGTTCGCAGTTATTGCATCTAGCTGTCAAGGACAACTATTTCACTTTCAATAGCGTAGTTTACCATGAAATTGAAAGTGTTGTGATGGGATACCCACTAGGTCCGATTTTTGTAAATATTTTCATGTGTAATTTTAAAGATAGACTCTTCCGTGATTACCCTTCTCAATTTCGTCCCTTATTCTACAAAAGATACGTTGAAGATACCTTTGCGGTTTTTTCTTCTGGTTCTTGTTCCAAAAGGTTTTTCGATTTTATAAACAATTTACACCCTAATATTACTTTCACTCAACAACATGAAATTAATAATATGTTGCCATTTCTAGATGTTAATGTCTCTCGTACCCCTTTCGGCATTCAAACGTGTTTTTTAGAAAACCAACTTTCACAGGGCAGGGTTAAAATTTCTTTAGTTTCTGTGGTTTAACATACAAAATTGGAGCCATTAAAACACTCCCCCTCAGAGGTTTTAATTTGTTTTCCACTTATTTTAGTATGCATTTTGAATTCAATTTTTTAAAAGAATACTTTGTAAAAAAATGATTACCCCTTATCTTTAGTTGAAAACTGTATTAGGAAGTTCCTCTTCAGGCTTTATAACCCCTCCACTTCTTTTAATGTCTCAAAGGAAATCAGGTATGTCCTGTTACCAGACATTAGCCCTTGTAATGACCTTCTCCAAAAACGTTTAATTTGCATCTTTAGGAAATTTTATTGTCAAGTTAATTTTAAACTTATATTCATTAATAAAAAAATATTGGTAATTTCTTTAAAGTGAAGGACAGTATTCCCACACCGTTTAGTTCGTGCATCGTATATAAATTCATTTGCCCTAGCTGTAAGTTGGGGACCTACGAGTATATAGGAAACACAGTACGTACTCCTCAGTCGCGTTTTTGTTCTCACATGGGAATCAGCCATATAATCGGTAAAACATTAAGTAATAAAGAGTTTTCTTCCATCAGGAAACATGCTATTGATTGTAAAAAAGACGTGTCCTTAAATGATTTTTCTGTCTTAAAAATTGCTAAATCTATTTCATCTCTCCGCATTAAAGAATCACTCTGCATTAAATACAACCACCCAAATTTTAATGAGGACACGTCATCCTTTCCTCTGTTTATAACTTAACCAAGCTGTATTCATTCTTTGAATTCCTTCCTGTTTTCACTTGTCATTGTGATCCGACCATGTAAGGTAATGTTTCAGGGTCTATATTTTAGTTTTACCTTTTGTTTGTATCCAATTCTCTATTTTTCCATTTCAATTGATAATTTTGTAATATTACGTTTACTTTGTTTATTCTTAATTGATATTATCTCTTTACAAATATTTTGCTGTTCTTTACCTCACTATTTTGTTTGTTCATTAACGTAACGTTCATTTTATATTTTTAACGTCGTTTTTGTGATTTTCTCTGATTTGTAGTTTTTAACTTTGAACTTGTGCTGTTATTTATGTTTTTAGGTTTAGATTACTCATTTAAAATTTGTTTTTTTGAGCTTCTGAAGATGTGTTTTATAATAACCCGAAACGTTGGAATTAAAGATGGGACCCGCCTTCTTCGTTATGTCCTTATTACTGAATATAAGACTCAAGCTTTGTAGAAGAAATCTAGGTGAATATATATATATATATATATATATATATATATATATATATATATATATATATATATATATATATATATACTAGAATACATTATACAAGAATGTTATTGAATAAAATACAAATCAGTGAGACGGCTGGTGCTGCTTGCCATGAAGAAGTGTTTCAAAGCCCGGCTCGATGGATGAGGTAGACAACAGAAGAATGTCATTGGAGTGGCGGTCCGAGAGTTGGGAGCGAAGGTGGTTAGACTTCGTGTACTTCATTTTGGAGAAGAGCTGTTCGCAACAGTAGGTGCTGCCAAACATGGCCGCAATGCGTTGAACATGAGCAATGTATTTTGGAAAATTTCTAGAAGGGAGGACGAGGTCGCGGAAGGATTCATCGCAGCTGAAAAAGTCATAAGCAGTTTTTGCTTAATATTGCCTCCTCTACAACTTTAGTCTCTATGAAACTTTTTGTATATGTGAAGGAATGAATTTTTGTCTCATATTTTACTCCTTTTCACTGCCAGACGTGACTCATTCCCGTCTCCCTCTACAAGTCTACCAAGACAGATTCTGTTTGGCAAAATTTATTTTTATTTTGGGGAGGGGGCTTGGGTTTCGCCGGCCGGATTGCAATATTAATGCCGAGGAAGGTAGCGGGCCATACGTTAGGCCTTCGCGGGCCGGAGGTTGCCCAACCCTCCTCTAAAACCTATTTTTGGGTCTTACTTGGGGCGAACTCTAGGCAGTAATATTTCCATTGACATCTGTAAAATTTAACATAGAAGTCCTAGTCTTTGTCAAATAAATAAAGAACATATATATGATGCAAGCATTAAGAAAATACTTAATTTTATATTTCAACATACATATACCCTTCTCAAAACATCGGACTAACAAAAAATAAACCTCCATCATGCGGGATTTCCACCTCCCAGTCACTAAACCTAATCTACCTGCCTTCCTTGAGATCCTTGACTTCTTCTTCCTTACTCAACACGTTTCTTTCCCAACACACTGCCATGGTAACATTTTAGACTTTGTAATTTCCGACTGTCAAATTTCCAACTTGACCACTTCTATTCTGTCTAATGCTATTTCTGACCATTACCTTATTAACTTCAACGTCTCAACCTCCACTTCTTTGCCCTCTCAGCCTCCTCTCATCCCAAAACCTTATCGACAGCTAGCCTCCATTGATATCCCATCCCTCCTTAATGATATTGTCACTAACTTAACCCCTCCCGAAGCTCTCGCCTCCCCTGACCAAATCCTCTCATCCTTGGAGCCATCCCTCTTAACTTGCCTTAATGCCTACTCCCCCATTATTACTCCTTCGTTCTCTTGCCGTGACCGCGCCCCATGGTACTCGCTGGAACTCCTACGCTCGAGATAATCTTTACGGGACCATGAAAGAGCTCTTTGTAAAACTCGCTTCCGTGGGCAAAATACAACTGCTCTTTTGCTCACTTACCTTCTTGCGACATATCTCTACTTGGCTAAACTGAAATCTGCTAGCCGACAATAGGGAATGACCTCCGTAACGTTTTCCGCCTGCTCTCTTCTCTTGCCCCCTCACACCAAGTCCCCACCCCCATCGGGTCACCATCCTCTCGAAATTCTTCGCTGATAAGATCATCAACCTTCGTGCCTCCCTCCCGCGACTGCCTGACCAGGCCTTTCACATTCTCCCTGACCCCCCCCCTCCCCCCAGGCGCTCAACGTATTTCCTGCCGTGACCGCTTCTGAGCTGTCTGCCTTACTCTCGCCATCTAAAAAGTCTGGCTGCACTCGTGACTCGTTCCCCCCTAGCTATTAATCAAAATATTGCCTGTCATACTCTCAATGCTCCTACGCCTGTTCAATACCTCTCTTGCTACTGGTGTTGTCCTTTTTTCCTTCAAATGTGTTCAAATCCGTTTGATCCTTGAAAAACGGAAGCTTAACCCTTCCGACCCAGCTAGCTATCGCTCGATCTCGCAACTTCCCTTCCTCTCTAAGCTCCCCGAGAGAGTAGTTGTTTCGCGCATTAATTTCCACATCGTTACCAATCAGGTTTTAAAGCTGGGCACTCCACCAAAACCGCTCTACTCAATGTTACTGATTGCTTACGTAGAGCTGCTGACCGGGGTTGTGCCTCCATCCTCATTCTATTTGACTTCTCCTCTGCCTTTAATACTATTAACCATTCCGTCTTGCTTGATCGCCTCCACTCTTTCCTGTGCATTTCTGGCGTTGCTCTCGACTGGTTCCGCTCTTACCTTTCGTCTCTCCCCCAATCTGAGGTGATTAACGATGTCTCCTCTGACCCCACTCCCATTCGCTTTGGTGTCCCTCAAGTCCCTGTCCTTGGCCCTCTCCTCTTTAGTATCTACTTATTCCCACTTAGGTCCCTCCTACGTAATCTCGGTCTATCCTTCCACCTCTATGCTGATGACACTCAAATCTTTATTTCCTCTTGCCCTTTTACCATTGCCCACTCAATCTGTGACCTCCTATATGCCTATTCTTCTATCTCGGACTGGCTATCGGCTAACTTCCTTAAACTTAACCACTCTAAAAATGAAGTTCTTCTGGTTGGTACCCCTGCTCTAGTATACAAAGTTAAATCCCTCTTTTCCTCCCTCCTTCTGGGTGGAAACTCTGTCACTTTCTCTGACTCTGTTAGAAATTTAGGCGTTGTGTTCGATGAGCACTTCTCCTTCAAGCCCCACATTTAAAATATTAGTAAATCTTCCCTTTGATTCCTCCGTAACTTCTCTCGCATTCGCTCTCACTTCGATCGCCAAAGTCTTGAGACTGCTGTCCACGCCTTCATTACCTCCCGCCTTGATTACTGTCTCTCTCTTCTTATAAATCTACCATCTTCCTCTCTACGTGCCCTTTAGCTAGTCCAGAACTAAGCTGCCCGACTACTCCTCCCTCGCTCTTGCGTCTCTCCTTCTAAGCCCCTGCTTCAGGAACTGCACTGGTTACCTGTCAGATATCGTTCTCATTTCAAGATTCTTCTCTTCACTTTCAAGGTCCTTCACCAAAAGGCCCCAATCTACCTTTTCTCTTCTCTTTCCTAACGTCTCGCCCCTCGGTCATCTCACGCTCCTCTCCTGAATACTCCTCGCTCGTTCCTCTGCTCAATGGGCGACCGCTCCTTCTCAGTCTGTGCCCCCAAGCTTTGGAATGCTCTTCCAGCCGTAATTAGATCTGCTGCCTCACTTACCACTTTCAAGCGACTCCTGAAAACGCATCTGTTTAGGATTGCCTACTCACTCACCTGATCTTAGCCCACAACCGAATGTGCGCTCTGTGAAGGCCTCCGGCCTTGAAGAGCGCATTATAAACAAAATTTATGATTATTTCATTATTATTAATAAAGAGAATAATTTCAGGCAGGTGACATAACTAGGATCTATGACTACGTCTAAGATGTGGTCTAGCAGAGTAGAAATACGACTTCGCGATTAAGGATAAATAAGCTACGTTGTTTGGTTTATATTCGGATCGGACTCCATATTTGGTTCGACATTGGAGCAGCTGACATATATTGTAGAGAGCATGAGATCGGATCTGATGTTAAACTGTAGGTGCCCAGGAGTAGTATTGCTGGGTGACGTCCGAGTCTTCCCCATCCACAACTCCAAGCTTTGGTCAGTCAGTGAGGTGAGGTCCGAGTCTTTCCCCCAGCCTCCATCCCCACCCCAAGCCTTTGGTCAGCGAGGTGATGTCCAAGTCTCCCTCCCCACTACCCCCCTTACCCCAAGCCTTGGTTACTGACCTTTTTATAGGCATCTCAGTCTGCACACACACACACACACACACCACACATAGAAGTAAATTGGTAGAGTGCTTTTGAATTATCATGCATTATCATGCATTTTCATGTACCCACATAAGAGTGGAGTTGCCGATTAACCTTTTACAATCCTTTAATAGGTCCGTTTAGTTGACATCTTTTAAATTATTTGTCTCTAAACCTCCCTGTCTGCCACACGTTCTAAGGTGATCCTATATCCACACCGTATCACACCCAGACTTAGTAAATATTTTGCAACCGAAGATATGTGTGGATCGGATTATAAATTTAGCCCAGACTATTCATCTACGGTTGATTTCTTCGATCATGTTCGTCAACTTATCCATGAAAACACAATTGGTCGGATTGAATTTCTGTATAGTGGGTCAGTTCAACCACCTTTCAACTACAATAACGGAAAAGAAGTACTTGAACATCACCAGTTTATGGATTTAGAAGATTTAATCATCAGTGAAAAATTAAAAAACGAGCTTATGGATCAACCTTTCTTTGTAGGAGGCCTTTCTGATCTTCACAATACATGGGTGGATAAGTTTTTCTGCATATTACATTCTAAAATGATGAATGATGGCAAAAAAGTAGTCAACATCGCTATATTTGACACTAAAACCATGTTATTTCGCTTTCTCTCCTGGTATTCCCATCAACTCACTGATATAATGAAAACCAAGATTAAAGAGGCAAGGATGAAAGAATTCTCCTTCTCGCAAGATTAAGCAAATATGATGAGTTATTTTGTAGACAAATTAAACATTGGTAGTATAACACGTATTATTTCATCTTTATTTTATTGATATTACTCAGAGAATATTATTAATGATTAGAAAAAATATATACATAAATAGCTAACAATAGCTGACAGAGATTCAATGTATAGGGACTTTTTAAATTTTATGCAAGATCCCTTTGAAACCGAAAGGTATGGTTCAATAACTCAGAGTTGTATGCATTTAGAAAGGTTTTCTCAAAATCTTTTCCCCTCTCACCTCTTTCACTCCACCGTGTTCTTCGGCTCTAAAATCCATAAATGGCATAGGGATGTGACTATGATCATTGGATTCAAATAGGTGTTTCATAACGTCGTAGGTTATTATATCCTTCGTTCGAGTGTTAATGGTTAATCCTTTAGCACGAAGTATATACTTCACCCCACTCGTCATTTGGATACGTACCGAATAGGATTTAGGACCCGTTGAGCAAAATAAATCTCCATACACCTCCGCACCGTACACATCTTTAATCTCATCGGGGAGATCACCTAGGAATTCTCCAAGTCGAGGTTGTGGGTCATCTTTCCTAGCAATGAAGATGGCACTGTCTGTGTCATAGTACAAAATGCGTTCACTCAACGAGTCTAAGAAGCCATAGAGCTTGATTCGAGCATAGGCGGTGGTAAATGCTGCAATTGGAAGATTCTTTACGTGGGACTCAACTTTTAAATGCTTAGCATCCTCCGCTTTCGCGATGTATGCATTGCCAACTACATGCAACGAGTTCACAATGAAGTCGTCATTTTTGATCAGCTCGATTACATCATGATCCGAAGCACAGAGGACCGTTTTCATACCACGAATCCCCTGAGAAATATGATTAAGGATTAATGTGTTGTTTTTTTTTGTATTATTATTAATATCGACTTAATTTTATTATTATTATCGTTATCGCCTTCTAGTTTTAAAAATTATTGACTTCATATTCGTTGTACAATGTGATACTATTTATAAAAATTACATTTTGAATGTAATATATTAATGCAGACAAAACTAATTAAAGGATGAAATCCTTAACTGTTTAGACCGAGCTTTGCTTTAAAACGCTTTCCAGGATTAATTTTGATGTTGTTTATTTGTATTTTTATCCTCTCAAACTGATTCACCGTCGTCACATATTCCATTTTCTCCTTCTTTCCAACTACTTCTCGCGGGAATCCAGAAGCTTCTATTTTTTCTTCTAGAAATGTTTTTATATACTCTGCGAACAAACCATCCCTTTTTACAAAATTCCAATACTCGTAAATTTAAATTTTCTTGATCAAATACTACTTTTCCAGGGAAAGTTTTAGTGCCGGGAAGGTGTACACTCCGCAAATCATACGTTGCTTTTCAGAGTGATGGCACTCATGTGAGTTTTGCTGAGCGCATGTAGTACATAGTGTGAAAGTAAGTTTACCATCTATGGATTGAGGAAGAAATGAAATATACAGATCATTAGGAGGAAGAACATCAACTTTCACGATACCAAAATATGTTTCATTCATACCATCGGTGAATTCTTAAATAGACGGAATTTCTCGCACAGATAAGCAGCGCTTAGGTGATCCTACGGGATATGGATTGTTTTTCATGCAGTACAGATATAAGGAGCAAAAACGACATAATGTATTTTCACACGTTCGGTTGGTGGGTAGTATAATATAAATGGGTTACATCTGCCGCCAAAAAGTGCACTCCCCACATTCAATACACCATTCACTACTTTGGCGGAAATTCTACTAACTATTTCACGTCGTCCTGGAATGGTTTGCATCATGGTTTATAATTCACCCTCCCAGAGAATGATAGCTTTGTATTTACTACCGAGAATTCGATCACTCTCTATTGTGTGGTAGTAGCGGTCCAACGACTCGCGTCTACCAATGGAAACATCTTTTTTGAGATTACAGTCCTCTTTCTGACACCCATGCCAATAGCATCCATGAAAGAAAAACAAGGTTCCTCCTCGTGATGGTGAAAACCCGTCAGGGAAAAGGACTCTCCCACTAACAGAAAGACTTCGCTCACCAATGTTTCTTGCATGGAAAATTTGGATTCCTCTAACATATTCTTCAAACATAAGCCAACGTATAGCCACATAAGAAAAAGCTTTGAATTTCTTCCTGTCGATAATTGCATTTGAATTTTCTGGTAACGAGACATCTTTATACACCTTGTGACACAAGTAGGCTGTTTGATGCAAGACTGCATAGGATCAATGTTAAATCTCGTGATGAAGGAACAACTAAACTTCTCAAACACAGACAGAGGATAGAAACAGCTTGAATGCAATACTTAATACACTCTGTACGAATATTTTATTCTCCATCCTGGAAATTCGGGTCAATATTACTGTCTGAATATAATTTTTTCTCATTGTTAATTTTTTCATAGTTAAAATACCCTTTCTTTCAGGAACAGGACCAATATAATTCAACGTTTCCTCTGAAAGAAATTCTTAAGGAAAATAACCTTTTTCCTTTTCGGGGATTCCCATTGTTTTGGGCAGTTTTTTCAACGATGATGGCATGAATAGGAGTGTATCCTTAAGAATTATGTCATAAACAAGCTCTAACTTAAAGATTTTTGTCCTCGCTTCATTAGTTTCGAAGTAAATAGATTAGGATTAAAATATTGAAGCAGTTCGTCATAGATGAATTTGACATCGAATTTGGCATTGTTATGTGCCATCACATGTTTTCACATTTTCTCTCGACCTTCCTATTCGTATTAACCCCTCTATAAAGGGTTTACAAGCAGAGGTTTCACCATCTCTTTCAAAATCTTTTTTCGTGGACCACAGTTCTTACATTTATCATAAGTTTCATTCTCATTATCAAAACAGAGTTCACAGATTATCTGCATAACCAATATATATGGATAAAGTATGAATGATCCCACTTTTTATAGGTTTCTATGTCATAATACACTACATTCTATTTCTTGACCACCAACTTCTTCGACCGCTTCATCCAATACGTATGCTCTGCTCCATCTGCTTTATGGTATGTATAACATTTTGAACAGGACAACTTCTCACACTCGTGTCGTCTCGTCCAGTTTGCACCATGCATGATTATACGATTACGTCTACAACAACTCCAAATTTTCACACAAGTATGTAGCATCTTGTGCGTGTTAAACACGATTGGTTGTAGAATGTCTGAGTGCACTCATTGCATAAAATATCTCGATTTCTTTCTCCAACACAGTGCCCAAGCCATTGACTGCACATTCCTTTACAATCTTTTAGATGGGCCGTTACGTTGTCATGGAAAGTGTAGCAAGAAAAACACATACCCACGATTAAAAGGAAGTATCTTGTTTTTAATATATATCATTAATGGTGTGAATTGGATAATAGGTTTCACCTTCAACACCAATGAAGAGGAGTGGGGTTGATTTTTCAGGATATGTTGGTAGATAAAGTGATTTGAATTTGTATTCATTCCCTGTAGCCGTAAATACGAGGATCCTGCATCTAAGCTCTCGTTCTATTGAGGAGAACTGATCTACAGTGACAGCCTCTTCGTACACGCCATCGAAGAACACTCGCACAACGGTTTAAGTGCCCAAACGGCGATTTTTCAAGATCTTGTCTAGTCTTGACTTGAACTGGTCAACAGAATTGCTGTTGAAAAATTCCACTGGAAGTGAATTCCAAGTACCACAGATGTTGTAGGTGAAAAATTTCCCACACAGATCATGGTGGTAACGCTTCATTTAGCTCAGGTTTGTAGCCGTGATTTCTGGTTCTGTTCTCGCTAAGCTGGAAAATATCACTTTAGTCTACATTTTCAAAGCCTCGAAGCATTTTGAAGACTTCGATAAGCTCCCGAGAAGAGGTCCAACCCGGACCGCTCACTCGAAGAACGTCTCTTTGAACTGACGCCTGGCAGCTTTGTGTACAGCGGAGGGGAGATTTTTTGTGGACCCTTACCGCACCTTTTATGGAGGGAACGATCTCTACCAAAGGGATGGATTACATCTTTCCTTTAAAGGAAAGGCTGTACTCTGTAACATCATCCAGGATGACTTGGAGCGGACCCAAAGGAGTATTCGTCCCAGGATGAAGGCGCACATGCGTCAGTAGGCCCGTGTCACTCTTGGAACGACCTACTCGAAGGTCGCTATAAAGGGTGCCACCACGCCACCAACAGGAAATAAACAGATAAATAAAACGGGAAACGGAAAAGCGTAGGGAGTACTACATGCGAGGATTCCCTGAAAGTTCTTTTGTTTAATGCGAGGCCAATCAGGAACAAGTTTTTTGAACTTCGTGGCTCCGTAGCGAAGGAAGAACCTGGGATGGTGGCCATAACAGAGTCGTGGGTAAAACCTCAAACCGAGATTTTGAGGGTGAGGTCACTAGTGATAGTTACACCCAAGTCCTTCTCATTATCAGTGCATTCAAGAGCAGTGCCCTTAAGGATATACAATAAATGAAGTTTCGGTGATTGATATACATCACTTTGCATTTATTCATGTTAAAAGGCAATTGCCACGTGTCCGACCACTTCCCAATCTTGCAAAGATCTTCTTGTAGGCGAGCAGTATTTCCTACCTTTGCAACGTTCATACTAAGCTTGGTTTCATCGACAAATTTAGAAATCTTCGCAGCATTTCACCATCCATGTCATTAACACATATGATGAATAAACATTAGTGGTCCAAAGACAGAACCTTCAGGAACACCTCTATGAATGGAAACCCACTCAGAAGCTTGTCCATTCAACACTAACCTTTGCTGTATGCCGCTCAGCCAGTTATCTATCCAACATGCTACATTTTCGTATATTTTCAGCGCACACACCTTCCGTAGAAGGCGGCGGTGTGGTACCTTATCAAAGGCTTACCGAAAGTCTAAGTAGATAAACTCCACCGCTTTATCCCGATCGTGCTCACTAAAAACGAAATAGAAGAATTCCACAAGATTCGTCAGACATAACTGTTGCCTTCGGAACCCGTGCTGGGAACTCCTCAATAGCAAGTTTGACTCTAAATATGACGTTATTTTGTTCACCATGATGCTTTCCATGAGTTTACCAACTATCGAAGTTAAACTAATAGGTCGGTCGTTCGACGGTTGGCTAGTCTCCTTTCTTGAAAATAGAAGTCACCTCTGCCTCACGACAGTCTCTAGGAACGCATCCAGTCCGAAGTGACATGTTGAAGATTGTGCCCAGATGTCGTGACACATCATCAGGCACTTCTTTCAACACTTTAGGTACAAATCCGTCCAGGCCAGGTGACTTATTCGTCTTTAGGTCATTGATTTTTTCTACTTCGCTTTGGATGAACTCCATTTCCTCCTGCTTCTCACTCAAGTAAGAGTCCATGGGCTGCGGGATGGGCCCACACTCTTTGGTGAACACTAAAGAGAAGTAGTCGTTCAGGAGGTTTGCATTTTATGCATTTAAGTGCTTTAATGCCCCTTCATCATTGCCAAAAGGCCCAATCTGGCGGCGGATTGGTTTACAGCTGTTTACATAACCAAACATCACCTTGGGATTCTCTTTGCAAAGTATCGCCACTTGGAGCTCCTCGGCACGCTTTGCCGCCCTTATGCCGGACTTCGCTCTTCTAGCTAGTCTACGGTACTCATCGAAGTCACCAGAAATCTATGACTGCCGTTACACAGTTCTCTTCTCCCTCAGCAGTTGACCAATTTCTCGATTAAACCACTTTGGTTGAATAAAAGAATGACGCAAGCTTTTCACAGGGATAAATTGTGATTGAAAACTCATGAACGTAGTTCTGAAACTATCCACAAATCTTAAACATTCTAACAACCTTTCAGCCTCACATCAGCCAACCGAGCACGAAGAGATGCAAAGTCTGCGTTTCTCAAATCAAGGTTTCTCGATTCAGGAGTCACAGACTACATTGGGGACCTTGACTACAAATCTAAATAGTCAGTTGCCACTGCCACTGAGCCCCTTGCCTACAGAGAACCCCTCAACGATGAGATCCTCAGAGGTAAAAACCAAGTCTAGATTACTCTTGCCTCTCGTCGCCTCTCTCACCCATTGAGTCAGGACCTCGTTGTTCGCGAACTCCAGAAGCAGTGCATTCTCGGCCAGGGTTCTCTGGTTTCCCAGTAAACTTCAGTGTTAAAGTCTCCCATGATGATACACACTCTGTCTTCAACAATTTCACCCAGCAGTCGGTACAGATCCCTATCCTTCTTAACGAGTTGGGCAGGGGGTCTATAAAGCAGCAGGGTCCTGTATCTGGCAAGACCTATCTTTAGGTTTACACCTAGTAACTCGTTGTCGGAGATAATGTTGCAGTTTGTCGTTTTGAATGTATCGCTAACATACAACCTAATACCGCCACCCTCTCTGTCTAGCCTGTCTTTGAGGAAGAGTTGGTAACCGGGAATCGTGACTTCACGCTCAAAATCTCGGTTCGAGGTTTTTACCCACGACTCTGTTATGACTACCATACCAGGTTCTTCCGTCGCTACGAGGCCACAAAGTTCAAGAAACTTTTTCCTTATTGACCTCGCATTAAACAAAAGAACTTTCAGGGAGTCCCCAAATGTAGGATTCCCTACGCTCTTCCGTTTCCCGTCTTATTCATATCTTTATTTCATGTTAGGGGCGTGGTGGCATCTTTTCTAACGACCTTCGAGAATGTCATTCCAAGAGTGACACGGGCGTATTGGTGCACGTCCACCTTCACCCTCAGCCAGACACTCCTTTGGATCCGACCTACGACATCCTGTATCATCTTAGAGAGTACAACCTTTCCTTTAAAAGAAAGGTGCACCCATCCATTTGATAGAAATCGTTTCTACCATAAAAGGTGCGGCAATGGTCCACAAAAAAGCCCCTCTCCGCCGTGCACAGATCTGCCAGGCGTTGGTTCAAAGAGACATTCTTCGATTGAGCGGTTCGGGTTGGACCTCTTCTCGGGAGCATCCGGCCCACGAAACGTCTGTGGGTTTTCAACCCACAGCCGTCCACAGCTCCCATTACCGTCTGAAGAATCTTAGGTGTAGGGCCTAGTCTAACTCCTCTGAAGTAGAGGTCGTTGCCACTTACTATCAGTGCAACGCCCGAGCTTTCATAAATGTCAGATTTATCGGCCTCTACTCTAATTTGGGCGTTTCTCCGTCCAGGCATGCAGCTTACCTTCACGCTGGTATGAGGGTGGATTGCAGGTCCTGTGCTTGAGAATCACCAGTAAAAATGACCTTCGCACATTCAACTGTAGGGGAGCGACTTGTCAGTTTCCTCTTTCTTCTCTATGTTTCTCTTCTTTTTCTTCTTCTTGTTATTGTTTTTCTTCTTTTCTTATCTTTCTTTGGCTTCTCGTCTTCTTTTTCTACGTTTCCTTCTTCTGTTTATAGGTTCTCTACTTCTGTTTCTACTTTCACTTCTCCTCTTTCTACTTTATCTCTTTCTTTCTTCTCTTCCTTCTTCCTCTTACTTTTCTTCTTTTTGGCTCGTTGAGCCAGCAGTCCTGCAGCAGAAGACTCCTCTCAGACCTTGGGTCTCTTCGTCGCTTCGGAATCTCCTAGGCACTTACACCTCTCCGATCTCAAGAGATGAACCTCCCTTTTGAGGAGAGAGTTCTCCTCTCTCAACTGAGCAATGCGCTCGCCCAGACGAGCTCATAGATTAAAGGTACTCGGTGTACAGTCTCGGTAGTCGAGCTGTCAAATCGGTGCACATCATTCCCGCCCACGATTGTTAGGATAGCTCGATCTTCACATGTTAGTTCAGATTTTGGATTTCACTGACCACGTGGCTAAGTCTTCTCCCCGGTAGTCAAATTTTTTTACGATTAGCCAGATTACGTGCTTTGAATTCCAAATCCTGGTTCTTTATTAAAGAGTCACCGATTAGAATAATCTCTGTTTCCCTCTCGATTAGAGTTAACAAGGCAAATGTATTAGAGCATGGAATTTCTAAACGGTGTGTTGCCCTCGATGGTCTAGCTCCGTTTCTAACTGGACTAAATTTTGATTCTGGGGGTCTATATGAGTTTAGGATACGCGCTTGCTTATTTATAATCACTTGCGGGGTCTCTACTCTCTATACGGCTCGATCGGCGGCTTTGAACGCGATTTTCTCTTACCCGAAGGTCATCAAAGGATGCCCAAACGCCGCTGGCCAGTTCGTCTATCTTAAGGTTCATTGCCACTACGTGTCTCCCGACAGAGCTTACTTCTGATCTAATTTCATTAATTGCATTTGTTAATTTTAGCTCGAGAGAGAGAGAGCGAGAGAGAGAGAGAGAGAGAGAGAGAGAGAGAGAGAGAGAGAGAGAGAGAGAGAGAGAGAGAGAGAGAGAGAGAACTACAGAAACAAAGGCCAGCAAAGACCCTAAGGTCCGCTCAAGGCCAGTCCGCTTACAGAAGATGTTAACTACCATTTTCTAACGTTCGTGTATCCTGCTTTTTTACATGCTTTTTTTTACTATTTCAACTCTACGGTACACACTTATCTATATGTGTACCCTTTATATATATTTTTTACATGATTTTTAAAAAAAATATTTTCATTCTACTGTACACACTTATATACACGTGTACCATTTGGCCTTTCTTTACATGCCTTTTCTAAATATATCACTTCTACGGTACACATTTATCTACATGTGTAGCCTTGACATGCAGGTTCAGCTATCCCTCAAATACACGAACATGCTTATTCGAACTAGGGAGGGGGTGTTGATAGGACAGTACTCTCTTCTCCGGCAGTCTAGTGATGAAAATAATATACTTATAGGACAGGCAGAAAAAGAAAAAGGGAATTCACATTCTCTCCATGCAGGGGAGCGTCGCTGGCATCTTTTTATTGCTCATTTCATTTTATTCTTAACTCCATATTTCCTATGACGTTTTCTTCTATGCTCCTACTACCTTATATTTACACTATTAAAGTACTCATCAAGTCGGTTTTTGAACATATTAACTGACGTGCTTTCTACTGCACGGTTTGCGTGATTTTAAACGTGAAGTAGTTTTGAGCTATAGTAGAGTTAAATCGCTTGCTCACTAATTTTAAATCATTTTGCCGTGAGTTGGCCCTATCTTCCATCTTGAACAATAGTAAATATTCAATATTAGTAAATCTTTTTAAGATTTTGAATACCTCGATCAATTGTCCACGTAATCGCCTTTCAAGGGATAGTAAGTTTAATGAGCGGAATCTATCTTCGTACGATTTGTTTCGGATTCCAGGAACTAGTTTAGTAGCCCGATGTTGCACTCTTTCTAACTGTGCTATATCCTTGTTTAGAAAGGGAGACCAAAATTGAACCGTATTTTCGAGGTCTGGGAGCACGAGCGCTTTGTATAGTGGTGCATTGTTTCGATACTTTAAGGTCCTCCGAGATTAAAATCTCAGGTCTTTTTCTAAGTTAACGGATTCGAGGATTTGGCCTTTCATATGGTATTCTACTTTTAAGTTATGACATCCTAAATGCATAACCTTGCATTTACTTTTGTTGAAACCCATTTGCCATTTATCCGCTCATTCACCAGTTTTATTAAGATCTCTTTGCATTTGCTATATATCGGGTCTCGAAAGGATTCGGCTTCCCAGCTTTGTGTCATCTGCAAATTTAGAGATCCTACTAAACACTCCATTTTCCAATAAATAATAAATAATAATGGGCCCAAGACTGACCCTTGTGGTACCCCGCTGGTGACTGGGGTTCGCTCTGAACGCACCCCATTTACAACAACCCGCTGGGAACGATTTGATAGCCAGTTTTTAATCCATTTAAGTTTTACCCCTCACTCCAATTGCTCTATTTCTCATCAATAGCCTTTCGTGCGGAATTGTATCGAAGGCCATTTTAAAGTCAAGTTAAATTATATCCGCCACTTTAGTTTCATTGTAGATGCAAATCATGTTATGAAAAAATTCGAGTAAATTGGTTAGGCGGCACCAGCGCCCACGTCTGAATCCATGCTAGGAGTCTGCAATTAAATTATTAGCCTCACCAACCTATCTCTAATTATCGATTCTAAGAGTTTTCCAATTACAGAAGTTAGGCTGATGGGACGGAAATTAGTAGGCTCAGATTTATCTCTTTTTTGAATATCGGCGTAATATTTGCACGCTTGAACTCTATTGGAACTAGGCCTTCCTCTATTGATCGATTTAAAATTGTGCAGAGTGGTCTTGCTAACTCATTTTTTAGTTTTTTAAGATGGGTTGGGTACACCCCATCGGGTCCAGGTGCCTTAATTTTTTTTTCATTTTATTAATATATGTGAGAATCTCCCCTTCATTTACACTTATGATGGATAGGATATTTTTTCTTTCGAGATTTATATCCTCAGCTAGTGTTGTTAATTGTGTCACGTCCTCAATAGTAAAAACGCTCGAGAAGTGCTCATTAAAAATTTTAGCAAATTGTTCTGGGACGTCCGTCATAATACCATATTTACCTCTGATCAGCCCTATTGAACCCTTTATGGGATTTCTACTGTTAACGTAGCTATAAAACCGTTTCGGTTCGTGCTTCGAATTTATAGCAAGTTTCATTTTCACAATTCAGCTTAGCTTCTCTAACGGCCCGTTCCACCAGCCTTCGACAGTCTACGTATTTTTCCTGATTTGTTATCGTTTTATTTTTTCTAAAAGTTTGATAGTCTTTGTTACGCTCCTGAATTAGGTTAATTAGAGATAGAGAGAAAGAGATAGCTACAAGGAGCTACAAGGAAAAGAAGTACCCTAGTAGAACTTATGATCCATTCGAAAGGGTACCTTTGGCGCAATAGTTAAGCAGGCACGGTCAATTGACGCCCTCGAAGAATACTCGCACAACGGTTATGCGGCCAAACGGCTATTTTTCAAGACTTTGTCTAGACGCGACTTGAACTGCTCAACAGAATTGCTGTTGATAACTTCCACTGGAAGTGCATTCCATGTACCACATATGCTCTATGTGAAAAATTTCTCACACAGATCACAGTGTTAACGTTTCAGCTCAAGTTTGTATCCGTGATTTCTGGTTCTGTTCTCGCTAAGCTGGAAAATATCCCTGTAGTCTACATTGTCGAAGCCTCGAAGCATTTTTAACACTTCGATAAGGTGACCACGCAGCCTCCGGGTCTCCAACGAGAACAAATCTAATTCATGTAACTTATTTTCATAACTCTTGTGGCTGATAGAGGGAATCAGTTTGGCTGCCCTGGCTTGCATACGTTCCAATCTCGCAATATCCTTTCGAAACGAAGGACTATAAAATTTTACGCTGTACTTCAGGTGCGGCCGGACAAGGGAGTTGTACAAACAGAGTACAATCTCCTTGTTCCGATATCCAAACTGTCACTTTATATAGCTAACATCCTGTTGGCTTTCTTCTCCGCCTCAATACACTGTTCGAGAGAAATAGAGAACTACAGAAACAAGAAACAAGGGCCAGCAAAGACCCTAAGGTCCGTTCAAGTCCAGTCCGCTTACGAAAGATGTTAAATACCACTTTCTAACGTTAGTGTAGAATGTTTTTTCTTTTAATTTTACATGCTGTTTTTTGTTGTTGTTTTTTAACTATTTCAACTCTACGGTACACACTTATCTACATGTGTACTCTTTATATATATTTTTTACATGATTTTCTTTCTATTCTACTGTACACACTTATCTACATGTGTACCCTTGACATGCATGTTCATATATCCATCAAACACACGAACGCGCTTCTTGTAACCAGGGGGAGGGGGGATTGATAGGACAGTAATCTCTTCTCCAGAGAGAGAGAGAGAGAGAGAGAGAGAGAGAGAGAGTTACAAGAAGTTACAAGGAAAGCAACTACTTTAAAAGACCTTTCGGTCCATGCCATGAATGAACTTGTGAACTTCCTATACTAATATCTACACACAAAATTAACTGTGAGCTGGAGACAAATGGAAAGTAAAGTTGAAGGCTTCCCCCCCCCCCTCTCCCACCCACCATGCGGGTACAGAAAACTGAAACGATACCTAGTAGAGTTAAAATATAAAGCTCAACCAGAAATTTTGACACTAAAGTTTTTGAAACCTCTCCGGTTAAACATCAATAGTATCAAAATTATCATTAAACACATCAACATTGATATATATAAAACAATAATAATTTTTATAAAGGTTCTTTACAGAATATTTTTTTTACGTTCTGATCTTTGCGATCTTGTCATTTAATTTTTATACACTCATCTAAATTGATTCTAGATGTTTTCGATTCTGAGAATCTTGTCATAATACTTATTTTTATTTATATACATATTAATTAATCCCATTATATTTTGATTTAATTCCTGAGTGTATGTATGATTGTGTCTAGTTTTTTTTTAAAGTATCTATAGTTTTGCTAAATATTACATCTCTCGGCAGCTTATTTTAAAGTTTAACAATTTTATATGAAAAGAAGTTACCAGTTAGATTTTTCCTAAAACGCAACGGTACTAGCTCCATCTCCTGTTGTTCCTTGTCTCATTGACATTTAACTTAAGCCATATTCAAGTTTCTGCATTTTCAATCCTATTCAATATCTTAAAGGTTTCTATTAGTTGGCGTCGCATTCGCCGCGTTTCCAGGTTGAAGAGATTTAGGCTTTTCAATCTTGTCTCATAGTTATGTTTTCTTAACGATGGTATTAATTTTGTTGCATTTGCTTGTACTTTGTCAAGCCTTTCAATATCCTTCTTTAAATGTGGGAACCAGAATTCTGCACAATATTCCAAATGTGGGCGAACTAATGCATTATATATATTTAGCACGATAGTTTCGTTTCTGCACTTAAATTGTCGTTTTATGTCTCCGAGGATCTTGGAAGCTTTATTTTCCGCTTTTATGCATTGACGACTAAACTTAAGATCATTCGATATACTCGTATATACTCCTTAATCTTTCTCAACATTTGTTTTCTGTTATTTTCGGGCTAAATAATGTGTATATAGCCTGTAGATTTCTGCATCTAGTATGCATTATCTTACTCTTATCTAGGTTTATAGGCAGTTTCCATTCTCTTGACCATTTTTATATACGATTAATATCTTTATGGAGATCATCTGCCTCTACTTTACTAACTATCCCCTTTCCAAGTTTTGCGTCATCTGAAAATTTTACTATTTTTGAAATGAGACCTATGTCCAGATAGTTAATGTAAATTATAAATAGCAAGGGGCCCAACACAAAACCCTGAGGAACACCACTCGACACTTTTCTCTAATCAGAGGCAGACCCATTGATTACTACTCTCTGATATCTATTCGTAAGCCAATCTTCAATCCAGTCTCCTATTTATCCTTTAATTCCCAGTCCCCTAAGTTTTGCCATCAGTAATTTGTGAGGGACTTTATCGAAAGCTTTCTGAAAATCTAATATCAGTCGATTTTTCGTCATCATATTGCTCAAATACATATTGGAAGAAGTCCAGCAAATTCGTTAGACAAGATTTATTACTTCTGAATCCATTTTGAGAATCTCTAAGCAATTTTTTTGATTCTAAATGAAATACAATTTTCTAGCAGATGAATGATTCTAGAAGTTTTCCAACCACTGAAGTTAAACTAATCGGTTGGTAATTTTTAACTTGTTCTCTGCAACCCTTTTTAAAGATGGGTGTTATATTTGCATATTTTAAGTCATTGGGGACAATTCCAGTGACTAATTATTTATTAAAAATATTTGCGAGATGCCTGCTAACAACATCCTTAACTTCTTTTACGACTCTGGGCTAAAACATATCAGGTCCAGGTGATTTGTTCGCGTCCATTTCATTAATCTAATTACTAACATCTTTGTATTACGGCTATTTAAATAAGTCATTTTCTTTATATGTAATATTTAGTTTCGGTATATGATGGATTTCTTCAATAGTAAAAACAGTCATGAAGTAATTGTTCAATTATCAAGCTATGTCATAATTGGTGAATTTTAAAATACTATCACTATCCCTCAGTGGTTCAATATTGTTCTTTGTTGGCTTTCTATTGTTTACTAAGGCATATAATTCCTTTAGATTTACTTTACACTTATGTGCCATTTTTATTTCTTCTTCTCTTTTGGCTTTCTTAATTTTCTTTTATTTCTCGTCTTACGTTATCATATTATTCTATAATCTGTTGGGTTGGCCTGCTGTCTGGCATTCTATACGTCTTTTTCCTATTATTTATTATAATTTTATTTCTTTGGCTAACCACGTAGGATCTTAACTAGCAGAAGATTTTTTACTTTTAATAGGGACATATTTTGATTGTTTTTCCATAAAAATATTATTAAAAGATATCCACGCATTTTTTACTTCTTCCTTATTTGTATCATATCCTAATAAGCTTACTTTCATGGCCTTATAATTACCTTTGTTAAAATCAAGTTTGTGTATATTAATTATTATTTATCAGGTCGGTAATAGGATATAAACTCTATTAAATTTGATCACTGCTCTCAAACTTTTCACCGACGTAAATATTTGAGAGTAAGTTGCTCTCAGTAGATATTATAAGTTTCAATATGTTGTTATTTCTTGTTGGTTTACAGACCCACTGTGTTAAAAAATTATCATCGATAAACTCCAGAAGTCTCTGCCCTTCTTGGTCCGCTTGTTTTGTTGACCAG
Organism: Ceratothoa steindachneri; assembly: GCA_963969495.1. NCBI lineage: Eukaryota > Metazoa > Arthropoda > Malacostraca > Isopoda > Cymothoidae > Ceratothoa > Ceratothoa steindachneri. Next base: position 204,372,413 of record OZ018323.1, on the reverse strand, counting down.
TTTCTTTTGGTGGAATTCAAGTCTCCCATGACTAGAGCCAGTTTCTTATCGATTTGTTTTGTCGAAAAATCATAGAGTTTCGCATTAAGGTCCAGATAGAGAGAGTTACAAGGAAAGTAAGTACTTCAACAGACCATTCGGTCCATTCCAATGAAAGTACCTATAATTTTATCCCTAATTCTAACTATATACAATACTACAGATGAAGAATAGGATAGTAAAATGAAGTCTCTCCCCACCCACCTCTCTAACCCGTTTCCGGACTTGGAAAAGTGAAAATATATACCGGGCAGTGTTGGGAAATAGACACAAACATAAAATCTGATTTATCATAATTATCTTATTTAAAACATGCTCTTTTTTCCTTCTTTTGTTAACATGCAATTTTTTGTCGCTTATTATATATTAGATTTATCTACTCGTTCCATTCATATTTTAAAAAAAATATACTGTGTTATTGGACACTGATAGTACCGCTTGTAGATGCAAAGCTTTTGAAAAATAATTTTTCATATACATTGTAGGGGAATCGTCACTTCCCCCCCCCCCCGTTCACTCTTGGTGCAGTCACAAGGCGGTTAACGCAAAGACATCCGGCCGAAGACATCGGCGGGTTCAGCGCTTAACCGCAGTGTCGCGCCGCTCGGCGAGCTGAAAGACCTAAAGGTCAAAATGTAAGATCTCCCCCAGGAGAGTGATATCCAGTTTCACGTCAAATAAGAAATTGGAGACGTGTTTCTCCCAATTTCGAAGGCTAACGAGGATCCGATGTTTGACTTCGTGGGAAAAACCATTTGGAAAAAGAACTCTCCTGGGGCCGTCCTCAAGCCCCTTCCTCCGCATCACTCCCCCAGTGGGGTGACGAGGTATAAATAAGGAACTCTGAGGAAAATCGTGGTAGTATACGTCAGTCTCTAGGTGACGAAGTCTTCGGATCAAACCAAACTACCGAGACTGGAGAGGTAGTGTACTTGGCTCGCCAGACCAAGAAGTACCCTGCAAGAGAGGCCGGGCTACCTACCTTAAGGGGCTAAGAAGAAGCTAATACTCGAGCTAGTCCCAGGTTATCAAACCAAACGATAAGTTAACTTTGTTAAGTTCAACTTACTCTCGCCAGAGAGACTCTTCATATCCTGGTGCACCTTAAACACCAGGGGTATTCCTTGTCCTTGAGGAATTAAGAAAAGAAGAAGGAAAAGGCTCCCCCCTCGAGCCCGTTACTCGGTGGCCACACCGAACTCCTAAGTTAACTTGGTAAGGAACCAAGTTCAAATTATTCTCGCTAGAGAAATCCCCCTCCGTTATACTCGCCCTTGAAGAAGACTGGAACTAAGAAGAAGCTCATCCTCGAGCTAGTTCCTTGGTTACCAAACCGAACTTCAAGTAACTTATTCTCGTTAGAGAAACCCCGTCTCATCGATCATCGCCCTTCAAGAAGACCCTCCCCGAGTTCAGTCCTCGTCCATAAGGAAATAAGTAACGAAGGAGAAAAGCTCCTCTTCGAGCTCGTTACTCGGTGGTCACACCGCACTCCAAGTTAACTTGATTTAAGAACCAAGTTTGACTCACTCTCGCCAGAGAGACCACGACTACCTAGGTGTTGCCTAAAGCACCGTATTTGCTTTCGTCCTTGAAGAACCCTCCCCCCGGAAGTACGTGTAGATCCCCCAGCTGCCACCCTCGCTAAAACAACCGTGTGATTTCGCCCAGCTACATCTGGCCAGACGGCACGCATAGTGAGTCAATAACATTTCTGAGGCCCTTTAAACTCCAGATGAGTCCGTAAGCCTAATTCTTATATTATTGTTGTGTGTAGAGAAATTAAATAATTTTTGTAGGGGAAACTAATTTAATTAATTCTTGTTTATGATAATATTCAGAGTATTGCTGTAGTAAATGTTTAGATGGTGTGTATTCAATGGTTAAAGTTAAAATATAAGTTTATTTTGGGATTATTGTTCGTTTCTCTTATATCCTTCCGTGTTTCGGAACGGCTCTGTTCGTTAAGATATTCAGATATCAATATATATTAGACACTCTTAGCACTCTTAGAATAGAACAAAAAGGGGGGGAATTCTACGACATACATATCCACTTTTATTTGTCTTAGTTAAACAGGAAAAAAACGTATTTACATTTTATATAGATGCAGAATCAAATTAAAAACAGAAATTGTTATTATGTCTTACTCATCTAAACTTAGAACATGCTTTTTTTTCATCGTTTTTATCAACATACAATGTCTTGTCGCTTTATATCTAAAGTTTACCATTATTTTGTCTAGTCTAGTTTTAAAAGTGTCAACTGAACTGCTGGACACCGCTTCTTCAGGCAACACGTTCCAGTATTTTACAATTTTATAGGAAAAAAAGTTCCCACATAAATTTGTTCGAAAATGTTTCTGAACGATTTTCATGGTATTATTTCTTGTATAATTTGTGTTAAGTTCGAACCAAGTAGAATAGGCTACATTATCTATTCCTTTCATGATTTTCAATACTTCTATTAATTTGATATATAGACTCCAAGAACTTTTTCATTGTCAATTACGGTAATATTTCGATCAAAAATTTACAACCTCTTTTAAATATCGGCGTTACATTTGCTAGCTTCCAATCTTGAGGAACAATTACACTCTCTAACGATAAATTAAAAATCTGCGTTAGGTGTGTAGCCACCTGATCTTTTATTTCTTCCACATAACTCTTGGAACTATTTTATCTGGTCCAGGGGATTTGTATTTATTCATTTTTGAAATAAACTTTTTTATAGTAAAATCAGTACATCTAATAGATTCAAGTGGTCTAATAGCTGCATTTTTATTAGTTGGTTTAGGATTATTAATCGCATTCTCTTTTATAAACAAAGATGCAAAATATTCATTTAAAGTGTTTGCTATATCAGCATCGTTAAATGGTAAAATATCATATTTGTATTTTATTGGTCCAATGCTACTTTTTATCGGTATTCTACTATTTACTAAAGCGAAAAACTCTTTGGATTTTTTTTACAATTTAGAGCTACTCTTATCTCTTCATTTTGTTTGGCTGTTTTGGTTTCAGCTTTAACTTTTCTTCTCAATTCTACATAATGCATTTTATTATCTATATTGGTATTATATTTTAGGATTTTATACGCTTTATCTCTTTCTCTAATGGTTTCTTAATTTCTGCAGATAACCATTTAGGTTCATTGATATTTTTGACAGTACTAATATTTGATGGTATGAATTGTGCCTGTTTATTTAAGAGATTGTTTATAAATTCTTGCCACACGTTATCAATTTCTTCATTTTTTGTTCTATAATTTCTTAAGCTCTCACTTAGCCCTACAAAATTAACTTTTTTAAAATTTAGTTTATTGATGTTGAGTTTTTTTTCTAACAAAAGGAATATTAATTTCAAATTCGATTAGGTTATGATAGCTATTACCAATTTTATCTCTTACATTTAAATTTGAAATTAATTCGTCGTCTGAGATTAATACTAAATCCAGAATATTTTCACCTCTTGTTGCTTCTCTCACCCACTGACTTAGGAAATTTATATCTATGAAACTGAGTAATCTTTGTCCTTCCGAGTCGACCGTTTTCATATACCAGTTTACTTTAGCGCAATTAAAATCTCCAATGAACAACGATAACTTATCTTTACTGATGTTGGTCATGAATTCATAAAATTGATTATCTACCTCCAGAAGTTCGTGTGGCTTCCTGTAAACCAAATTTACGTATAAATTCTTTTTTGGGTTCAGTTTAACTCATATTATTTCAAAAGGTGATTTAATGCTACAATATATATGATTTAAATATTCAAGGACATACAACAGAACACCGCCACCCTCTCTCTCGACTCTATCTCTAAAAAAATTTATATTCTTGTATTTGAAATTCTGAAATAAAATCCCTCGATTGGCAGTGAATCTAAGATTATGTGGTACAGATAATATCGTAGTTTTCAATCGATACTAACGCTCGAAACTCTGAAAGCTTGTTTCTAATTGACTTTACAATAAATAATACAGCTTTAATGAACTTATCCAATTTCTTCTGTGGTGGAGCTTGGTCCGTTTCCCTGTGTTACTTGTTCTTCTAGTAGCGGAGATTTATTATCCAATAGGTTGCTTAAGTTTATTTGTAGCAATTCTCCAAAGGTTTTCTTACCTTTTCCGTTGAGGTGGATCCCATCTTGAGTATACATATCCGTGTTGTGCATGAATAAAAGCCAGAAATCAACAATTTAAACATTTTAATTTTTGCAACTCTCTTTTAAGCGATTATTTATCCCAATAGCTCGGCTTAAGTTTTCATATGTCTCATATATTCTCGTTTTAACCATTTTTGTATAATATTTTATAATGCTTTCTGATACAGCGTAGTTATTTCCGTTAAAAACATTGTTGCTTCCAACATTAACTAAAATTGGATATTTTTTGCTGTCTGTCTCAAAGTTGCTTATTTCTTCTGTTACACGATTGATTTTTACTCCTGGATAACATCGAAATTTGCGTTTCTTGCTGTTATAAGTTCAGAAATGATGTATTTGGTTTCTAACTATTGAATCACCAACTAAGTAGGTTTCTTCTTCCCTGGAGAGGATTTCAAATTTGTTGAATGTCGATAGTACGGGTTCTTCTCGTATGTTAGGTTTGATTGGGCGTTTATTTTTGACTTCGATAAATCTTTCATTTTCAGTTATATTTGTAATCATTGCAACTTATTATTCTAATTTTACAACATTTTGGTCAACTTTGGCTATTCTATCTTCATCTTCTCTTAGGTAATTACATTTCTTTAATTCTAGGGCGTTTATACGATCTGCCAGTTGATTAATAACCGACATCCACTTTGCTATCTCCAACTCATAATTTTCTTTGATCTTGCAAACTTCGCATATACTTCTTGATGTAATATTATCGAGGGAATGCTCGGGAAAGTCTATTATCCATCTCATATTTTTACATTTGAAGCAACAGTGCTTTAGTTTCTGCGTGACTGGCATTGGAACACTTTATGTTTCAATCAATTCATATTATTTTTAAATAAGCAAAAATAATTTTTTACAATTCAGATCTCTCAATAGATATATAGAAAAAGTTCACCGCGTTATAATATACCTGTTGGAATAGCGACAGACTGGCGCCTGCTGGTTTAAGACCTCGTCGCTGATTGGCTAAGGCCCCTACACGTTAGAGATGAAGTAAGTGCGATAATCTAACGCAATCACAAGGTAAAAACAAATCTGAACTATATTATGCGCAAATTCTCAATAACTTACTACAAATATTGATACCTTTTGAGACACTTAAATAAAGACACTCAATAGGTGAGGGAAAATTTAAGTGGAAAAAAATGGCACTGAGAAGATATGTAAAAATGACCCTTACGAGTCTTTTTAACTATTTAATTATTTGATTAATAAGTTTAAACGAAGAACAAACACTTCTCACTATAAAAAAATCTTTTCGACACTTTATTGATCAAGGAGTGGGAGCAATACTGCACACTTCCGAGCAAGAGCAAGGCTGGAAGACACTTGAGAGAGAGAGAGAGAACTAAAAAAACTACAGAAAAAAGCATCAGCAAAGACCATAAGGTCCGCTAAAAGCCAGTCCGCTTAGAGAAGATGTTAACTACCACTTTCTAACGTTAGTGTATCATGCTTTTTTCTTACCTGCTGTTTTTCTTTTGTTTGTTTTTAACTATTTCAACTCTACGGTACACACTTATCTACATGTGTACCTTATATATATACATTTATAAAATAATTTTTCTATTCTACTGTACACACTTATCTACATATTTACTTTTGACATGTAGGTTCAGCTATCTCTCAAATACACGAACACGCTTCTTCGAACCAGGGGGGGAGGGTTGATAGGACACCTGACACCTGAGCGCAATCTTCAACATGTCAATCAAGAGCGAATGCGTTCATAGAGACGGGCGTAAGGCAGAGGTGACTCAGATCTTCAAAAAAGGAGATCGTAGCCAACCGTCGAACTACCGACCTATCAGTCTGACTTCGATAGTCAGTAAACTCATGGAAAGCATCATGGTGGACAAAATGACGTCGCATTTAGAGTCAAACCTGCTATTGATGAGTTCCCAGCACGGCTTTCGAAGGCAACGGTCATGGCTGACGAACCTTGTGGAATTCTTTCACTTCGTTTTCAGTGAGCATGATTGGGACAAGGCGGTGGATGTGATCTATTTAGACTTTCAGAAAGCTTTTGATAAGGTACCACACCGCTGCCTTCTCCGGAAAGTGCGAGCGGTGGCCATAGACGGAAAAGTAGCAGGCTGGATAGAGAACTGGCTAAGTAGCAGATGGCAACGGGTGGTGCTGAATGGACAGGCTTCTGAGTGGGTGCCTCAAGGTTCTGTCCTGGGACCACTACTATTCATCATCTACGTCAACAACATGGACGGTGACATGGATCCAAGATTTCTTAATTTGTCGAGTATAGCAAGCTTGGTATGAACGTTGCAAAGGATGGAAATACTGCATGCCTGCAGGAAGATCTTATGAAGATTGGGGAGTGGTCGAGCACGTGGCAAATGCCTTTTAACGTGAACAAATGCAAAGTTATGCATATCGGCCACAGAAACCCCTAATCTCATTATATCCTTAGGGCACTGGTCTTGAATCTACCGACACTGAGAAGGACTTGAGTGTAACTATAACTAGTGATCTCAAGTTCTCGAGGCAGTGTATTGAGGTGGAGAAGAAAGGCCAAAGGATGATAGGTTATATAAAGCGACAGTTTGGATATCGGCCAAGGGAATAGTACTCTGTTTGTACAATTCACTTGTCCGATCACACCTGGAGTATGCCGTGCAATTTTGGAGTCCTTCGTTTCGAAAGAACATCGCGAGATTGGAAAGCATGCAAGCCATGGCAACCAAACTAATTCCCCCTATCAGTCATAAAAGTTATGAAGATAGATTAAGGGAATTAGATCTGTTCTCGTTGAAAACCCGTAGACTGCGTGGTCAGCTCATCTAAATTCTCAAAATACTTCGAGGGTTCGACAATCTTGACTACAGGGATATTTCAGCCTTAATGAGAGCAGAACAAGAAATCACGGCTGAAGCGTTACAACCGCGATCTGTGTAGGAAATTTCTCACGTACAGTATCTGTGGTAGCCGGAACGCACTGCCGATGGAGGTTGTCAACAGCAATTCTGTTGACCAGTTTAAGACAAGACTAGAGAAAGTCTTGAAAAGTGGCCGTTTAGGAAGGACGTAAGGCAATTGAGTGGGGATGTTCCCGCTCGCCAGCTAGTCCAGAGGTACCTTCATTGAATGGACCGTAAGGTCTTCTAGGGTACTTATTTTCCTTGTTACTCTTCTCTAGAGAGAGAGAGAGAGAGAGAGAGAGAGTTACAAGAAGTTACAAGAAAAGCAACTACTTTAAAAGACCTTTCGGTCCATGCCATGAATGAACTTGTGAACTTCCTATACTAATATTTACACACAAAATTAACTGTGAGCTGGAGACAAATGGACAGTAAAGTTGAAGGCTCCTTCCCTCCTCTCCCACCCACTATGCGGGTACGGAAAACTGAAACGATACCTAGTTGAGTTGAAATATATAGTTCAACCAGCAATTTTGACAGTAAAGTTTTTGAAACCTCTCCGGTTAAACTTTAATAGTTTAAAAATTATCATTAAACACATCAACATTGATATATATAAAACAATAATAATTTTTATAAAGGTTCTTTACAGAATATTTTTTTTACGTTCTGATCTTTCCAATCTCGTCATTTAATTTTTATACACTCATCAATATTGATTCAAGATTTTTTCGATCCTGAGAATCTTGATTTATTAGCTGAATGTATGTATATTTGTGTCTATTTTTTTCTTAAAAGTATCTATAGTTTTGCTAAATATTACATCTCTCGGCAGCTTTTTTTAAAGTTTAACAATTTTATATGAAAAGAAGTTACCAGTCAGATTTTTTTCTAAAACGCAACGGTACTAGGTTCATTCCCCGTTGTTCCTAGTCTCATTGTCATTTAACTTAAGCCATATTCAAGTTTCTGCATTTTCAATCCTATTCAATATCTTAAAGGTTTCTATTAGTTGGCCTCGCATTCGCCGCGTTTCCAGGTTGAAGAGATTTAGGCTTTTCAATTTTGTCTCATAGTTGTGTTTTCTTAACGATGGTAGAGAGAGAGAGAGAGTTACATAGAGTTACATAGATACACAGATCACACGGACCTTACGGCCCAGACTAAGGTGATCTGGCCTTAAATCTACTGCCACTTACACATAGAATAGTAGAAGTAAAGAATAGAAAAGTTTTAGGCTCTCCCCACCCTCCACTCCCTCCGGCAAAAGCCGTACATGAAATAATTTGGGAAAAGTACCTTGCAGGTGTAAGAAGACAGTACCTGAAGGAAATTTGCATTGAATAGTAATTAAATGAAATGAATGTGAAAACCACTTACATACACCTGAAAGAGTTATATTTTTGTAATATTATTTTATTTTGTAGCTTATGCTAAACAATTCCAATATTTGTTAAGTGTTTGTCTAATCTCATTTTAAATGAATTTATAGTGCTGCTGTCCACTACTGCGTTTGGCAAATTATTCCAATCATTAATAATCGAGTAAGTGAAGCAGTTTTTTATTACATCCATAGTGGCTCTTTTACCCTGAAGTTTTGAATCATGTCCACGGGTGGGACACTCCACTGTCAGTGTGAACAAGTTATTGGCATTAACGTTGTTAAATCCTTTAAGTATTTTGAAGCACTCTATAAGCTGCCCCCTTAGTCTTCGTTTTCTGACGGAAAATAGATTGAGTTTTTTTAGCCTCTCGTGGTAAGGTTTGTTACGTACTGATGAGATAAGTTTTGTCGCTCTGTGTTGTACAGCTTCTAATTTATCTATGTCTTTTATTAAGTAAGGGGCCCAGAACTGTACAGCGTATTCGAGATGGGGCCTGACAATACTTTTATATAGTGGCATAATTATCTCCTCGCTTTTATAAGTAAAGTTTCTTTTTATAAATCCTAGTGCTGTGTTAGCTTTGTTTGCAGCAGCTGCGCATTGGTTTGATGTTTTTAAGTTTTCTGTAATTATTACTCCTAAATCTTTAACCTGCGGGGTTGTGTTTATTAAGCCGCCTTGCATTGTATAGGTGTATTTTTTGTTTTTTGTTCCGCAATGAAGGATTTGGCATTTGTCGATATTAAATGGCATTTGACATTTCTCAGACCATTCGGTAATTTTATTTATATCAGCTTGCAGGCTAGCCCTGTCCTCTTCACATAATACTGAGTTACCTATTTTCGTGTCATCTGCAAATTTAGATATGATATTATTTATTCCAACGTCTATGTCATTGATGTATATAGTAAATAAAATAGGCCGCAGGACTGATCCCTGGGGAACACCGCTGGTAACAGATACCCAGTCCGATTCCACGCCATTTATTATCACTCTCTGCTTCCTGTTTTTTAACCAGCTACTAATCCATCCGTATATATTACCGTTAATTCCTAGCGTACGCACTTTTTTCATGAGTTTCTGATGGGGAATTTGGTCAAATGCCTTTTTGAATTCTAGGTAAATTATATCTAATGATTTAGTATCGTTATATAGGTTGAAAAGGTTATGGTAAAAGTCAATTAGGTTTGTTAAGCACGATCTCTTAGACCTAAAACCATGCTGGCTATCACGTATAAGGTTATTGTTTTCGAGGAATTCTAATAGCTTGTCTTTAATGATCGTTTCGGGCAACTTTCCAACTATTGAGGTTAAGCTAATGGGTCTGTAATTACTGGCCTGGTTTTTACATCCCTTCTTAAAGATAGGTGTGACGTTAGCTTTCCTCCAATCATCAGGGACGACCCCATGCTCGAGAGATTTGTTAAAAATGAGAGCAAGTGACTCTGCTAACTCATTATGGACATGTTTCAAAATTCTCGGGTAAAATTTATCAGGACCATGAGTCTTGTACGAGTTCATTTTCTTTAATTTATCAATTACTAGTTGCGTATTTACTTCCAGGCTCCTTAGTGATGGGTGTCTGACCTGAATAGACTTGTTGTTATCGTTATTAGTATATCCTAAGGTGAAGACTGAACTAAAAAACTTATTTAAGATATTAGCCATACCCATATCATCTGAAATAATTTCACCCAACTGGTTTTTCAAGGGGCCAATCCCGCTTCTCATTTGCCTATTTCTATTGATATAAGTATAGAAGTGTTTAGGATTAGTGGTGCTTGCTTTCGCTATCTCGATTTCGTATTGACGTTTCGTTGATCTTATGAGTGTTTTAACCTTTCTTCTGCTAGTGTTATATTTTTGCTTAACTTGATAGCTTCTATTGTGTTTTAATAATGTGTGGAGACGGTTTCTATCTCTAATTGCTCGTTTGATGTCATTATTAAACCATGGCGGATTGCCTCTATTCGCGTTACTATTCCTTGTCTTAAGAGGAACATGGTTTTCTTGGGCTATAAAAAATAGTTCTTTAAATTTATTCCAAAGTTGATTTACATCTTCTATTTCTATCAGCTGCTCGTGAATATTTCCCAGGGCTTCTCTGAGGCCCTCTAAGTTAGCTTTACTGTAGTCTGGTACTTTTGAATAGTTATTGGTAGTTGAATACCTGGCATTTAGATCAAAGCGGATTAGTTTATGGTCACATGTACCTATATGTTCCGCTACGGCCAGAGTTGATATTAAATTTTCCTGGGATGCAATAACTAGGTCTAGTATATTATTTCCTCTGGTTGGCTCCCTTATGCATTGGTGTAAATAATTAGTATCGATGAAATTTGTCATTAATTTTTCTTGTTGGCTAGTCCCTATATTCAAGTCCCAGCAGATATTAGGTAAATTAAAATCACCCAGTAATAGCATTTGTTCCTCCTGTAATGTTTCTTGTAAGATTCTATATATTTCCAGGTCCTCATTAACGGTAGTGTTTGGGCGACGGTAAACAGTGCTTATGTTTATTTTAAAATCTCGTAAATGAGAGAGAGAGAGAGAGAGAGAAAGAGAGAGAGAGAGAGAGAGAGAGAGAGAGAGAGAGAGAGAGAGAGAAATCCAAATATATTATTTGCTTTCTTAAGGACTTCTGAACATTGGGACTGGGATTTAGGTCGCTTGATATTGTCACTCTAGGTCCATCTCTCTATCTACGCTTAAGTGTCGAGTACTATTTAATGAGTAAATTGCTTTGCCGTTATGATATTGAATATTGAGCACTTTGCATTTATCCTCGTAAAAGGGCATTTGCCACATTTGCGTCCAGTTCGATAATTTGTCGAGATTGTTTTGCATTTCATTAATCTGTGCGTTAATGAGTACTGAATTCGCGATTTTGGTGTCGTGGGTAAACTTGGATATTATCCCTGAAAGGACTTCTTCTAAGCCTTAATGTATACTAGAAATAAAACTGGCACCAGAACAGATTGCTGACGAAGAGATGGAAAGAAAGAGAGAGAGAGAGTAACAAGAAAAGAAAGTACGCTAGGAGACCTTACCGTTCATTCAAGGAGGGTACCTTTGGACTAGCAATCGAGCGGGCACAAGGCTGCTCAATTGTTTTGCGTCCCTAAAAGGCCACTTTTCAAGACTTTGTCTAGTCTTGACTTGAACTGGTCAACAGATTCACTGTTGACAACTTCCACTGGAAGTGCGTTCCACTCACCGCAGATACTGTAGATGAAAAAATTTCCACATAGATTGCGGTTGTAACGCTTCAGTTCAGGTTTGAAGCCGTGATTGCGCGTTCTGTTCTCACTCAGTGTGAAAATATCCTGGTAGTCAACATTGTCGAACCCTCGAAGTATTTTGAAAACTTCGATGAGTTGTGTGAGAGAGAGAGAGAGAGAGAGAGAGAGAGAGAGAGAGAGAGAGAGAGAGAGAGAGAGAGAGAGAGAGAGAGAGAGAGAGAGAGAAAAGAGAGAGAGAGAGAGAGGAAGTTACATAGAGTTACATAGATACACAGATCACACGGTCCTTACGGCCCAGACTGAGGAGATCTGGCCTTAAGTCTACAGCACATATCCCATGAAATAATGTGGGGAAAGTACCTTACAGGTGAAAGAAGAAAGTACCCGAAGGAAATTTGCATACGATAGTAATTAAATAAGACGAATATGAAAGCAAACACATACATACCCCTGAAAGAGACTTATATTTTTGGTAATTTTATTTTTTTTTAATTTTTATAAATCTTATGCTAAACTATTCTAATATTTGCTAAGTGTTTATCTAATCTCATTTTAAATGAGTTTATTGTTCTGTTGTTTACTACATCGTTTGGCAAATTATTCCACTCACTAATAATCAAGTAAGTGAAGAAGTTTTTTATTACATCCAGAGTAGCTCTTTTACCCTGAAGCTTTAAATCATGTCCACGGGTGGGGCACTCCCTTGTTAGTGTGAATGGGCATTTATTGTCATTAACGTTGCCAAATCCTTTAAGTATTTTGAAGCATTCGATAAGTTGCCCCCTTAGTCTTCGTTTTCTGACGGAAAATAGATTGGGTTTTTTTTAACGTTTCGTGGTAATGTTTATTACGTAATGAAGGGATAAATTTTTCCGCTCTGTGTTGTACAGCTTCTAATTTATCTATGTCTTTTAATAAGTAAGGGGCCCAGAATTGTACATCGTATTTGAGATGGGGCCTGATAATACATTTATATAGTGGCATAATTATCTCTTCGCATTTTTTAGTAAAGTTTATTCTTATAAATCCTAGTGCTGTGTTAGCTTTCTTTGCTGCAGCTGCGCATTGGTTTGATGTTTTAAGTTTTCTGTGATTATTACTCCTAAAACGCAATTAGCCGGAGATTAGATTTAAATTATTTATCTATACGAAGTTTGAATGTATCTACGGTGTTGCAGTCTATTACTTTACGAGGAAGGCCATTCCATAAGTTCACGATTCTGTTAAAAAAGAAATTCTTAAATTCGTGCCAGTTAAAGTTTTACCTATAATTTTACAACCATTATGCCTTTGATAATTTTAAAAACCTGAATTAGGTCCCCTCTTAATCTACGCTGAATTAACGGAAATAGATTTAGTTCTCTAAGTCGCTCTTGTATGGTTTGTTCTTTAAACTTGGGATCATTTTAGTAAGCCTTCTTTGGACTCTTTCTAATTTCGCTATATATTTCTGGTAGTACGGGCACCAGGCTTGAACGCAGTATTCTATAATGGGATGGACCAAGGAATTATAAAGAGTAAGGATTGTATTTTTGGACTTATATTAGACCGCTCTACTAATGAATCCAATTATTTTATTTGCTTTCTTAATGACTTCTGAACATTGCTGACTGAGTTTTAGCTCGCTCGATATTGTTACTAATAGGTCATCTCTCTGCCTACGCTTAAGAGTCGAGTACCATTTAATGAATAATTTGCTTTGAGGTTACGATATCTGATATGGAGCACTTTGCATTTATCCTCATTAGAAGGCATTTGCCACGTTTGCGTCCAGTTCGATAATTTGTCGAGATTGTTTTGCATTTCATTAATCTGTGCTGTAGTGAGCACTGAATTTGTAATTTTGGTGTCGTCAGCAAACTTTTGCAAAGGACTGAGGTTAAACTAATTGGGCGATAATTACTAGTTAGAGATTTACTGCCTTTTTCAATATTTGCGTTACGTTCGTGAGTTTCCACTCATCGGGTATTGTTCTGGTCTCTAATGACTAATTAAACAATAACGAGAGCGGTTTGGCTAGTTCACCTTTGGCTTTCTTTAATACCCGAGGGGAGATTATATCCGGGCCTGGTAATTTATTTATCTTAAGTTTTGTCAATGCATCTCAATACTTCTCCTTCTTTAACGTTGATATTACTTAATGCCTCGGTGTTACCTATATGGACAGATGCCGGTGTTGGGATATCGCTAAGATCTTGGGTAGTAAAAACTGATGTAGAGAATGTATTTAAGATACAGCACATTTGCTTCTTCATTCGTGGTAAAGTCTCCATTTTCATCAGTTAGCGGTCCGATAGATGAAGTTGTTTCTCTCTTTTGTCTTACGTAACTATAAAACTCTTTCGGGTTGTTTTACTTTGATTCCCCACGTGTGATTCTAATGACATTTTCCTCTGTTGGATTAACCTTTTGGATTTTCGTCGTAAGTCTGTATACTTGACGCGTTCTGCCTAATGGTCAGAGAATTTTAATCTATTATGACCGTTCCTCTTATCACGTAAACAGTTAGCTATCTCATTTATTCACCATTATGGTTTATTTTTGTGTGGCGAACGTCGCTTTTTTAAAGGTATTCATTCTATCACCGCTTCGAAGTATGAAGTAGTAAAAAATGGCCATTTAGCGTTTATATCGTTTATGTCACGCAAACTCTTTCAGTCTTTTTGCCTTAATTTTGTTCTGAGCTTAATAAAATTCGCTTTTCTAAAGTCTGGGACTTTTTTGTTGCTACTAATTATAAAGCTTTAACTAAATTCCTCTCCGACATGAATATTCTCTATCAAGTCTTCTTTTGTTGCAAAAAAAGGTCGAATATGTTGTTTCCTCGAGTAGGGCGTACTACAAACTGAGTTAGTGAACTTTCTTGCAAGTTAGTATAGAGTTAATGTCCATAATGATCGAATAGCGGTTCTCGCCACTTTAATACTGGTAAATTTACATCGCCCAAAATGACGGTATCATGCGTGTTACTTATTTCGCTGATTTGTTAAAAGATATCGCAGTCGGTTTGCACTGGCTGAGCTGGAGGTCTGTATATTAGGGCCAGCACTATTTTTATCCAGCTGTGGGTCATGCATTGACCCACAGCTACATTCCTCGCTACAAATTCTTGCAAAGAGGAGACCTTCTTTTTTAAATTAGTAAATGCCTCGGTTGGAATATTTGTGAGTACATAGGTGGCATTAAAGGTACTACGGGAACCTTTTAAATCGGCTGGTTCCTCTTTGATTACTGCTATCGTAGCTCTTAGGTTGTCCGTTTCCTTCTTGTGTTCATCTCTAATCTCACAGAATAGGCAAATGGAAGTGTCAATGATGGCTGCATAACATCCCTCCGTAAAGTCAATTGCCCAGCGGGTGCCTTGACAATTTGGGCAGACCGCTTTCATCTTTTCTACATCTGGCATGGCTGAGGGATCTAAGAAGTATGTAAGGATGGAGAGCGTGAGAGGATTAGGTCGACTCACTTATGAGGTGGGTGAAGAAAATATAGGCTGACCTCTTTTTAAATTATTGTTTATTATTTTTGTTTATTATTTATTTGTTTTTAATGTAACTTACTTTTTCACAGTGTAAAATAGGAAAGAAAGGAGGACTATGGAAAAGGATAATATAAAAAGGAGTCAGAGGAAGTGAGAATGAGAAAAAAAGAAGAATGATGGTTAAGGAAAAATGAAATGGAATGCAAAACTTAAAACTCGACTGATCTGGACTAGGAATCCGTGACGGACGGAAATAGGGGATAAACGTCTGGCTTTGTTAAAATGAACCTTTTAGATAGTCACGTATTCAAATCTTTTTTTGAAAGCTTGATCACTTATAAACGGCAGGTGTTTGAATTCAAAGTGCATTAAAAACAACACTGACTAGCTAAAACAATAGGCAACCTCACTATACTAGAAAAATAAAATTTAAATATTCATTAATTTATACGCGGAGACCGGATACGAGAATAGCATCGTATAGCGAACTTCCTCAAGGTATAGGATTTCAAAACGCTTTTGAATACTTTTGTAACTAAAGCACTAAACAAACAACAACAAACAAAATAGTAACTCAAGATAGAAGCAACATTGACTAATAAAAAAATTAATGTAAAACACTTCACTACAGCTATAAAATATAATTATAACCACTAATAATAACAGGAAATTGAGGAACAAACAAAGACACATCTTTTCATTACGGAGTCTTGGACAGAGAGAGAGAGAGAGAGAGAGAGAGAGAAGAGAGAGAGAGAGAGAGAGAGAGAGAGAGAGAGAGAGAGAGAGAGAGAGAGAGAGAGAGAGAGAGAGAGAGAGAGAGGAGAGAGAGAGAGAGAGAGAGAGAGAGAGAGAGAGAGAGAGAGAGAGAGAGGAGAGAGAGAGAGAGAGAGAGAGAGAGAGAGAGAGAGAGAGAGAGAGAGAGAGAGAGAGAGAGAGAGAGAGAGAGAGAGAGAGAGAGTTACATAGATACACAGATCACACGGGCCTTACGGCCCAGACTAAGGTGATCTGGCCTTAAATCTACTGCCACTTACACATAGAATAGTAACAGTAAAGGATAGAAAAGTTTTAGGCTCTCCCCACCCTCCACTCCCTCCGGCAAAAGCCGTACATGAAATAATTTGGGAAAAGTACCTTGCAGGTGTAAGAAGACAGTACCTGAACGAAATTTGCATTGAATAGTAATTAAATGAAATGAATATGAAAACCACTTACATAAACCTGAAAGAGTTATATTTTTGTAATATTATTTTATTTTGTAGCTTATGCTAAACAATTCCAATATTTGTTAAGTGTTTGTCTAATCTCATTTTAAATGAATCTATAGTTCTGCTGTCCACTACCTCGTTTGGCAAATTATTCCAATCATTAATAATCGAGTAAGTGAAGAAGTTTTTTATTACATCCATAGTGGCTCTTTTACCCTGAAGTTTTGAATCATGTCCACGGGTGGGACACTCCCCTGTCAGTGTGAACAAGTTATTGGCATTAACGTTGTTAAATCCTTTAAGTATTTTGAAGCACTCTATAAGCTGCCCCCTTAGTCTTCGTTTTCTGACGGAAAATAGATTGAGTTTTTTTAGCCTCTCGTGGTAAGGTTTGTTACGTACTGACGGGATAAGGGAGAGGGAGAGAGAGAAAGAGAGAGAGAGAGAGAAAGAGAGAGAGAGAGAGAGAGAGAGAGAGAGAGAGAGAGACTACATTATAATACAAATTATCAATATAAAGATTATACCACGCCCCCCACCCCCACCCCAATGGGGAAAAGTTCGAGAAACCCCAATTGTCCCAACACCAGCACAAGTAACGTGCGCGAAGATCGCCCAGACTACGAAATTCAACAAAAATGAGCTAAAAATTCTGGGGGCCTGCGCATGGGAGTGCTCCACTAAATATCAGTGTGTCCCTTGAGTGTGCCTACTTTGAAGACGACAGAAAGTGACCTAAAGCCGCTGCAGGATTGGAAGGTAGGCCTAAGAGTCACCGCACGATGGCACGCAACTTCAACTTCCTTACGGACGTCTTTCATCTTATTTACAAGACAACCTGGATGAGCGATCTGATTTTTGTCAAGTAGCCAATGTAATGGAAGAGAGAAATCCTGGTCTGGTCGTCCAGTCCTCACAAACGCTATGACATCATCATCGGCGGGCTCATTTTCCCAATGTCAAAATGTCCCGGAACCCAGATCTAGGCTCTAGCCAACCGTGGCGTCACTGATACGGCAAACCAGCGTGTGAGGAGATTCCAATGCCCCAACAACAATTACGGCGCTTTGTGAGTCGTTAAAGATAACAATCCGGTCACCGAGCTGGGCACGAATCGTTATCTCCAATACAGATATTTCCATTTTAGCATTATATCGCCACTTACTACTTTTCAAGCCTTCTCTAACCTCTTTTCTAAGCAGTAGCACTATAAACACCCCAAGTACTGAACACTAGCGAACGAAGACTGCCCATAGGGCATTTATAAGAGAACCTACATCTGTGAATATGAGCCTCCCAAGGAAGGCATTGGTCGAAAATAAGAACAAAGAAACGGTGTGAATCCCCAAATTCTTGATGAATCCCTCATTCTTGGCCAGGTAAAACCGAAACCTCTGCACTTTGGCAAAGAGCGAACTCCGTTTCAATGCATTTAGGTGTCAACGCTCCTGAGTTGGCATCTGAGCCTCACCAAAAGTGATTAATAGGTCGTCTAAGTAGAGCTTATCGAGAAAATCTTCCTGCATTGCCGAAGTGATACCATTAATGCTCAGGGCAAAGATTGTGACACTAAGAACACTCCCCTTTGGAACGACCTCTTTTTGCACCATTGGATCGTAGAGGCTTTCCCTTCCCACGTGTCCGTAGAATCGAGGATCTCGCGGAAATTTAGAAATAAAAGTTAAGAAGCGTCTCGTTGTCCCCATAGTGGATGTGAGTTTCCATGATACCGTATCACAATGCCGTATCATAGGACTCCTTTAGTGTGAAAAATACCGTCGTTTAGTACTGTCTACGAAGGAAAGCCTCGCAGATTTAATTTTTTAGTCAAATCAGAGCATCCAACATCGATTGGATCTTGCGCAAGCCACACGATGTCGAAGGAGGTGGCCTTCGCTTCTCAGGAAACAGGCTAATCTAACATTTCCCGATTTATTACCATCTTTCATACTCAGGAAGTTTAGAGAAATTGGGATAAACTGGCTGGGGTAGAGTGCTCTTTTCCAGGTTTGAATACGGCGAGCAGAATATAGTTATTCGTCAGGAGGCTTGGAGAATAACCACTGTCCAGATCCTGCTGAACAAATCTAGCAGAAAAGCTAAGCCTCGCTCACCTAGGTGTCAAAGCATTGCATAAGGGACATCTTTTGGACCAGAGACCGTGACCCACATGAAGCGATAGCAGAATGCAACTCACTCACGTAAACCTGTAGTTGAGAGGTTCTTAGCTTTTGTAGGTAAAGTTCAGTCGGCGGCTCTCATCGACATCGTGACGTGCATTGAATGCTGGCTGTGCAGAATTCCGGTTAAGTGAAGACAAAAATGCCAGCCACTAATAGCGACGGGTGTGTTTGGAAACATACTCAAACCTAGCCCAATCACAACAAAATACACCGATGATGAAATCGTTGGGGACGCCCTGATAGCGCATATACGCATATTGCTTCTGTCTGGAGGTCGTTTCACACTCAGCCGACCAACAATAAAGCAGCCAGTGTAAAAAATGGCCAAATGTTCTAGAAATGGTAGTTAGGCTCACTGCGATAAGTTGGCGCAGATTAACTTAACCGCATCTTTACCAAACCTAAACTCATTAACTGGGACAGTGAAATAAGCCATTTCCACCGCGCTCATTACAAAAATGAAGAGGTTCTTAGGTCAATGATATGTAAGTTTATCCACATTTAGGACATCTATCAACAGCCCGTCAATCAGCTCGGCAAAAACATGAGATCTGAGATTGATCTTGTAGTTCGCTTAGAGGGGTGTCTAGGGTTAAAATCTAAGAGCAGAAAAAGGGACCGCAACATCCGTGCCATGATGCAGCAGACGTTCACCGCGTCGAAATCGTCTGCTGAATGAATGCACGAAAAAATAGCAGTATACCTCATATCCAGGTGTAGCTATTCTGCTACTACATGAAGGGAGGTATTTGTAGCAAATGAAAGCACGGATACATCCTACTGAGTGTAAATCCTCCTCCTCCCGCCCTGGCACCCACTCCCATGGTGGTGGAGTCGTAAGCCACTTATGCTCCTGTAGGATTGACAGGGGGCATTTTATCGGGGGAGGTCGGACTCGCCATGCGTGTTTTTCCTCCCTTTGCTTTGAAACATTTGGCGGGGCGCCCTCTTTTGGATTCCTGTGTCACCGAATTTCCCGTTCGAGTCTTGGGTGCAGGAGTGTAAGTTGAAGCTGATTTAGTGCTGTTCTTCCTTTGAAGAACAGCTTTAGGAATCCGCAAAGACGGTTTCACGACCTGTGCGCTCTCCTAAATTAACACAATTGCCAATGGGCGATAAGGACTTATTGTGTGCGACTTCGGAGCAATTTACACTTATTCAGGTTAAACCAGACTTGCTCGTTTCCATGAGCGTTTTGAATGGCCGAAGCAGTGGTAATAGGAGCACCTCCGCTGCAATGTCACGAATTCCGTCAAACGATAACGATACCAACCGGCATCCACCTACTCAGGGAGCTTATCACGATCGAACTTGACGAAGAGATTAGGAGTGGGTATCTAGCCCCCTGCACCCTATTTTTTATCACACGTTATACTTTAAACCCTCTTTGGTCTCCCACCTCTTCAGTGATGTCTTCTAAGGAGTAGTCTACGAGTTCCTTCGTATAACTTACTCCTTTAACAGAATTCATGAAAGAGTGTAATATTACATTCACTGGCGAGCCAATGATTGTCCTTAGAGCAGTAATCTTGGCTGACTCAGATGGGTCCACCTTACTCGCCAGAAGGCTTCTATCTGAGAAACAGTTCACCTTCGGCGCTCTACAAGTCAGTTTAACTAGTGCTTTCCACTGATGGAACATGTATCTTTTGGCTAATATGCAGACATCAGTGGAGTGGATAAATAGTAAGCGTTTGAAGCCAGCGGGCTAAAAATGGCATGTAGTCTCTGACTGAGGGGCCATAATCGAGGTCACACACTCCCTACTTGCAACTTTGGTCTTTGCCTATGCCTTCTATCCCGAGGGCGCCTCTTGTCCGGACGTGCCGGTCTTAGCCTGGTCGCTTTGAGGAACGGTAGCAGATCCGTCTGTCCACAAGGAACCCCTTCGGAGGGAGTAACAACAAGGAGTAACAACAAGGAAAGAAGGTACCCTAGGAGACCTTACGGTCCATTCAAAGAGGATACCTTTGGACTAGCAATCGAAGGGCACAGGCTGCTCAATTGTTTTGCGTCCCTAAACGGCCACTTTTCAAGACTTTGTCTAGTCTTGACTTGAACTGGTCAACAGATTCACTGTTGACAACTTCCACTGGAAGTGCGTTCCACATACCGCAGATACTGTAAGTGAAAAAATTTCCACACAGATTGCAGTTGTAACGCTTCAGTTCAAGTTTGAAGCCGTGATTGCGCGTTCTGTTCTCACTCAGTGTGAAAATATCCCGGTAGTCAACATTGTCGAACCCTCGAAGTATTTTGAAAACTTCGATGAGCTGACCACGCTGTCTACGGGTTTCCAACGAGAACAGATCTAATTCCCTTAGTCTATCGTCATAACTTTTATGTCGGATAGAGGGAATCAGCTTGGTTGCCCTGGCTTGTACGCGTTCCAATCTCGCGATGTTCTTTCGCAATGAAGGACTCCAAAATTGTACGGCATACTCCAGCTGCGGTCGGACAAGTGAGTTGTACAGGCACAGTACAATCTCCTGGTTCCGATAACCAAACTGGGAGAGAAACACCTAGTCTTGGATTTATTCTTCCCCCCTGTAAGGGGCCCTAAGGCTGGACGGACTGACTTCAGCAAGATTCATCTCCAAAGTGGGGAAGAACTTGGCTGTCATTGGGCAGCAGTCAGTGGAGGAGGCCCCTCCTCTCCTTGTGACTTCTCAGTAGAGTATGCCGCTTTGGGAGAAGCTTACACAGAGGCTGGCTTAGGTTCAATGTCTGGCACCAAGCGTAAGTTTGCCTCCATGGAAGCCCATTGTAATTAGGTCGGATGCACTAGAAGGATTGTCTCCACCTCATGAGGTGCCTCCAAATGGCTATCAGCTCAAAGGTGTCTGTTTTTCCTAGCCAGTACGCATAGAGCCTATGGTCCTTAATAAATATAACTTGGGTCGGCATGGCGATATACTTTGGGAAGAAAGGGGAAGCGAGCATGCCAGCTTCCATCAACGTGTAAAACCTCGGGTCGCTGTGGGGCCGCAGCAATGCCCGTAGGGACTACGACTCCTCTTAACCTTCTAAAGAATTGAAGTAGTTGAGCTGCTCCCATCGGAAAGGCCGGTAACTGGTAACCAATTCTGTGCGTTCTCTGTTTCGCTGTGATTTTAGAAGGCCTATGAGAACGCAAAGGATGAGCAGTCGCGAGTGAGGAATGGCTTGGAAGCAACTCTTCAAAAGGAAGTAATGGGGACCCCTCCCCGAACCTGTGACAATTGTAGAGGATGAAACACCCACTCTACTATGAGGATCTTCTGGATGCCCTTGAGAAAGTATAGGGGGGCACGCCACTAGACGAGAGTCACCCGAATTGGGTAATAGAAAGCCCCACTCGTATATATTAGAGAGGGGGAATCACTCTCACTAGTTCCTGAGACAGAGGCAGCCACTTGCTTAGAAAGGCAGCTAAGAGAGGCCTGTTCCAAAGGGAAAACGCGTAAACCTCTTTATCGGCCGAGGGTGATGAGAGGGGATCCCCTCCACTAAGGTGAGTGGATAATTGAGGGGGACTGTCATGGTATAGCAATTATATATATATATATATATATATATATATATATATATATATATATATATATATATATATATATAAGGGGACAATGGCACGCTAATGGCTTGGGCTGACCATTTGGGGAGGGGCTAATGAGAATGGGGTAGAATTCTGTCGTCCCATCGAGTCTGTAGGTAATAATTTTAAAAATAAGTGAGTGCAGATTGGCTTAAAGGTTAATTATGGCCGATAGTCGTTCAGGTTTATTTAAAAGATGCAACAAAAATAAAGTTTAATAACAAAAAAGAAATATTATATATATATATATATATATATATATATATATATATATATATATATATATATATATATATATATATATATATACAAACGAGGGTTAAGTGAGATACGTGATCAAATAAATAAGGGGCACATTCGGTGTCAGCTAAGGGGCAAATCCAAGGAATTAAAGTGTTTAATTACCTTACTCGGATCAGATTCTTAAAAGGGGCTACGCTAACCCGCAATGTAAATAATACAATTGGTTCGTGGGGATACCAGATTATAACGAGGTACGCGTCAAAGGGGAGGTAACTTAGGAAGGCGTGGATGCAACAAGGGAATATGTTTTACCTTAAGGTTCTTGAGGGAAAAGGGTACTGGTTCTACCTCAGGATGCTAATGAAGGAAGACTTGTTTTACCTTAGGGTTCTCGATGAGGAAGTACTGGCGCGAATTCACGAAAGAACGGCCGTTGTAAGGAGCTGCCAATTGACTAAGGCGATGTCCACCGCGGGAAGATTCTAGCCGTCGGTACCTGAACAATTTACGGAGGATTAGAGTCGAGAACGTAATGTGTCTTCGTGCGTGGGCGTACTCTACTGCCGATTCAGCAGGAAACTTCCGGTTATAAAGGTTGTCAGCGGGCGGCGAAATTGCTTTGGGCCACGGCCTGTTCTCCTGGCATCTGAAGTCCCCGGCTTCGGCTGGGGGGTGGGGGAAAATCTGAGATAAGGAGCTGGTTGAATAGCCCTTCTGGTTTTCTCTCGTATAAGGGGGGGTGAGCTTAAATCGCCTCAGGCGCAGGAAGTAGGCCTTTCAAGATAAACACAGCTGGTTTGATAAAGCCATGTTCACCCGATTTCTAGCTTGCTTCTCACGCTTTTTGTTCCAGGGTTAAGGCCACGTGGCCCTTCCAAGGTTTCAAGGTGGACCTCTCAATCATATTAGTCTCTATTCCTCCACAGAGACATAGGCGCTCATTGTCGCTAAGTAAAAAGTAAGTACCTTGCCTGCATGACCCTACTGAGACGAACAGTATACGCCATCACCACCACCCCTAGGAAACTTCCAGACCAAAACTTACCGATGGCTTGGTAAGCAGATCGGAGCTGCAGATCCGGTTTGATGACATACCTCGGAGAGGTCAGGGTTACCATGCCTGACATCCCGCTGTTAGAGAATCTTGCTCATTGTCTGAAAATAGAACAGGCACCACTGAAGAGATATATAAGCATTTGTAGACGACATCAATGAAATGGTAGAAAAAGGGACAGTCGTAATGGATAGGGTGCGGAAAGGGACCAGGGGAGCGCACCAGATTCACGAGGCCCGGGCAAAGAGTAAACGTTCACTCTTCTTTTCGATACACAGACCGGTAGGAGGTACAGCCTTTCCATGTTTAATGCCTAGTGACCTACACAGGGTCACTCCCTACGATGTAAGAGATAAGGAGAGTTGGTACAGAAAAGAATAAATTAGATGTTAGAGGTAGAAGGATGAGATGCTAAGCTGGACCCAGACGGCATCTAAGAAAATACATCGCCGTGCCTCTTACAGAGTGGAACACCATCAAATTAATGATCAAGTCTAACACTTGATCATCTCAACAATTATTTCAAATATATGATCAAGTCAAATATTTGATAATTCTTATCACTTCCTTAAAAAAATTTATTTTGAATGTTTCAACATTCTAATACGAGGGGCGGTTAATAAGTTTTGCAATTCAGATACAAGGAAACGAGATATGAGGAAAAGTGTTTGATTCTTTTTCAATATACCTACCCTCGACTTCAATGCACTTGCGCCACTTGTCCCTGAGGCTTCGAATTCCTGACAACCAGAAATTTCCGACTGCTGTTCAATCCATTCCTGGACGGCGAGCTGAACATCTTCATCGTCCCAAAACCGGCGTCCATGCAGTGCAGCCTTGAGCTGGGGCCATATCTGGACTGTAGGGGGGGATGGTTAAGCTTCTCGAATCCGCAACTCTGGCCTTGTGGACTTTGACAACGTTGAAATCGATCATCCGGCGTGAGGTTTCTAGGGACCCAACGAGCAGAGACCTTGATCATGGCCAAATTGTCGTGGATGATGTTGATAACACTTTCATGTGATATTCCAAGTTCTCGCTCGATTTCTTTGACCTTCACCCGTCGATTTTCGAGGATCATCCTCTCCACACGGGCCACATTCTCTTCGTTGGTCACGTCTGACGGGCGTCCTGGATGAGGGTCATCTTCAAGGGACTCACGCCCATAGCGGAAGTCCCCTATTCCAGTGAGCAATGGTTGCATAGGAAGGGGCGGTGTCGGTGTACACTGCAACCATGCGTTCATGGATCCCTTTTGCATTCTTCCCTTCTTTGGTCAAATATTTGATCACTGCGCGGTGCTCAACCTTCTCCATTGTTGAAAAATTTGTGACTGACGATCTGCGATCAGCTACTGCTTCTTAAATAGACGAGGCAGGAACGTGCTGCTGCAGATCCTGAGTTGTCATAACTTGTCCCAACACCCACACAAACAGCCATCCCCATTCCTTTGTTTTGCCCTACCAATTTGCAAAATTTATTGAACACCCCTCGTAAATTTCTCTCAGATGTTTCCCCTTCAAATACCTCCCCTTGAGTATTTATTCAAGTAACTACCTCTTTCAAATATCTCATAACAAATACTCTGTTCTGTTTAGCAGATTTTTACACTAATTCAATTTCAGGAGTCCATGCTTAAGCTTCACACTGTATAAAGTTAAGCTTCTCTGGCCGGGAGGTTGTTAAGATTACAGCCTATTGCACCGTTGAAATTTTGTGAATTTTTTAAACCTAAAGAATTACAAATGGTGAAGTTCCGAAAATTTATTTTTATATATCTTGTATAACTATATTTTAGCAACGTGATATTTTGAAAGGGGGGAAATTTAGTTTAAGGTTCCTTTTTCTTTAAAATTATTATAATTGGCGAAGTTCAGAAAATTTATAAAAATTTACCCATGGCTGCATTTTTTTAGATTTTGAATTTTAATTTTGGTATCAAAGCGCAGACTCCCCAGAGTAGAGGGGAGGGGCGAAGCCATTACCTGGTTGATATTATAAAATAATTATTAGAAATAACTGCTAAAAAATAATTCATGACCAAACTACGATGAAATTATTATTCAAATACTCAAAAAAATCCCCTTCTTAAATTATAGTTAGCGATGATGATGATAAATTGGTAAGACACCTTGTATATATATGTAGATGATTTTACCATCCCAAAAGGCGAGACGGCATCGGAATAGCAACCCTCGCTGATAGATTCCAGTTTTAGTGCGTTTCATAAGAAAGCGCTTAACATTGAAAATAACTTCATCCTACTAATGATTCTTGGAACTCTATTGGAATTAGTCTTGTTCACACTAGGTTGGAAAATTGATACTGTTAATTATTGGATTTCAATTAGATCTGCTTTTCAATTTGGAATGGATGAATAGATAGATGCTGCAGGTGATTGCATATATGTCTTTACTCTGTTCATCAAGCAAGTTTAAAGCTGATATGCTCACTTGCAAGGACTGCGAGGTATAATGTTAGATTTTACCATCACGTTTTAATCTCATTTAATTGTAATAATTTTTATCGTTCTTGTGGTATTAATTTATTTTGAAAGTTTTTGTGTTATAGATATTTTTGTAAATTATTTGTAGTTTTGAATTAGCCATTTTTAGAGGAATTATACATGATAATATGAGTTAGCGAGTCATTTTAAGCAATGTACTTAAATCAACATTTGTATATCGTAGTTTAATTATAAAATATAATTACACTCGGTGGTAAATAACGAAAAAGAGCCTGGAGGGGATAATAGGGAATAGATTATATTTCCTCTTTTGAAATGATTAAATTGTTTTATATTCTCAGTTTACACAACGCAGCGGAGGCTGAACATTCGTTAACTGGGAAAATCTCCACCAAGAGTGGAGTTCAATCCCCCAGACACGTGGGAGATTAATGGCAAGTCGGTTTCCGGTCACAAATGGATATCAGATCAACATTTTCATTCCGATTTTTTTTTCTTCTTAAAAAGTGGCTTGGAAGTTGCCGAAGCTGACACTTCAAACTCTAATTCATAGTATTTTATAAAGACAGTGATATTATGCTATGAAGGGAAGTGTGTTAATAACAATTCCTTTTCACTATTCATTTGCTTAATTCATTATTCAATAGTTATTTTACTCATTCTTTTATTAAATACCATACCGAACCATTTTATGATAAAACTCTATTCTTTACTTGAGTATTTAACTCTTTACACTAACTTGCCATAAATACTAACACCCTCTCTATTTTTTTTTAAGGAAAATTCTGTCTTTTAACATAATTTTAAAAATTGATTCAATATAAATATTTTTAAAAAGAATATAGTTAGAATTTGACACAAAAAAGTAAAAGTGTCCTTGATTTCTTAAATTTTTACATTTCTTAAAATGCTATTTAATTTCTTCAAACTAAATTGCTAAACTTATACTTATATTTCTATCGTTAATATCCTGAACAGAAGGTAATATTATGATTCATATTTTCACTAAATTTTATTAACGTTTGTTTTTCGGTCTTCAGTAATCGTCGTCATAATCTTGAAAGCTTACATATATGCTTCAAATAACATCAAAGTTATCTTTATCTGTGATTATTATGGCGCCCTAGTTTGTTTTTTTTTAAACGGCAAAGCATCGTATCTTTCCACAAGGGAGGAATGTTATTTAAAAAGAAATCTTAAACAGTACAAAAAGCCTGTCAGTAATAATAAGGAATACTATAAAAAGGTTTGAAGATATAAGTAGGTATAGAAGAGGAAAACCAACTGCCAGAATGGCTTCAAAGGACTTCAACGTCATAGGATGAATTCATTAGAGTGACATTTCTCGGAAACAGCCGCATCACTCCTTAAGAAAAAGCTCGACAATTAAACAGCGCCGATGGAGCAAACGTCTCCGCCACATTGGTGAAACGAGAGCTTAGGAGAAGCTAAGCTCATGGGGTAGATTTAAAGCAAAGAAACTTTGGTTGAAACATTATATAATAGAGTCAAGATATTATCTTGGGATACAATGAATCAAACTGGCCGATCGATCAAAAATAATTGTTTCATTTAATTTTATTTTTCTCTGTTATTTTATTTAATTTAAAAGTTTTAGAGGGGTGCCATTATTTATGGGCGGTAGTATATAGTGTGATGTAATAATTCTGCAAAATTATAAGGGCATTGTAAGTTTCTCAAAGTCCATTTAAGTGCACTTAAGTCATCTTCTTGTAACACTGCTCGTTCCAGAAGAGGAAATCTGGCCTGCTCGACGTGGTTTAAGATCAAAATAAACGCATTCTTTTGTTTTTGACTTTGTAACCAAAACGATCGCGGTAATCTCCTTGATCAATTGAAATTACGCATTGTAAAATTGAGATTGAATAGGTCACCTTAATCATAGATTTGAGAAAGAAAAGGATGAAATAAGGAAGGAAATACAATAAAACTTGTCCTAGAAACAAATTAGAATGGATGACTCGAAAATATGTTTGTCAACCCCAAAATTCCACTCTTTCTTTGCCTTGGAAAACACCCTGTATGAAATCCGGGTAAATTAATTCATTTCGTCAGAAATGAATTTTACGTGACTAAACACATCTGGATGATCATCTCTCTGAATTACGGTTCCTTTTTAGCTCTAAACGATGGGAAAGTCTTCGTTCCCGATAGATATTTTGCAAATTTCTCTCCAAACAAATTCTTCCATGGCAAAAATTCGCCTCGAAAATGATGTTATTTACGTCAGAAAGAATATACATATGGCACCAACTCGGAAAAAATTTAATATTCTTGTCTCATAATTCGCGACTTTTGCGCAGAGGATATAAAACTGAATACCCAGATCCGTTTTATGTGCATTTATACAAAAATACTAAAATACACAAGAAATTTTCCGTAAAGTTATGCTGTTACGATACTTTCCATTTAAGGGACCTCTGTGTCTAAAAGCTCAGGCCGAAAAATAAAGTGCTAGATGTAAATAAATGGAAGGAATAGACTTATAATTTTAGATGGATGTGCCCCAATTTTGGACATATTTATGACTACTATTCTTTTCAATTTGTTTAAAATAGAGCATTCCCATCATAGAAATTTACTACAATGTTGAAATAAAAAATATGATTAATAAAGATTTGTTTAAGAATTTGAGGCAGATTATCCAAGAGAAGGGAGGTTCGAAATTTAGAAATTTCCTCTCCAGTGTTAGGAAAGTAAAAATTAAAGTCAAATGAAAAAATAACATCTTTTGATTCATCTGTTCTATCTTGGCGTTCCGAGATAACTTTTGTGCTTTTGAAATTTAGCGAGGATAATGGCGTTTAAAAGAAAGAAACCCCCAAAAGTGAAAAGTCCGATTTACCCTATGAAAAACATTAGAAAAGAAAGAAACGCGGTAAAGAAACAGAATAAAGTTAAAGGAAGAAATGGGGGAATAAAAAAGGAGAAAAAAAGGATTCATAATCATCCCTTAACAGAGCAACTTTGCGACTTTGCCACACTATGAATTTTGAAGTCGTTAACGTTTTGAAAAGGTCAGACTAAGGCAAAGTTGCACCGCCAATTTTCCGCGACTTTTGCCGTAACTTTGCACAAGAACAAAGACGCCTTTTTTGTAAAGAAATTGCCGCAGCTGTTTTAAGTCAGTTTTAGAGCCCGAATTGGCTAAAAATGTCAAATTTGAGTTGATAACAGCTAACTTTATTTTAATGTGGTTTTTAACTTTGCTTTGACGATAAATCAAATTCTTCACCTTATATGAGACTGACGTTAAATGAAACTACCTAAACGTACCCCCCAAAAGTTTGTCACTCTGAATTTTATTATAAATTAGTAAAATTACATACACTTTTCAGGCGTGAACCAAGTTTTGAACCTATCTTGCCAGTTAAAAACGTTCGAGAACGTGTTATGCCTTGTGGCGTTCATCGTGCGAATTAATCTCATTTTCTCGTATTTAATATGTGCTTATACTTTTCTTGTGGCTAAGACGAAACAATTACTGTGGAGTGTAAGAAATAATTCAAATCTAACACCATTCTACCTTTAATATACCTGAAATTAAACAATATAAGTAAAAATGAACCATCGTACGTAGACTAGGCCTTGGTTCTAAATTCAAAGATCATATTGATATAGCCTATTAAACTCACATGGTTTTATCTTTCTTTACGTCCATTAGGCCACCCTCTGAACTTAGAAAATTTCGATTGTTTAGTAACTTAAACTGATAAAGGTTAAGAGTGATGTCCCTCGCAGATCGGAATCTCTTATTTCATCGTTTTTTTCTTTTCCGACGCCACCTTGCGAGTGGTTTTAGCATGGGTGTTTTTCACTAACTTTCTTCTTTTGGCTTTTATTGTAGCTTAATTTATTATCAGTTACTCAAAATTCTTGTAAAGTTTTTGTTCTTTTGCAGTTTGGAAAAACTGAGACATAGATATGAATAAGTTTGTGACAAGG
Source organism: Ceratothoa steindachneri (assembly GCA_963969495.1). Lineage (NCBI taxonomy): Eukaryota > Metazoa > Arthropoda > Malacostraca > Isopoda > Cymothoidae > Ceratothoa > Ceratothoa steindachneri. The sequence goes on along the minus strand of OZ018323.1, from coordinate 204,342,526 downwards.
AGCGGGAGTTTTTCTGGCGACAGTGCAGCCAGTATGAGCATCAGAAGCAGCACTCCTATGCTAAGTGAGAGCAGTGAGAGGGATGTGAGGGAGGTCCTGAGGAAGTCCATGGAGGAGTGGGTGCCCTCTAAAGGCGAGCTGGCCTGGTCTCTCTCCTCAATCAGCACAAGAAGGTGTGAGTGGACTTATTCATTGAGTATAATACCCCCTTCCCGAGCTATGCAGCTGTGGAGAGGCTATTCAGCACGGCCAGGGACGTCCTCCGGGCCAAGAGGTCCTCCTTGAATGAGGTCAACTTTGAGGAGCTTGTGTTCCTCAAAGGAAACATGAACCTCCTGTAGGAGAAGATGGGCAAGGGGGACATGGAGGAGGAGGAGGATAACCTGTAGATGTTAGTTTAGGGTGTTTTAATAGAAAAAATAATAACTATGTTATCTGCCTTGTAAAAACATGTTTCTGTTATCGCGCTAAAGTTTACTTTGTAATTTAACGGAGTCGCACCGGAAAAAAAGTCGCAAGTCGCACTTGCGGGGACAAAAATAGAGTCGCAAAGTTACAGTCGCAACAGATCCGGCGACAAAGTCGCACCTGACAAAATTAAAGTCTCGTCTTCCTATACAGATGAGTGAGTTATTGAGCGGGATAAGCATCTTTTTCGTATCACTGCGGCCATGATGAATGTTCAGGTTGTTCAATAACCCTTCCCCATTTTTCTGAAAGTATCCTTAAAAAGAGAAATTGGGCCGTAGGACTGACGAATCGATCATTTCATGACTCTTTTCTTGGCTGGTCATATTTCTAAAACATCAAATTTACTCAGCTTTCCGAGAGGTGACGCGTATCCAGACAAGTAGGTAGGAATTCTAAGGAAGGGTATTGTTTGGGTCGAAACTGACTCTACCAACACAGAAACAACTCGCTCAAATGACGCAATTAACAGAAACTGTTAAATATATAAATCTCAGTCAATTCAATAAATTTAACATTTCCCCTCGTCTTTTTAAAATTGAGGCTGTTATAAAAAGACTTATCATTAAAGAAATTAGTTTTGATTTATGTTCGTAGGTTTGTTTGCAACATTCATTGTTATGGGTACCCGATTTGTCCATTTAATTATATCAATGGTTTTATAATAACATTGTGAGGAAATCCCCACGTGGAGGAACTTTAGCAGAAAGGAACTCCCATGTGCAGCAGAAGGCCAGGCTAGGACTAAAGTAGTAAGCCTACCACCCCCTTCCCTTCCACAAGCGGTAGCCTCGAATCGAGTCCCCCACAATTCACCTTTATGTGGGCTAAAATAGCCCTGCAAGAAGATTCGAGGCCCTTCGAGAGTAGAACTGTCTCCCGCTAAACCCCAACTCCGGGGAGAGCCTCGGACATAAATAACGCTCGACTCCCCAGAAGAGACACAGAGTTGAGAAGTCTCGCCCAGAACCCTGAAGATTTTCCCATGGTTCCAAGTCAAGTGCTAGCAACATAGCAAAGTGACAGCTGAACTATTTTATGTATTTGGAATTAGCCCCAGCCAGGAGGTAATTCCACTGAAAGATCACCCCGAGTGATTTTCCCGACCTCTTTCATTAACTCCTGTCGGAGCCCTCCGCATTTCTTGTGGCCAAAATACTCTCCCCTGGACCAGAAGTTACCCCTCCCCCTCCTTGCTTTTGGAGAACCGTCATCACTCCAACCTCCCACTTTGAAGTCCGAGCGGCCTCACCTCAAGTGCAGAAGACATCCGTAAGCCAACCCCTCTCCCCTTTTTAGTTAATCCTCCCCCCCATTTGAATAGTCTCCTCCGGGAATACCTTAAGTTCTAACTTTATAACCTGATTTATAACTACAATTTCCCCTTTCATTTACTGATGTGATTTTGCCCGTTAATTCTCTGAGGTAATTTTACCCATCAATTCTCTTATTATTTTTGTGTAAATAAAATTATATTTTTGTAAGTGTCTCTTTAAATAACCTTGAGCTTTGCCATTGTCCATAATTTACCTGACCTCGTTGCACTCTCTCACGCTACTCAGCTCGTCTACACTCGTGGTTTCCGTCCCTTTTGTCGGTTCACTTTCAAGTTATTGGTCCCTCCCTCATATATATAATATGGTATTGATATAATCTAATGTCATATATATATACATATATATATATATATATATATATATATATATATATATATATATATATATATATATATATATATATATATATATATATATATACATATACATATACATATTATACATATACATATTAATATACATACTATATAAATCTGGTGTCAGGTGCGGGGTTTTTACGAACCCGTGTCATTATAATTTGGACATTAGAAGTTCCCTTGTTATTCACGTACATCCCTTTTATTTTAATTTTTGTATTGTACTGGCAGAAGGCAAGTTCAAGTTATTTGAAGAGCAGTGGAACGTAATCTATTTAGATTTTGTGTTGGACCCCAGGTAATTAATTTTTTTTTATTGTGTTCGAATTTTGGAGACTCTCCTGGATATTAATCCAAAAGAGTTAAGGTCTTTGGTGTCCTAATTTCGGTAGGACCATTTAATTTTTTTCTCCACTTAGAAACAGCAGAGGTAGGTAGCTGTATCTTAATTTTTTGGGGTGATGAAGGCCTTCACGAATATTCAAGTATTCGTTTCGCGTGGGTAGTGTCCTAGCTCGTTCGCGTATCAGTGTTCCCTCAGTTAACTGCGTAAAAATTTTATCCTTCGAAAAATTCAAGAGTCAGGGTGAAATGTTAGGTCTTTCGGGCAAAGACCTGCTAAATTACTTACAGGAAGAAGAGAGGAACGAACGGGCAGAGCGAAGGAATTGGAGATCGAGAAGAACAAACTGAAGATGGAGATGGAAGAGAACAAACTGAAGATGGAGGAGAACAAACTGAAAACGGAGATGGAGAACAAACTGAAGATGGAGATGGGGAAGAACAAAATGGAGATGAAGAAGAACAAAATGTAGGAGAACAAACTAAAGATTGAGATGGAAGAACGTGAACAAATTAGGCAGCATGAGCTGGAAATGAGCCGAAATCAAATGGATTCTCAGTCCATCGGTTCCCGGGCTGAAATCCCCCAAACTCCTTCAGTCCACCTTCCCGCTTTTAATGATGGAGAGGACTTTGGGTCATTTTTGGCCCATTTTGAGAGAATCTTTCAGATCAATAGATGAGATCTAGAAAATAATGGCGTCGCTCGCTTACTTCCACTCCTAAATGCCAAGTTAAGGGATATCTTCGTATCCCTTGCCCCGGAAGCAACTTTGGACTATTTCACGTTAAAGTCCGAATTGTTAGCCGCTGTTCATACGAATAGCGAATTCTACCGCTCCCGATTCCGTCAGGAAAGAATCCGCCCTGGCCAAACCTTTCGACAACAGGGGTTTATCCTTCAAACAAACCTTCAGCGTTGGCTGGATGCGTGCAAAATTCCCCAGGTCTACGAGTCCCTTCTGAACTTCTTCCTAAGGGATCAGCTTTTAGCTGCCGTGGCTCCCGAAATTCGCGCCTTCATTAAGGATAAACGTTGCGCCACTTTTAAGAAGTGCTTGGAAGAGGCCGATGTTTACGCGGATAGTCACGATTTATACCCTAAGGATGTTACAAAGGCTCCCCAATCGCCCCCTAAAACTAAATTTTATGGCCCTAAGACCCACCTAAAATGGTTCCAAGATTTACCAAAGCTCCTAGTCCCTCGAAGCCAAGAAACTTCCATCCATCGGAACACCGAAAAGTTAAGACCCTAGTTTCTTCTCCCCCGGTTGTGCCGTACCTAAAGAACCCGATTGTCTGCTACACCTGCGAAGTTCCCGGCCATTACCGCACGAACTGTCCTCAAAACTCCAGATTCGCAAACTCTCAGTCCCACCAAGTACACCAAATCTGGGCCACCCCTGATCCTCCTCCATCGCCTCAGAAGTCTCCCGAACCTCCCTCGCCCGCCAAAGACCCGGTCCATCAGGTAAATTTTCTCTTTAATGAGAACAACCCTGGTGGATTGAAGTTCGAGAACGGAACTGTGAACGTTCGCCGAATATCCACCCTCGTCCGTGAGACCGGGTGCACCTACATTATAGTGTCTGAGGACCTACTCTCCCTGTTGGGCTCCACCACAAGAAACTTGCCGTGGTCCTCGACTACCTTGGCCGGGCCAGTCGTTTCCCAGTAATTCGTTGTCACATCGAGTGTGACTATATGTCCGGTTTTGGCCGAAGTGGTAGCGGCCCCAATCCAGTTCTGCTCCGTTTTATTCGGTCAGAACCCCGTGATTCACGACCATCCCGTGACCCAGCCCGTGATTACCCGTACACAGGCAGCCCTGGGATCCCGTGCACCTGTTTCCCTGAAAACCCCTATCAACCCGGAGTTCCAAGCATTCCGGAGCGATAAGTCTTCCCGCGCCCGGAAGGAGTGTGCAACTCCCCCCTTCCTTTGGGAGAAAATTAAAGCCCTCGAGCGTAAGTCTACCCGAGGTGACAAACGAGTCTCGTATCCCGTGAAGAAGGACTAAATGAGAGGCTTGGGACCTAATTGGACCTTAAGTCACGAGAACTGAAATTCAAGCCTGGCACGAAGGTGCTGGTGCTACTTGCCATGGGAAGCAACAAAATCCTTAGCCAGTGAAAGGGACCCTACCCCGTCCTCGAGGCTAGATGACCCGTGGACTACCTCATCCATACTCCGGCGGGAGCGAAGGTTTTCCACGTGAATTGTATATATATATATATAATATCAATGTTCCTAATTATGATTTTTATTTTGGTCCACTAAATTGTTAATTTTTTTTGTCCCATATTTATGCTTCCATTTAATTGTATCATTTTTTTTAGTTCCACTGAAATGTCGCCAATGTTCTCCTGTGATTTTTCTTTTGTTTAAAATTGTATTAGTTAAATTCTCTATAATCGACCTGTTTAAGGCTTATGTCCGTAAATTCACCACTGAGCTCAGATTTACGTTTTTTTTGTGTGTGTGTACACCTGTCGTAGCAGGTCAGAATTTCCCTAGACCTTTGATAATTCTAGTTTGACGGGTTGGGATGATCCTTTCCTACGCAACTGCTCTCTGCTCTGTAAAGCATCATCTTTCGGTTGGGAGATGTGTGAGGGAATCCCCACGTGGAGGATCTTTAGCAGAAAGGAACTCCCATGTGCAGCAGTTGGCACGACTAGGACTAAAGTGGTAAGCCTCCTCCCCCCTCCCTTTCACAAGTGGTAGCCTCGAATCGAGTCCTACATGATTCACCTTTATGCGGGCTAAAATAGCTCTGCAAGAAGATTCGAAGCCCTTCGAGAGTAGAGCTGTTTCCCGCTAACCCCCAACTCAGGGGAAAGCCTCGGACATAAATAACGCTCGACTCCCCGGAAGAGACACAGAGTTGAGAAGTCTCTCCCAGAACCCTGAAGACTTGTTCCCCATGGTTCCAAGTCAAGTGCTAGCAACAAAGCAAAGTGACAGCTAGACTATTTTGTGTATTTGGAATTAGCCCCAGCCAGGAGGTAATTCCACTGATCGATCGCCCCAAGTGATTTTCCCGACTTCTTTCATCAACTCCTGTCGAAGCCCTCCGCATTTCGGGTGGCCAAAATACTCTCCCCTGGGCCGGAAGTTACCCCCATTCCCCCCACCTTGCTTTTGGAGAACCGTCATCACTCCAACCTCCCGCTTTGAAGTCCGAGCGGCCTCACCTCAAGTGCAGAAGACATCCGTAAGCCAACCCCTCTTCCCCTTTTAGTAACCCAATTGAGTTAATCCCCCCTCCAATTTGAATAGTCTCCTCCGGGAATACCTTAAGTTCTAACTTCTAACCTGATTTATAACTACAATTCCCCCTTTCATTTACTGATGTGATTTTGCCCGTTAATTCTCTGAGGTAATTTTACCCATCAATTCTCTCATTATTTTTGTGTAAATAAAATTATATTTTTGTACGTATCTCTTTAAATAACCTGGAGCTTTGCCATTGTCCATAATTTACCTGACCTCGTTGCACTCTCTCACGCTACTCAGCCCGTCTAAACTCGTGGTTTTCCGTCCCTTTTGTCGGTTTACTTTCAAGTTATTGGTCCCTCCCTCATATATATAATATGGTATTGATATAATGTAATGTCATACCACGACAAACATTATTTTATTCATCTCTCTTTCCCTCTCCTTGCCCCTCCTCCTCCAATGTAGCTTTTTCCTTCTCGTTGTTTCCTATACTCTCCCTCTCTGTGCTATCTCCTTTGCCGTTAATCGTTTTAACCCCTTGGGCTCTGTTTTTTACCCTTTTTTCCTTTTGATTTGACCTTGCTACCGGTTATAGCTAAATCTTAATGTCAAATAGAAATATTTTCGGAGAAAAATTATTCCGTTCTCTTTCCTGCGGTGAAAATGGATATATATATATATATATATATATATATATATATATATATATATATATATATATATATATATATATATATATATATATATATATATATATATATATATATATATATATATCATGAGCTCGAGAGAATGATGAAATAGATCCAACTTCACGGCAGGAAAGAGAAAACTGAATAATTTTCGGAAATATTTTTTATTTCTTACTTGGAAAATACCGAGCTGGGGTGGGATTCAAACCATGCACATTAAGGCAGTGAGCAACCACTTTGCTCTCAATTAAACCTCTCTTGAAAAAGCCTTTTAATTGAGATGAAAGCAGTTGCTCGCTGCCTCAATGTGTTCGGTTCGCTTCCACCCCAGCTCGGTATTTTCCAAGTTAGAAATAAAAAATATTTTCGAAGAAAAATTATTCCGTTTTCTCTTTCCTGCGGTGAAGCTGGATATATATATATATATATATATATATATATATATATATATATATATATATATATATATATATATATTTCTAAAATGATTAGTCGTTTCTTCTGGTTAAAATGCTAACAGGCTATAAAGTAAACATATCTTTAACACAAGAAATACACATAAGCTTATATTTTTATATAAGTACGAGGGGCGGTCAATAAGTTTTGCGATTCGGTAGGGCAAAACAGAGGAGTGGGGATGTCTGTTTTGGGGGTGTTAGGAAAAGTTATAACAACTCAGGACCTGTAGCCGCACGATCCTGCCTCGTCTATTTAAGAAGCAGTAGCTGATCGCAGATCGTCAGTCACTAATTTTTCAACAATGAAGAGGGTTGAGCATCGCGCACTGATCAAATTTTCGACCAAGAAAGGCAAGAATGCAAAAGAGATCCATGAACGCATCGTTGCAGTATACACCGACACCCACCCTTCCTATGTAACCATTGCTCGCTGAAATAAGGAGTTCCGCCACGGTGGTGAGTTCCTTGAAGATGACCCTCATCCAGGACGCCCGTCACACGTGACAAACGAGGACAATGCGGCCCGTGTGGAGAGGATGATACTCAAAAATCGACAAGTGAAGGTCAAAGAAATCGAGCGAGAACTTGGAATATCACATAGAAGTGTTATTAACATCATCCACGACAATTTGGCCATGACTCAAGGTCTCTGCCCGTTGGGTCCCTAGAAACCTCACCCCCTCATGATCGACTTCAACGTCGTCAAAGTCCACAAGGCCAGAGTTGCACAAGCTGCCCTGCGCGAGTGCGGATTCGAGGAGCTCAACCATCCCATCTACAGTCCAGATCTGGCCCCTAGTGACTACTTTTTATTCCGCCAGCTCAAGGCTGCACTGCATGGACGCCGGTTTGGGGACGATGAAGATGTCCAGCTCGCCGTCCAGGAGTGGATTGAACAGCAGTCGGGAGATTTCTGGTTGTCGGAAATTCGAAGCCTCAGGGACAAGTGGCGCAAGTGCATTGAAGTCGAGGGTAGTTATATTGAAAAATAATAAAACACTTTCCCTCATATCTCGTTTCCTTATATCCGAATTGCAAAACTTATTGACCGCCCCTCATAAAATTGGTAAAAAATAGAACTTATCAGGTGGCTAAAGTATTCAATCCCTTCAATGTAGTACCCTCATCCGGCAACATTCAATACTATCGCTCTCACTCTCCTAATGCCTTTACATTTATAACCCCTTATCTCCTTACTCTACCTAGCTTTCCTCTCTACACGCATCTCCTGACATCACACTTGCCCTCTGTCTTACATTGCCCGTGGGTTTCTCTATGTGTGAGCCTAGGTTAGCTAGGAACTTAGGATCTCATAGTCCTCCTCCCGGAAAGCGTATTTCTGCCCCTGTATCCAAATGTAAGCCTCATTTCCATTTCAACTTCCCTTTCACCTTTCCCACATAATCCAGTGGAATCGCCGTGGTCTACTGACTAACTGGGAGCGCATTATTTCCTTTCTAACCCTCTATTAATCTATCCGCCTAAGCCTACAGCAAATAATCCTGGCTAGCCGCCATATCACTACGATCTCCAGTTAATAACCTTTCGTTTCTTCCTTTCCTGGCGGTATACTAATCCTCGTCCAGTTAAGTCAACTACCATACCTGTCCTTTCGAACGGTCCTTCATGCGGTGGCTGTACATTTTCCTAGAAAGACAGCACACTACATGTTCAGTCTACATGACCTTTTACCACCATCCTTCTCTTGATTTTATTCGCAACTTAATCTTCCAGGTTCTCAGACCCTTTTCTTTCGAGGAGGTTTCAACAGCAGTGGCGACTGCGGTTCTACTTAACTCACGCACACTCTCCTATCACTCATTGATGAGCTCTCCTTCTCCTGTTTTAACTCTGGCTCATCCAGCTATCTTCACCCTTCCACTGACAACCACTCTCGTCTAGATCTCTGCCCTTTTTCTCCTAAACGTTGCTTGCCATTTCAAGGACCGTGTCCCAGGAAGATTCGGATAGCGACCACTTTACAGTCGCTCTATCGCTTTAGCATACATCCCCATCAGCCGCGAGACAGAGGTGACACTTTAGGAGGTCAGACTCTCCATCTGGAACACGTTCATTATGATGCTAGGCCATGTCGATGCCTTTCTCATTGCCGATGAGGCCCAAGCCTTCCTCATTTCTATAACAATCGTATTTTTATTCCTCTCTGCACCATTAACGCCTCTTTCCTTCCCTAATACTGTAGCCACTATCTGAGAATCTATGCACCTCTGATTCTGGTATAGTCTCACTTGTCTCTTCCTCTCATTCTCCTACTCCAATTTTCCTTTCTTTTCCTTAATTCTAGCCAGCATCACTGAGTGGGACACATTTGCGTCAATCGTTGGTCAACCCCACCTCTTTATATGCAAACATGGGGGATAATTGGCGTGAACAGTAAATTTATAGGATAATTGGAAATAAATAAAAATAGATTACATACCGCAGGTGAATTCGGGTAACTAGAGCATTCAAATCGTAGAAGGTGAGGCTGTGAAAAGCACTCTGATCACCCTCTCCCCAATGGAGGATCGAATAAGAATCATTATATCCTGCATGCCCCTCGAGATCACTAGAATACTTGCAAAATATGGTATAAATATGCGACAGGTACTTTTGTTGAAGGGAGCATTTTTGTAATTAAGATAAAAAGGACGTAAGCTTTTTCTTTTTCTCCTCTTACTCTTTCGTGCCTCTTGGGACATATATTTCCAAGTTAAAATGCTTGTTGGGACAAATTTATTTGATTTTCTTTCATTTATGGTTTAATTTTGGGAAAAAATACTTCATTCGTGATTTTATAAATAGACTTAATCTGGTTCATTTTTCACGTATTCGTATTAGGCAGAAGGATTTCTTCCATTAGTTTAAAATGCACAGCTTGTGTTGCCTCATGCAGAGATGTGCACTATACTGCCTAACACTAGGATGTGTCATTTGCAGGCTAGCAACAAATTCTCTCACCACAAAATTTCCTGGAACAGAGAAGTCAAATTCTGTCCATTTTCATTTAGTTCGTATGAAATTAATTCGTCATTTGAATAATTCAAGTCTGAAGAATTCTCTTGACGGCACTCGGCGTTTAAACACTAGTTAGTTCTTTAATGTACTGAAAATCCCATTAGAGTTAAATAGCCATTATTCGAAACCCATTATGTCAATTTATACTGCTAATTGAGTCTAGAAAAGTTCTACTATAATTCATGCATGCGCCAAACACACAAACACACACGTACACACACACACAAATATATATATATATATATATATATATATATATATATATATATATATATATATATATATATATATATATATATATATATATGAGGCTTGATCTGTTTCTGCGGCCACAAGTTTCTTCGCTCATAACAAAAGGTTATTCACGCCTGCGCGTAAACTGCCGAGTGCACGCGGTGAACCGTTTACTAATTGTCAGTATATTATATGATATTATAGGGTAGATATGATAATATAAGATATTATATGATACTAGAGTATGCAACTCTCTTGAATCTGCCTTTACCCCATAAATAATAATAATAATAATCTGTAAGTAAAGATATTTTTGTACCACAATATAAGAATTTCAAACGATATTCATCTGTATTTATTTGCCACAGGAGTTTAATACCGGGAAACGCCGAGTATCTATGCTAATATATATATATATATATATATATATATATATATATATATATATATATATATATTTATATACATGCGGAATATAGATCGAAGAGGATTCCTCTGTCCAATAATAAAGTAAAATCTTGGGGGAAATTTCTAAAATACATGAATATTTGAGGAGTGCATCAAATTCTCGATGATATGTGAGTAAATTAATTCCGTCGATAATGTAGTTGTTGTATATTTTTGCTTAGGGTTTTGTTTGGAGACTTAATGTTTAACGTGGGATCCGAACCTGGGTTGTAACATGGCAGCCTCCACAAAGAAGACACGAATCAAGACTTCATCCAGAGATTGACCCCACCTTATGCAGCTTAAGCTCATTTCGCTGTATCAGCAAGCAGTGTTTGCCCTTGCCATGGCTCATTAATTAGAGGGCGTCAGACATTATTGCAGCGTAAGGAGGAAAGGCGCCAATCTTTCATCCGCACGAGTAGAGGGCGCGAGGGTGAGTCTTTGTCTCGATTCTCTTCTCCATCAATCGGATTTGTCTCCTCTTATTTTATGTTATTCGGTGATAAGGAACTTGAAATAGAAAGCTAAAATACTCTAAGTCTTTCGGTAATATATATATATATATATATATATATATATATATATATATATATATATATATATATATATATATATATATATATACATAGCCTTGGCCATAATTATGGGGCAGGTATGAAAGAGTGAAGAATATGATTGAAACTCATTTATTTCATACCTGACATAATACAAATAAACATTTTTGCGTATATTCTAGCAATAATCAATATTTGATGCGTCTTCCTTCTGCTTTTATAACCGTTTTTATACGTCTTTGCATACTTAAGACTGTGTTAGCACAGTTGGTTGGCTCAATTTTCTGCCACTCTTAATGAATTTTAGCTGTTAATTCACTTTTTGAGGAACATTTGTGCACCCTCACCCTTGTGCCCGAGTGTGATCACAAGTCCTCAATGGGGTTGAGTTCTTGAGATTGAGGAGACCATTCCATCAACCTCACCTTTTTCTTTTCAAACCAACCCATTGAGACTCTAGATTTGTGGCATGGAGCATTGTCTTGTGCGAAGATTACACCATCTGGTGTTTTAGCCTAGAAAATTTTACTGAAGGAAAGGTTGATAAACCTGGTCTAACATGTTGGTGTAAGTGTTGTAAATTTATTCTGCCTAACAAGTAAACAACAATATTAGACCAGGAGACGACATGTAGCCCAAAACCATTACACTTTCACTTCCATATTTGACTGATGGCACAACACATCTCGGATCATAAGCTTTATCAACTCTTCAATGAACATAAACAGCTCCAAGAGTTTCAAAATTTTGAGGAGAAATAGAAGCTTTACTGATCATTTTGATACCTAATAAAAAAATTGGTATCGAATAAAAATGTGTAGAAGCCTAAGTAATTGGCGGAAACTAATGTGGAGAAACTACCTCAGGGTTGTTTTATTCAGATCAAACAACTTTGGCCTAATTATCATCAGTCCAATCTTCATGCTCTTTTGCCCAAGACAATTGCTTGTTGTTCATCTGAGACAGCGACGGTTTTTTTCTAGCCTAAAATTCTTTGAGCCAACTTCAAATATTCTTGGTTCTCAATTTGCGTGTTGATATTCCTTGTTTGTTGCTGCCCGAACATCAACAGCTACACAATGACGGAAGAAGGTTGCCTCAACCACTTATGCACAATATGCAAAAACGCATTAAAGCGTTTTACTAAATATACGATGGTCTTCAAAACAATATGCATACAAGAAAAACTGCTCACCTTCTGTTTCTATAAACCAAAGTAGAAGAGAATACATAATTTATAATGAATTTTAATATTAAAATCATTTTTGAAAAATTAGAATATTTAAAAGGTTTTACAAAATATCTGAAAACAAGAAAAAGAGGAGAACATTTTTTTTCCTATAATACAAAAACTTAAGAAAATACATAATTCACAATGAATTAGAAACAATCATAGAGGAATAAAAGGGAGAACCATCAAAACACTCACCTATGTTGGTCTGATTCCAGAGGGAAGTGGAGAGGAGAGATTGAAGTGAGCAGAAGTAAGATTGTATTGGTTGTAGAGGTATGTAATAAGCAGGGGAGCAGAAGAAGAGTTGCATTTAAGAGTAGGGCCACGGGATTTAATATAAAGGGATTCTAGTATTCTTAAGTTTTGTTCATTATTACTTTGATCCATTATTGTTAAATTACTTATAGTTATATCCGCGTTACATTTGATTGCGTGTGCTCTTATACGGACTGGATCTTTGCGATAACGTGGGTTTCTAGTACGAGTACTGATGCCCTTGCGTGAGGATAACCTTGCTCTCAGAGAGCGTATCGTGCAGCCAATGTATTTTTCTTGGAGACAACGAGGACAGGTAAATTCGTAAACAACACGACTGCGCGTCTCTAGAGAGGATTTATCGTTTTAGCTGAACCAACTGCCAATATTGAGTTTGTTAACAAATAGTAATTTAAAATTTCTATGGTAAAAATAGCAGGGAAATAATTTTGAAAACTTTCTTCTGAATTCTCTATTAATGGGACCCATTTCGGGAAGAATAAAATATTTAGAGTCCATAGGGACATCGAAGGAAGAATTGGGAGGTAAATATTGGGAAGTTATAAATTAGCAAATGAGGGTATTTACTACTGACAGGGAAGAGCAATATTTTGGAAATAGGATCTTAGGAATTCAAATTCTTTATGCATTAGATAGAATGAAGATTACAGGTTGAAGCCACGAGAGATGAGTGTCTTAATGGAGCTCAAATTGTATGATAAATCACAAAAACTATAGAAATTTGTACCTTCATTATTGAACATAGTTTTTCTATATATGGATGCTGTTAAACTTTGATTTGATTTTTTTAATAAAAATCTCTAAAAAGGGGAGACAATTTTCTTTTTCAGTTTCAATAGTATATTTTATGGTTAGGATGAATGTAATCAAGATAATTAAAAAACTGGTATGCCTACTCTTGGCAATCAAATACTGCACAACAGTCTTCTACATATCTTCTGTGAATAATAACATGAGTGACGAAGAACATGTTTGAAAGAGGGTCTTATCAAAATCTTTCATAAAGATATCTGCGGCAATGGGGGCAATGGGTGAACCCATTGCTACACCATCTATCTCTTTATAAATTTTCCCATCGAACGAAAATATACCTTCTTAAAACACCATTAGAAAAGTTGTTTGACTTTGTCTCTTGTAGATTGCGGCAAGTGTTGCAATTATGAAATGCAGATTTTAAAACAATATCTAAGGTTTAAGTAACTGGTATGTTCGTGAATAACGAGGACACATCGTAGCTTACGAGAATTTTGGAGGAAGCATACTTTTGTCGGAGAATTCCTTGAACAAAGGAATAACTATTTTTTATGTTATATTGGTTCGGCGCTCATGGTGAAAGGAGATTGACCAAGTATTTTGCTTATGCCATAACTCTACAACCAATACAATCTTACCTCTGCCCACTTCAATCTCCCCTCTCCACTTCTCTCTGGAGTCAGACCAGCATAGGTGAGTGTTTTGATGGTTCTTCCTTTTATTCCTCTATGATTGTTTCTAATTCATTGTAAATTATGTATTTTCTTAAGTTT